>LR738711.1:636860504-636885240 GCA_902687465.1 Secale cereale | reverse complement strand
GGGGGGCTCCACCCTTGCCGCTTCCTCATGAAGATTCTGGTCCATCTCCGATGCGCCGTGAGCTTCTTCTGGTCCATATAAAATCACCGTAAATTTTCAGCTCGTTTGGACTCCGTTTGATATTCCTTTTCCGCAAAACTCAAAAACAAGGAAAAAAAAATAGAAACTGCCACTGGGCTCTAGATTAATAAGTTAGTCCCTAAAATAATATAAAATATCATCTTAATGCATATAAAACATCCAAAACGGACAATATAATAGAATCGTACAATCAATAATTATAGATACGTTGGAGACGTATCAAGCACCCCCGAGCTTAATTCCTGCTCGTCGTCGAGTAGGTAAATGATAAGAATATAATTTTTGATGTGGAATGCTACCTAACATATTTATCAATGCAATCTTCTTTATTGTCGCATGAATATTTGGATCCATAAGATTCAAAACAAAAGTTTAATATTGACATAAAAATAATAATACTTCAAGCATACTAACTAAGCAATCATGTCTTCTCAAAATAAGATGGCCAAAGAAAGTTATCCCTACAAAATCATATAGTCCGGCTATGCTCCATCTTTATCACACAAAGTTTTAAATCATGCACAACCCCAGTTTTAGTCAAGCAATTGTTTCATACTTTAGTATTCTCAAACCTTTTCAACATTCACGCAATACATGAGAGTGGGCCATGGATATACTATATAGGTGGAATAGAATATGGTGGTTGTGAAGAAGACAAAATAAGGAGATAGTCTCACATCAACTAGGCATATCAATGGGCTATGGAGATGCCCATCAATAGATATCAATGTGAGTGAGTAGAGATTGCCATGCAATGGATGCACTAGAGCTATAAGTTATGAAAGCTCAAAACTAAACTAAGTGGGTGTGCATCCAACTCACTTGCTCACGAAGACCTAGAGAAATTTGAGGAAGCCATCAGTGGAATATACAAGCCAAGTTCTATAATGAAAATTCCCACTAGTATATGAAAGTGATAACATAGGAGACTTTATTTCATGAACATCATGGTGCTACTTTGAAGCACAAGAGTGGGAAAAGGATAGTAGCATTGCCCCTTCTTTTTTTGTGGGCTTATGTGGCTTCTTTTTTCTTGGCTTCTTTGGCCTCTCTTTTTTGTAAAGTCCGAAGAATCATCGCAACTTGTGAGGGAATCATAGCTTCCATCATCCTTTTCTCACATGGGACAATGCTCAAATAATGATGATCATCACACTTTTATTTACTTAAAACTCGATACTTAGAACAAAATATGAATCTATATGAATGCTTTCGGCGGTGTAACAGGATGTGCAATGATCAAGAGTGACATGTATAAAAACATGAACAGTGGCTTTGCCACAAATACTATGCAGACTACATGATCATGTAAAGCAATATGACAATGATGGTACGTGTCATAATAAACGGGATGGTGGAAGTTGCATGGCAATATATCTCGGAATGGCTATGAAAATGCCATAATAGGTAGGTATGGTGGCTGTTTGAGGAAGGTATATGGTGAGTGTAATGTACCGATGAGAATTGCGCGATACTAGGGAGGCTAGCAATGGTGGAAGGGTGAGAGTGCGTATAATCCATTGATATGTCTCCAACGTATCTATAATTTTTGATTGTTCCATGCTATTATATTATCTGTTTTGGATGTTTTATATGCATTAATATGCTATTTTATATTATTTTTGGGACTAACCTATTAACCCAGAGTCCAGTGCTAGTTTATGTTTTTCCTTGTTTTTGAGTTTCACAGAAAAGTAATATCAAACGGAGTCCAAATGGAACAAAACTTTACGAGGTTTTTTCTTGCACTAGAAGACATCTAGAGGACTTGGAGTACACACCTGGGGATCTATGAGGCGGCCACAAGGGTGGAGGGCGCGCCTTGGGGGGCAGGGCACGCCCCCTACCTTGTGGGCCCCTCGTGACCCCCCTGACCTATTTCTTTCGCATATATATTCTCAAATATTCCAGAAACATCAGAAGATCCATCGGAACCACTTTTCCGCCGCCGTAACATTCTGTTTCTATGATATCCCATCTGGAGGCCTTTTCCGGTACTCGGCCAAAGGGGGATTCGACCACGGAGGGCATCTACATCAACCCTATTGCCCTTCCGATGAATTGTGAGTAGTTTACTATAGACCTACTGGTCGATAGCTAGTAGCTAGATAGCTTCTTCTCACTCTTTGATCCTCAATACCATGTTCTCCTTGATGTTCTTGGAGATCTATCTGATGTAATCTTCTTTTGCGGTGTGTTTGCCAAGATCTGATGAATTGTGGATTTATGATTAGATTATCTATGAATATTATTTGAGTCTTTTCTGAATTCTTATATGCATGATTTGATATCTTAGTAATTCTCTTCGAACTATCAGTTTGGTTTGGCCAACTAGATTGGTATTTCTTGCAATGGGAGAAGTGCTTTGCTTTGGGCTCAACCTTGCGGTGCTCAATCCCAGTGACAGAAAGGGACATGGCACATATTGTATTGTTGCGATCGAGGATAACAAGATGGGGTTTTCATCATATTGCTTGAGTTAATTCTGCTACATCATGTCATCTTACTTAATGCGTTACTTTGTTCTTATGAACTTAATACTCTAGATGCAGAATCGTTTTGGTCGATGTGTGGAGTAATAGTAGTAGATGCAGGCCGGAGTCAGTCTACTTGACATGGACATGATGCCTATATTCATGATCATTGCCTTAGATATCGTCATAACTTTGCGCTCTTCTATCAATTGCTTGGCAGTAATTTGTTCACCCACCGTAATATTTGCTATCATGAGAGAAGCCTCTAGTAAAACCTATGGCCCCCGGGTCTATTTTGCATCTTATACGTTTCCGATCTAATATTTTGTAATATTTTACTTTCCAATCTATAAACCAAAAATATTTACTTTAAAAGTTATCTATCTCTATCAGATCTCACTTTTACAAATAACCGTGAAGGGTTGACAACCCCTTTTTGCGTTGAGTGCAAGTTGTTTGATTGTTTGTGCATGTATTTGGCGATTTGTGCGTTGTCTCCTATTGGATTGATATCTTGGTCCTCAAAACTAATGGAAATACTTACTCTACTTTGCTGCGTCACCCTTTCCACTTCAAGGGAAAAACCAACACAAGCTCAAGAGGTAGCAGGAAGAATTTCTGGCGCTGTTGCCGGGGAGATCTACACCAAGTCAAGAGTCAAGATTTTTCTTTTGTCAATTCGCCAATTTCTTGTGCCGTTGATATCTACGTCAAGTCAAGACATACCAAGTACCCTTCATAAAACTCTCATCTCTTGCATTTACATTATTTGCCATGCTCCTCTCGTTTTCCTCTCCCGCACTTCTACAATGTTTTTAGAAAAACAAAAAAATGTTTGCCTTCTTTTCATTTGCCTTCTTCTCATTCGATCTTATATTTGCTTGTGTTGCCATGTGCCTTCTATTTTCTTGCATCTTCGCTTTCTAAAATCTATTTATGGATCCTCATCCACTTGCTAATCTTTTTACAAGATCCAATTATGATGAACCAATTGCTAGTGAATTGATTGCACTAGATTATCTTTATGAGGTTTTGCTTGAAATTCGTGAATCTAAAAATTGTGATGAAGTGTTGAAAGAAGAAAATTATAAAATGATTCACGATAGTGCCTTGAATGAAAAGCATGATTGCAATGATGTTATTATAAATTCTATGAGTGACAATTGTGCTAATGATATGCAAAACCCTAAGTTTGGGGATGCTTATTTTGCTATGCCCCCTATTTGTTGCAATGATCATGATTGGGGTGATGCTTCTTACGATCTTGAAAATTTATTTAAACCCCATGATGAATATGAGATTTATAATAATGTTTGCAATAATATTGAAGGTGGGTTTGGAAGAGTGTCAACTTTAGATCCCACATATTTGGAGAATGATCAATCTTATGATTTTTTTGATAAAAGTGGGTTTGGATAGGTCATGACTGTAACACCCCGAGAATCATGCTACAATAATCTCACCCTAATGATGCCATGTCACCATGCTTACTAAGTTAATTATCACTTGATGTAAAACCAAAGTCAAATTCAAATTAAAATCATAGGTGAAAAATAAAAAATTGTTCAAATCAGAAACTAAGCTGTTCATTAAGTAGCAAATAATTCATAACTAATTATCTTCAGAAAAACAACGTCACTTGAATTCTTTAGGTGACTCAAACAACATGAAACAACATCAAAGCAGAAATTTAAAGTGCAAAATCATTTATTAAAAATTTGAATGAAATCATTTTGGATCCAAACCATTTTATGGTAGTGGTAGATTTTGCACTATAATTATTGAGCCAAGTCACATATCTTACAAAACTCAAATGGTGGCTAAGCTAATTGCAAACAGAAAATAAAATAGAAAAAGAAAAGCAAAGTAAAAAAGGGGGAAGCAGAACCTCCCTTGCCCACTTGGCCCAAATGGCAGAAGCTGCCAGGCCGACCCACCTAACCCCCCTCGTTCCCCTTCCTCTGTTCACCCTGCCCCATGGACATAGAGCGCCCGTCCACGGTGCCGATGGCCACGGGGCGGCCATCCGGTACCCCCTGGCGACTACTAGGTCGCCGTCGACCCCTTGCCCCGGACGAAACCTAGTGCCCACTTCTCCCCTCCCTCCCACGCTGCTGCCTCCTTGCCCGCCATGGTCGCCACGGTCGCCGTCGTCGCCTCACCGCCCGCGTGGCCACAAGGCTCCCCGCGCCTCGCCAGCTCGTCCACGAGCTGCGCAGAGCTCCACTACTCCCTCTCCGACTACGAGCTCGAGCTCGACGCCACCTCACCGACCGGATCCACGCCGCTCCCCATCTCCGATCGCTGTCACCTCCTTCGTCTCTGGTGCTACCTCTACAACTCCTAAACCGTCACGGGCCTACGTGTGAGCCGTGCGGTGAGCTTCTCCGCCCCTTGCTCCTCTCTGTTGACCCCCTCGCGCATTGTAGCTGCCTCGTCGCTGTTCTCGTGAGCTCGCCGCCGCTGCTCGCTCCTCCGCCGTGGCCACCATGGTCGGAGCTCACGTCACAGCTCGCAGTTGAGTTCCTGGGATCTCCAAGAACCCAACAGACCTAGCCCCGCCCCTTGCAGTGCCTCACCTCACCGTAGCCACCATCGCCCGGGCGCCGCTGCCGACTGCCGTCATCGCAGTGGCCAACCCCGACCTCCCTAGCTTGCGCCGCCACTGTGGATCGATGCGGTTTGGCCCCCGCGTTCGAACGCACCAAGCCGCAGTCCCGGTGGCCCCCTGTAGCACGGTTCTGGCGTCGCCGTTGCTTTGGTCGCCGTTGCTTTGGTCGCCATTGCTTTGGTCGCCGGAGCTTTCTTCGGCGTCGATGCCGACGTGGCTCAGTGGGCCCCGCCCCTGGGTCGCTGACCAGTGGGCCTGGGTGGCCCAGTTGACTGGGTTGACCCAGTCAACTGCTGACTGGGCTGCCCAGTGAGACTAACGTGTGGGCCCCACTTGTTTAAAATATTTTAAAAATAAATACATCTGCTAATTAAAATATGTTAATTAATTAGTAATTAGGTAGTCACTGACACAGGGGGCCCACCCCTCTAATTAGCCTGTTTAGTCTAGAATTAAACTCTGTTAACTAACAGAGGCTGACATGTGGGTCCCACTGGACCCACATGTCAGGTTTGACCTGGTCAGACAACCAGTTGACCTGCTGACAACATCCACACGTCATGGTGATGTCATAATGAATTATCTGTTAATAAACATAATTCTAGAAAATACTTTAACCTTTAATAATTCGTAGAAAATAATCCGTAACTCGGATGAAAATGTTTTATATATGAAAATTGATCAGACAAATCCAATGATTCCAATTATGCAATTTGTTCATCTGTCACATGCCTCTAGCATGATGAACATGGAACCGCCCCCTCTCTTTCATCTGTTTGGAATAAACCAAACACCGGAAAAATCCATCCGGATGTTTTCCTTCTCCGTCTGCAACATGTAGTACCACATTAGAACACCCCTAGTTATGCATATCGTCTTGTCATGCATAGTGTTGCACTTGATTGTTTGTATTTACTGTTTCTTCCCCATCTTCTCTATGATTGACCCCAAGACCGATGATGCCCCCGGGATTGACTACGTCACCGACGACCGTTCCTTTACAGAAGAGCTTCTAGGCAAGCCAACCCCCTTGATCATTCCGATATCACCCACTCTATTCTCTCTCATGCTTACATTAGAATTGCTAATGCTTTTTGTATGATCTTATTCTGATGCATGGCCTGTTGTTGTTACCTGCTTTCATACCTTACCTGTTTATCCTAAACTGTTTAGTATAGGATGGTTAGAGATCCACCAGAGACCCCCACATTGTCCCTGTTGCCCCCGCTGGATTATCAGAAGACCCGATCAACAGGATCGAAGACCAGGCCCAGGCACCGCACATCACTTCCCCTTAGTTGCTCGACACTACTGGGTTACTATCGAGTGCTGAGGGTGATACCTCATCAGCACTTCTGATGTGAACCTTGTAGGATAGTTCATCGGACGTGGTCATCGAGGGTGATTCCTCCTTCTCCACTCTCGATAACGTCATTGTCGTGCAACTCCTCAAGAGTGAACCTCGAGGGTGATTCCTCCTTCGTTCACCTTGACAATAACATCATGTGGAATTCCACTGAGGGTGATTCCTCAGGGTTCCCTTTGGTTTTAGACACACGGTTACTATGGTTACTATGACTTTACACAGAACCATGTTACTAAAGACGGGTCGGCCCTAAGGGGTACCCGCGCGAGCTTAATTGCAACTGATGTGTAGTCGGGTTGACATGGAAGGTGCCCGCGAGATAATTACGAGGCGTGGTCGGGCATTCTCAGCCCTTGCCGCAAGTTCTTGAGACGGGGCAATGGGGTCACATGATCGTGAGTCTCTGCTCATTACCGCACGTTCCCAAGACACTAAACGGTTTGGATATTTGATACGAGGGGCCTCTGTCCTGATAGCACTAACCATTAGGTGGGTATAGTATGGGCGTTCTACGTCGTATGCATCAGCTGAAGCTTATTAGACGTCATGCGACCAAGTGGCGCATGCCGGGTTGGACTGCGTAAGCTCTTGCCTTTTTAAGGAGGTAGCTAGGTCTGCTCACCAGCCGCCCACGCAACGTGTAGGAGTTCCCGGGAGATGGCCCATGACCACTATGGGCATAGGTTTAGTCCGGCGTGCTAACCTCTCTATTAAGCCTAGGTCGGGTTGCGGCGTATTGTTTGGCTGAGGCCGGGCATGACCTGTTGGTGTGTCTGACCGGAGTTAAGCGAGCGTGGTGGGTAAGTTGGTGCACCTCTGCAGGGAAGAAAACATATATCGATAGCCTGTCCTACGGTAACGGACACTTGGAGTTGTATCCCGATCAATACAACTAGAACTGGATGCTGAGGCATGATTTGGATATGTTGCTTGGGAGTCGACAAAGGATCCCGGAGCGTTGATACAACAACATAAATATGACTTATGTTATACTACTCTACTCCCTCCCGTTGCTGCAAGACGGTGGTTTCCAGAAGATGCTAGTCTTCGATAGGACTAGCTTCTCCCCCTCTTATTCTAGCATTCTGCAGTTTAGTCCACAGATACTACCCTTTGATTGATACTGATGCATATGTAGTATAGATCCTTGCTTGCGAGTACTTTGGATGAGTACTCATGGTTGCTTTGCTCCCCCTCCCACCCCTTCTTTCTTCTTTCTGGTTGTTGCTACCAGATGATGGAGTCTAGGATCCAGATGCCACCGCTGACGACTGCTACTACCCCAAGGGTGCCTACTACTACGTGACGGCCACCGACGACCAGGAGTAGTTAGGAGGCTCCCAGGCAGGAGGCCTTGCCTTTTCGATTGTTGAAGTTTTGTGCTAGCCTTCTTAAGGAAAACTTGTTTAACTTATGTCTGTAGTCATATATTGTTGCTTCCGCTGACTCTTGTGTATTCGAGCCATCGAGGCCCCTGGCTTGTAATATAAAGCTTGTATAATTTTATTTGTGTCTAGAGTTGTGTTGTGATATCTTCCCGTGAGTCCCTGACCTTGGTCGTACACATTTGCGTGCATGGTTAGTGTACGGTCAAATCGGGGGCATCACAAGTTGGTATCAGAGCTGACTGCTGATGTCAACTACACAACCATCTTCTAGTAGACGTTGTGGGGCCTCCAAGTGCAGAGGTTTGTAGGACAGTAGCAAATTTCCCTCAAGTGGATGACTTAAGGTTTATCAATCCGTGGGAGGTGTAGGATGAAGATGGTCTCTCTCAAACAACCCTGCAACCAAATAACAAAGAGTCTCTTGTGTCCTCAACACACCCAATACAATGATAAATTGTATAGGTGCATTAGTTCGGCGAAGATATGGTGATACAAGTGCAATATGGATGGTAGATATAGGTTTTTGTAATATGAAAATATAAAAACAACAAGGTATATAAATATAAAAGTGAGCATAAACGGTGTTGCAATGATAGGAAACAAGGCCTAGGTTTCATACTTTCACTAGTGCAAGTTCTCTCAACAATAATAACATAACTAGATCATATAACTATCCCTCAACATGCAACAAAGAGTCACTCCAAAATTACTAATAGCGGAGAACAAACGAAGAGATTATGGTAGGGTGTGAAACCACCTCAAAGTTATCCTTTCTGATCGATCTATTCAAGAGTCCGTAGTAAAATAACATAAAGCTATTCTTTCCGTTCAATCTATCATAGAGTTCGTACTAGAATAACACCTTAAGGCACAAATCAACCAAAACCCTAATGTCACCTAGATACTCCATTGTCACCTCAAGTATCCGTTGGCATTATTATACGATATGCATCACACGATCTCAGATTCATCTATTCAACCAACACAAAGTACTTCAAAGAGTGCCCCAAAGTTTCTACCGGAGAGTCAAGATGAAAACGTGTCCCAACCCCTATGCATAGATTCCCAAGGTCACGGAACCCGCAAGTTGATCACCAAAACATACATCAAGTGAATCAATAGAATACCCCATTGTCACCACAGGTATCCCATGCAAGACATACATCAAGTGTTCTCAAATCCTTAAAGACTTAATCCGATAAGATAACTTCAAAGGGAAAACTCAATCCATTACAAGAGAGTAGAGGGGGAGAAGCATCATAAGATCCAACTCTAATAACAAAGTTCGCGATACATCAAGATCGTGCCATCTCAAGAACACGAGAGAGAGAGAGAGATCAAACACATAGCTACTGATACATACCCTTAGCCCCGAGGGTGGACTACTCCCTCCTCGTCATGGAGAGCATTGGGATGATGAAGATGGCCACCAGAGAGGGATTCCCCCCTCCGGCTGGGTGCCAGAACAGGTCTAGATTGGTTTTCGGTGGCAACAGAGGCTTTTGGCGGCGGAACTGCCGATCTAGGTTATTTTCCTGAGGTTTTAGTATATATAGGAGGTGTTGGAGTCGGGGCCAAGTAAAGGGGGTCTCCGGGCTATCCACGAGGCAGGGGGCGCGCCCAGTAGGGGGGGGGGGCACCCCGTACCCTTATGGGAAGCCCGTGGATCTTCTGGACCCCCTACGGCACTTTCTGGGCTTCTTCTGGTCCAAAAACAACCTCCGTTGAATTTCAGGTCAATTGGGCTCCGTTTGATATTCCTTTTCTGCGGTACCCTAAAACAGGAGAAAACCAGAAACTGGCACTGGGCTCTGGGTTAATAGGTTAGTCCCAAAAATCATATAAAAGTGTATAATAAAGCCTACAAAACATCCTAGAAGGATAATATAATAGCATGGAACAATAAAAAATTATAGATACGTTGGAGACGTATCAAGCATCCCCAAGCTTAATTCCTGCTCGTCCTTGAGTAGGTAAATGATAAAAATAGAATTTTTGATGTGGAATGCTACCTAACATAATTCTCAATGTAATTTTCTTTATTGTGGCATGAATTTTCAGATCCGAAAGATTCAAGACAAAAGATTATATTGACATAAGAAATAATAATACTTCAAGCATACTAACAAAGCAATCATGTCTTCTGAAAATAACATGGCTAAAGAAAGTTATCCCTACAAAATCATATAGTCTGGCTATGCTCACTCTTCATCACACAAAATATTCATATCATGCACAACCCCGGTTTCAGCAAAGCACTTGTTTTCATACTCAATCTTTTCAAACCTTTCAACTTTCACGCAATACATGAGCGTGAGCCATGGACATAGCACTATGGGTGGAATAGAATGGTGGTTGTGGAGAGGACAAAAAGGAGGAAGATATTCTCACATCGACTAGACGTATCAACGGGCTATGGAGATGCCCATCAATCGATATCAATGTGAGTGAGTAGGGATTGCCATGCAACGGAAGCACTAGAGCTAAAAATGTATGAAAGCTCAACAAAAGAAACTAAGTGGGTGTGCATCCAACTTGCTTCCTCACGAAGACCTAAGGCATTTGAGGAAGCCCGTCGTTGGAATATACAAGCCAAGTTCTATAATGAAAATTTCCCACTAGCATATGAAAGTGACTAAACATGAGACTCTCTATCATGAAGAACATGGTGCTACTTTGAAGCACAAGTGTGGAAAAAGGATAGTAGCATTGTCCCTTTTCTTTTCTTTTCTTTTTTTTTCTTTTTCTTTTTCTTTTTTTGGGCCTTTTTTTCTTTGGCCTTACCTTCCTTTTTTCTTTTTTTCTTTGGGACAATAATCTAATAATGATGATCATCACACTTATATTGATTTACAACTCGATATTACAACTCAATACTAGAACAAAGTATGACTCTATATGAATGCCTCCGGCGGTGTACCGGGATGTGCAATGAATCAAGAGTGACATGTATGAAAAATTATGCATGGTGGCCTAGCCACAAATACGATGTCAACTACATGATCATGCATGGCAATATGACAATGATGAAGTGTGTCATCACAAATGGAACGGTGGAAAGTTGCATGGCAATATATCTCAGAATGGCTATGGAAATGCCATGATAGGTAGGTATGGTGGCTGTTTTGAGGAAGGTATATGGTGGGTGTATGGTACCAGCGAGAATTGCGCGGTACAGGAGAGGCTAGCAATGGTGGAAGGGTGAGAGTGCGTATAATCCATGGACTCAACATTACTCATAAAGAACTCATATACTTATTACAAAATTATACGAGTCATCAAAACAAAGCAATCAACGCATGCTCCTAGGGGGGAGGTTGGTAGGAGTTAACCATCGCGCGCCCCCGACCTCCACACAAAGGATGACATTCAATAAATACCTCATGCTCTAACTTCGTCACATAGCGGTTCACCATACGTGCATGCTACGGGAATCACAAACTTTAACACAAGTATTCCTTGAATTCATAATTACCCCACTAGCATAACTCTAATATCACTATCCTCATATCTCAAAACAATCCTCGAGTATCAAACTTCCCATCATATTCAATGCACTTTGTATGAAAGTTTTTACTATATTCATCTTGGATGCCTATCATATTAGGACTAGTTTCATAACCAAAGCACATTACCATGCTGTTCTAAAAGACTCTCAAAAGGATATAAGTGAAGCACTAGAGCAAATAACAAACTACTCCGAAAGATATAAGTGAAGGTCAATGAGTAGTTGAATAATTATGTAACTATGTGAAGACTCTCTAACATTCAAGAATTTCAGATCTTGGGATATTATTCAAACAGCAAGCAAAATAAAATAAACTAAATTGATGCTCCAAGCAAAACACATATCATGTGGTGAATAAAAATATAGCCTCAAGTAAAGTTACCGATAGACGAAGACGAAAGAGGGGATGCCTTCCCGGGGCATCCCCAAGCTTAAGCTTTTGGTTGTCCTTGAATTTTACCTTGGGGTGCCCTGGGCATCTCCAAGCTTAGGCTCTTGCTACTTCTTATTCCATAATCCATCGAATCATTACCCAAAACTTGAAAACTTCACAATACAAAACTCAACAGAAAACTCGTAAGCTCCGTTAGTATAAGAAAATAAAACCACCACTTAGGTACTGTTGTGAAGTCATTCTAAATTCATATTGGTGTAATATCTACTGTATTCCAACTTATCCATGGTTCATACCCTCCGATACTACTCATAGATTCATCAAAATAAGCAAACAACACATAGAAAACAGAATCTATCAAAAACAGAACAATATGTAGCAATCTGTAACTTTCGAATACTTCTGTAACTCTAAAAATTCTGAATTAAATTGGTGGACGTGAGGAATTTGTCTATTAATCATCTACAAAAAGAATCAACTAAATAGCTATAATTCCCAGGATACGACTATGTCTCCTATGTGTCGAGGCACGACTTAGAGACATAAGCGCATTCTGGAATGATCTCAAGTATGGTATCTTTGCACATCTCATGTAAAAGTTGAGGGATGAAATTGTAAAAAATAGTTGGCTTACACTCGCCATGTCACACAAGGAATACAATAACATACATTCATCCAAATAACACAGGATCTAGCTACGGACGAAATCCAAACGAGAAAGACACCATAAACACAAGATCGGATCCTCCTAGTAATAACCACTACTGATCGTCGGGATACGAAACATAGTAACGACCACGCTCTTCATCGAACTCCTAGTGAAGTTCTGAACCATCTCCTGCATTGATCTCAGCGGTACCTGCATCTGGTGTGTGTTGAAACTGTGAGCCACAAGGACTCATCAATCCCGTTCCCGGGTATCGAAACTACCAAAACCTTAGGTGTGGAAAGGCTATAAAAGTGTTTGCAGCAAGCACTAAGCAACTAGCTTACGAGTTCAGAGCGAGATGAGAATATGTGCCAACGATCGCCAAGTTGATCAAGAAATGATCCTAGCTACTCACGATCAAACATAACCCCACCATGTTCACTTCCCGAAGCCCTTCGGAAAGAGACCATCATAGTTACTCACACAGGTAGTGTATTCTTAAGGATATGGTGTCAAGTTATCTACAACCGGATATTAACAAATTCCCATCTACCACATAACCGCGGGCACGGCTTTCGAAAGATCAAACCCTGCAGGGGTGTCCCAACTTAGCCCATCACAAGCTCAGGATCTACGGAGTCGCAACTCCAAAGTGGGAAGACCTGAGTATCCTTGGAATCCCATGCTCAAGATATTTCTACAAAGGTAAAACTAATCCAGCAAGACCTCCTGGCGTGCCAAAACCCTGATAGTAGCTGCGCGTATCTCGTCTCAGGCCACGACCGGATAGGTCAGCCTACAGGTATATACCAAACCTCGGGTTTCCCCGTGGTGGCCCCGCAGTCTGCTCAGTTTGGACCAACACTCATGAGGAGCACTAGCCCGGGTTTTTAATTAAGAACTCGGGTTTGCAACGCCCTATGCAAGTTTTAGTTATTAGGCAAATGTAAAACCAATGTTGGGCCTTGTTGGAAAAGCTTTATGCAGTGCGAATTATCAAGGGGGGCCCATAAACCCCAACCGTGCTAGGAATGCAAAATCAAGGAACATAACACCGGTTTATCGGGTCCTAAGGTGGCATGAGTGGAACAAAACACCAAGCAGAAGGCCAAGCCTTCCACCCATTACCAATATATATGTGCATTAATTTTAAAAGGTATATATTGTGTTATCCCAATAAACAAGTCCGACGTGGAGCAATCTTCAAACTTCACCTGCAACTAACAACGCTATAAGAGGGGCTGAGCAAAGTGTACTTAGCCAATCAACGGTTTGCTAGGAAGGCGGTTAGAGTGTTTCATGGCAACAATAGGAGGCTGACAAACATGAATAGGCATCGAGGCATATCTAAAGAACGAGACAACTAGCATAGGCAAAGATAGAGGTAATATCGGGGAATGGTCATCTTGCCTGTTAAGTCCACGAAGGGATCGTAACATTGCTCCTCAAACTCAGTCTCGAAAGGAACCTCAAACTCCGAATCGTCACCGGGATCTAACCAACACAATAATGCAAACACCGAAACAACGATCAATCATCATGCAATGCTCAAACACATGATGCAAGATATGATGCATATGAATATGGGTAGGATATGATGCAACTCCTAGGGCAAGATGAGTGCACAAGTGACATGACAAAAACAAGGTCACAAACATGTAGGGACACATGCAAAAGGAAAACAAGAACAAACATAGTCACAAATGGTTATGTAGTTTAATTAAAACAAGCACCCAACAAGTTTTATAAGTTGCTTAACATGGCAAGGGGTGCAACTAGGATCAACAACATCATGCTAGCATTTTAAATGGGCCGGAAAGAACAAACAATAATTTCCGGAAACTCCCATGTTCATAATAACACATATAGGACAGATCTGATGCAAACATATTTTTGAGTTAAATAATTCAAACAACAATTTAAATGTTTTTAACATGGCAACAAACATCATATAATTATTCTACACTAAAAACTAGGCAGTTTTCATATATAAAGTATTTTAACAGATGCATATATTAAAAGATATGAATATGCAAAAGAAAATGCAGAAAACTGAATTAAAAACAAAAACATAAAAGAAAAAGGAGGGCTAAACAGACCCAGCCTGGACTAGCCACAGTCACAGACTAGTGGGTCCAGGGGTGCTGAGGTGGCGCACGCGGGTGTGGAAGTGGGTGTGAGGCGCTGGGAGGCTGACAGTGGGGCCGGCCTATCAGTGGAACAAGGAAAAGAAAAGGGCCTAAATTCCACTGGCCTGGCGGGGTTCGAACCCAGGTCTACGAGATGCGAGGGAAAGGCTCAGGCCACTGGGGTAGGTGCATGAAGCTGATAGGATTTGGGCTCTGCTTGATTTGAACAAGCCCTATGATGCGGAGCATCCTACGGCTATCTCCATGTACACCGTCATAGCACCTCAAGCCCCAAGTGAACCTACCGGACTTAAGGTGAACCCGCTCCTCTTCGAGATTTACATGAATATCATTTGGACTTGGTCACTACCTCACCACGGAAGATCATGCATCTTTAGGTACAAGGACGACCACCTCCATGAAGCCGGGGAGCATCACCATGTCCACACGGAGACCTATGGAGAAGGAGGAGGAAGGAGAACACCAAGATGCGGAAGACACGGAGGCTCTGGACCACCCCCGGGTGCCCGACCCTCCATGCTCGGGTGCCCGGGCCTTCAGCCGCCGGCTGGGCGCTCGCCCTGGCCACTCCGGGTGCCCGGCCAGGAGGCCCCGGATACCCAGCTTCTCAGCCTAGGCCTGGCACCATCGCCCTGGGTGCCCGGGCCACTACCCCTGGGTGCCCGGCCCTCCTCCAGCTCGCCCCGGGTGCCCGGGCTCTCACCCCCGGGTGCCAGGCCCTCCTCCAGCTCGCCCCGGGTGCCCGGGCTCTCACCCCCCGGGTGCCCGGTGCCACTGTCCGGACCGGGTGCCCGGTCCCTTCGCCCCGGGTGCCCGGACCACTCCGCGAGCCTGCGTGCAAGTTGGGGGTTTTGCCCTTGTAACCCTCTCCCCCTCTTATTTAGCCCCTAGACTATAAGTACTCTTTCCCTAGCTCATTTAGAGGATAGCAAAGTAGATGTGAGACATATGTGAGCTTTGTTCCTTCCCTCTTCTAGATCAAGACCCCTTTGGGAAGAATCCTTGTGGATTATCATGACCCCCTTCTAGGGGAAGCATCCCCATCATAGGATCACCAAGACCTCATCTCCCTTTGGGATTTGGGATGAACTCTATCATGTATCCATGTTCCCCTTGTTGTTCTTGTACCTTTGTGGATCTTGTGTGTATGTGAGTCTAGTGGATGTGTGATTTGGGCTTGTTCTTGAGTGTTTCTCTTGTGTTCTACCCTTTGTGCCCATCTTGTTCTTGGGGATTCCCCTCCAATTCATGAAAGATCTCCACCTAGGGTTGCACCCTACAACACCCTATGCCCGGGTCTACTCTGCACCTGAACGAGACTGACTGACGATGACGCCCGCGGCAGGGCCTGGGTACGCGGCGGGAACGCGGGTACAACAGGGGGTGCGCGCGTGAAGAGAGAGTGAAGGAGGGAGCCCGGAGCTCGAGCTGCTCGTCCATGGCGCACCGGATGCAAAAGGAGAGGAAGCGGGAATGACGAGCACGGTGATTAGGGAGCCGCACGGCTCAGCGGCAGGACAGACAGGGTGCATGGGGAGCGGGCGTGCTAGGATCTAGAGCAGGCGAAGCACTAGCAACCACGACGTCTACTGCAACTACCACACAAAATTCAGAGATCTGCAGAGCATCGAGAGCGTGGCAAAGGCGCGACCCTAACAACTTCTACGGGGATCATCCAGCGACAAGAAAAAGAGCAGGGGGAGTCTGGTATACCTCCTTACCCTAGGACAAGAAGATGGTGGCAGAGACGAGCCTATGGTGACGCAGTCGACCTCTGAACCTCGGCGCGAACTCTGACTTGGGGGAAGATGGGATCAGAGGAGGAAGCCAGGAGCGGACTTGGCGATCTCCTCGACACCGTAGTGGACGCAGAGGGTGACGGGGACGACAGGGAAGCAGATGGACTTGAAGAAGGCGGCTGGAGGTGACCGGAGGGCAGCGACGATGACGAGCGTGCTCTCAGCCATGCTCGGGTGCTCGCGAGGAAGGAGAAGGAGAGAAGGGGAAGAACCCTTGGTGGCAGCAGCGAAGGGGAAACCCTAGAGGAGTAGGTGTGGACGCCGAGGGGGTCTTATAGGGAGGTGGGCACGGCTGGCCCGACCACCGTGGCCATGGCGGACGTGTAAAGCAGAGGAGGAGAGGTGGAAGAAAGGGGGGGGGGGTGAGAGCTACAGCCCACCATGCTGACAGATGGGACCTGCGCTCCACGTGGGACGAGTGCAAGAGGGGGGTTGGTTCGGCCTGAGTGAGAAAAGGCACCGGGGGATTAGCGGGCTGCTGCTGGGCTGTTGCTGCTGCGTGGGCTGAGATGCAGGTGAGGGAGAGGCCCAAGCTGCTGCTGCCTTTATCTCCTTCCTTTTCCATTTTCTTCAAACAGAAAACAAAAAGGAAAAATCCCAGGTCTAAAGGAAAGAATTTAGGAGGAAAATAAAATACTTCCTAGCTCCTGGGATTATGCCCTATTTTATAAAAATGACTTGGACATTTTTAGAAGTAGAAAAATAAAACAAGTTTGAATATGGCTCAAACTTCTGTCATTTTTGAACCTGACCAAATCATTTCAAAATTAGACAAGGCTTTGCAAGGTGACTTAGGTCAAGGTACCAAGGACGTGGGGACGAGATGAACATTTAAAAAGAAGAGGTTAAGCCACTTGCAAAATTTAAAGACTTGAAAAGAATGGAAGGGAAGTGGTGCTAGTTGAGAAGGGGTTTAATGATGGGCATGCTTGCATCCACCACCACAACTTGAACCAAAAGAACTCACTTAACATACTAGGAATGAGCCATGCACAATGACAAATGAAATGCCATGATGATCATGATGCAAAGATGATGATGAGGTAAGCATGAATGCATAAAGAAAAGAAAATACGACAATGCAATGACAAATGAGAAGGCATAATTGAAAAAGAACCCCCAAGGATAAGGACAAGGATCAAATGGTAAATGTTTTATTGCCATATAAGGAAGGTATCACATATGGGGTGTTTCAAACTCTCCTCCACTACAAGTAGATCTCGTCCCGAGATCTAGGACTGAAAGAAGGCGGGATACTCGGAACAGAGATGATCTTCTCGTTCCCATGTAGCTTCTCGGTCGGTATGGTGTGACCACTTCACTTTCAAGAATTTGATGGACTTGTTGCGGGTCTTGCGCTCAGTTTCTTCAAGGATAGCAACGGGGTGCTCACAATAAGACAAGTCTTGCTGAAGATCAATATCTTCGAAAGGAATAGTGCGTTCAGGCGTCTTGAAGCACTTGCGGAGTTGTGACACGTGAAACACATCATGCACATTTGCAAAGTTGGAGGGAAGCTCGAGTTGGTAGTCTAGATCGCCTCTCTTGCCAAGAATCTTGAAAGGGCCCACGTATCTTGGAGCAAGCTTGCCCTAGATACCGAACCTCTGAGTGCCCTTCATGGGAGAAATACGGAGATAGACATGATCACCAATGTCGAAAGCCAAGTCACAATGCTTGCCGTCATAGTAACTCTTTTGACGCGATTGCGCGGCCTTGAGATTCTCACGTATGACTTTGCACATTTCTTCGGCCTCTGAGATCAAATCATTTCCAAGGAGTTGACGTTCACTAGTCTCGGACTAGTTGAGAGGGGTACGACACTTTCTGCCATAGAGGATTTCAAACGGAGCTTTGCCTGCACTTGCTTGGAAGCTGTTGTTGTAGGAGAATTCGTCAAATGGAAGGCAATCTTCCCACTTCATACCGAAGGAGATTACACAAGCTCTGAGCATATCTTCAAGAATTTGGTTCACTCTTTCGACTTGACCACTAGTCTGAGGGTGAAACGCAGTGCTGAAGAGAATCTTGGTGCCCATGGCTGACTGAAAGGAATCCCAGAACTTGGAAGTGAACAAGCTTCCACGGTCCGAGGAGATCACTTGAGGAATGCCATGTAAAGATACAATTCTAGAGGTGTATAGCTCTGCCAGCTGAGCTGCGTTGATGGATTCTTTGACTGGAAGAAAATGAGCCACTTTATTTAGCTTGTCAATCACCACGAAGATAGCATCATTTACTCTCTTGGACTTGGGAAAACCGGTGACGAAATCCATCTCAATGTGATGGAATTTCCACTCGAGAATAGGTAGAGTTTGAAGGAGTCCGGCTGGACGTTGATGCTCTGCTTTCACTCTTCTACAGACATCATACTCGTTCACGAATTGGGCAATCTCCCTTTTCATGCGAGTCCACCAATAGGATTGCTTGAGGTCATGGTACATCATGGAGCTTCCTGGATGAATCGAGAGGAGTGAGTCACGTGCTTCGTTCATTATGAGCTTCCTGAGATCACCTTTGGGAACCACAAGTTTGTCCTCAAAGAACAAAGTGTCTCTGTCATCAATGCGATAGCATTTGTACTTGGGAGTACCCTTAGCAATACCATGTTTCACTTTCTGCACCATAGCATCACTTAGTTGGGCCTCACGGATTTGATCCTCCAAGGTAGGAGCAACTTGAAGGTTGGCAAGAAATCCTTGCGGAACAACTTGGAGGTTGAGCTTCCTGAATGATTCACAAAGTTTAGGTTGGAACGGTTTGAGAAGCAGACTATTGCAATACGCCTTTCTGCTCAAGGCATCTGCAATGACATTGGCCTTGCCAGGAGTGTACTCAATGCTGGGATCGTACTCTTGAATCATTTCAACCCAACGAGTCTGGCGAAGGTTAAGGTTTGGCTGAGTGAAGATGTACTTCAGGATCTTGTGATCGGTGAAGATGTCCACTTTTCTGCCCAACAGAAGGTGTCTCCACATGATCAAGGCATGAACAACTGCTGCTAGCTCAAGATCATGTGTGGGGTAATTCTTCTCATTAGGTTTAAGCTGTCGAGAAGTGTATGCAACGATCTTCTTGTCTTGCATGAGAACACCACCAAGACCTTGCAATGAAGCATCACAGAAGACTTCATAAGGCTTGCACTCATCCGGAGGAGTAAGAACCGGAGCAGAAATGAGCTTTTCTTTGAGTGTCTTGAATGCCACATCACAATCAGGAGTCCACGAGTACTTGACATTCTTCTGCAGCAAGTTGGAAAGAGGCTTGGCAATCTTGGAGAAGTTCTCAACGAACCTTCTGCAATAGCTTGCAAGTCCGAGGAAACTTCGGAGTTGTTTGACATTCTGCGGAGGTTCCCAGTTGACAATAGATTCAACCTTCTCGGGGTTAACAGAAATGCCCTCGGCAGAGATAATATGACCAAGGTAGAGGACTTTATCAAGCTAGAATTCACATTTGGAGAACTTCACATAGAACCGGTGCTCACGGAGCCTGTCAAGGACCAAACGGAGGTGCTTGGCATGGTCTTCTTTATTCTTGGAGAATACCAAGATATCATCAAGGTAGACGAGCACAAATTCATTGGTGTAGGGGTTGAATATGAAGTGCATCATCCGAGAGAAAGTGGGTGGAGCATTTGCAAGCCCGAAAGACATAACCGTGTATTCATAGGAGCCATAACTCGTTCTGAATGCGGTCTTGGGAATATCCTCTTAACGGATACGAATCCGATGGTAACCCATCCGGAGATCGAGCTTCGAGAAAACCTTGGCTCCTTTGAGCTGCTCAAACAATTCATTGATATTGGGGAGCGGGTATTTATTCTTTATGTCTTCTTGTTCAATGGCCGGTAATCAACACAAAGACATTCCGTGCCATCCTTCTTCTTGACAAAAAGAACACCACAACCCCAAGGAGAAGTACTTGGTCTTATTAGACCAATTCATTCTTGCTCATCAAGTTGTTTCTTCAGCTCCTTCAACTCATCAGGAGAAAGCTTGTACGGATGCCGACAGGCTGGCTCGGTACCAGGTTCAAGTTCAATGACGAATTCAACTGGACGGTTGGGAGGCATGCCTGGAAGCTCTTCAGGGAATACATCCTCATATTCACAAACCACCGGAACCTGGGAAATGGCATTAATCTCGCTCTTTTCATTGAGAGAGAATAGCCTAATTGTGTTATCTCGAGCTGGGAAGATAATCACGTCTTCGTCAGGATGAGTTAGCTTGACCTCCTTGTTTGCACAATCAATATTTGCATCATGATTGGAGAGCCAATCCATCCCAAGAATAAGATCAATGTCGGAGTTGCCGAGAACAACCGGTGAAACCAGAAAACTGTAATCACCCATATGAAAAGACATGTCCGGAGCCACCAAATTAGAAGTCATGTGTTTGCCTAGAGAAATATTTGATAACTTCTTATCCAGAAATGCCGAAGTGAAATTATTCTTGGTAAAGAATGGTCTTGATATGAAACTGAGTGATGCACCAGAATCAAATGAAACTTTTGCAGGAATAGAATTAACTGGAAGATTACCAATTATCACATCTGAAGAATTCTCAGCTTGAGATACATTCATCAGGTTCACTATTGCTGACTTGGGGTTGTGCTTGACAATAGCATTGCTGATAGGTGGAGGAGGCGGAAGGAGGCTTGGGTTGGGACACTTGTTGGCATAGTGACCCTTCTGAGAACACTTGTTGCAAGTAACTTCTGAAAGAGGCCGATGATAAGGATCGCTTGGTCTTGGATCTTGGAACTGAGACTTGGACTGGTTGCTTGGGTTGGGTGGGTGGGAGAATCCACGACCACCTGAGTGCTTGTTGTTGCTTGGAGGACGGAGCACTTGAGGAGGCGGTAGCCAGAACTTCTGCTGCTTGGCAACCACTTAAGAGGAAGAGGAGGAGTGAACATCATCTCTTATCCTCTTTTTGGAAGCTTCACACTTGAGCTGAGCTGCCTCTTGCTTGAGAACCATGTTGTAGAATTGGTCAAATTCATCCGGCTCGAACAGGGTGAGAGCAAGTTGGAGTTCATCTTTCAGACCACCTCGGAACTGGTAGATTTTGCTCTTGGCATCGGGGATGTCTTGCTTCGCATAACGGGCAAGATTCTGGAACTTGACATTGTATTGATAAACAGACATGGTGCCTTGCTTCAGGTTGCGGTATTGCTCACGCATGCCTTCAATGACACTGGTTGGAATGTGATGAGAACGGAAATCTCTGCAGAAGTCAGTCCACGAGATCTCACGACCACCTCTGGAGTCTTTGTACTGTTGTCACCAATCTACAGCTTGATCTTTGAGTTGGAAAGTGGCAAACTTGACATAATCTTCAGTTCTAATGTTACTGCATTCAAAGTGCTTTTTGATGTCTGTGATCCAATCTTCAGCATCTAGCGGGTCCACACAGTAACTGAAAGACCTAGGCTCATTTGCCAGGAATTGGTTTAGAGTCGCAAAGTGAGGTTGATTGAACAGATTGCCTTGGCCTTGGTTCCCTTGATTGCCTTGATTTGCTTGATTGGCTTGGAAATTCTGCATCATTTGCATGAGCATCCGAGTGTTCTGGTTGGTTGCCTGCATAATCGCTCTCCATGCCTCAGATGGAGGAGGAGGGGAAGGAGGACACTCTTCTTCACCCTCTTGGTTTGGGTTGGGAACCTTCTTAGGTGCCATCTAGAAGATGATAACTATTAGCCATTGAAGCAATTAATAGATAAGCTGAATCAACGGCTAGATATTTGCAACATATAGTCTTCACAATGAACATCCGAACAAAATTGAACGAATGAATTCCATAGCTTAATGGTACACCAACTTGTCGAGAAGCCACTTGGGAGAACAAAATGATAGAATAAAACAACAAGGTACAGATGGAACAAATACATGATAGAAGTTTCGTCCCACATGTTCGTGCTGAATGCCCCATGGCACGTGCTACAAAGGGTCTTGCAATCCCTGGATCAGCATAGCCAAGGATCCTTTAAGATGCAACTCCCAATTGGAAAAGCGCGCATGAAACCCCTTCACTAGATGTTGAACCCCAAACCTCATACCATGCACTCATTGGAAGATTACCTACGAGCTACTTGAAACCCACCTATTAATTCCTGAAGCTTTCCGGTTATGCAATCTGGTGTTGGGGATGCAGGGGAAGCACCGCGCACTCAACTCTAAATCTACATCCAGCTGTATCCATCCGTCAACACATAACCAGTCATCCTCGGAAATTGTTTACCTCGGACCTTCGAAACGCATCCACTATACTAGCCGTGGCAATACTCCCGAACTAACTCCCCAGTACTGGGTGAAGTCGGGGTTATCTCACCACCAGACATGCATAGAAGAGTTTTCGATGTCGGCCGCCTATGGTATTCTAGAACCGCTACGATACATTTTGACGAGAACACCTCGGAGCTCAACTCCCCGGGACATTGCCACAACCCCTAAATGACAGGAGGCATCGAGAAAAATGATCTCATCACAAAGATATCGGAACAATCCAAACAATACCCGCGTGATCCCAAAAATTTTTTGGTGAAATTTTGAGAGTAGAGGAGATAGAACAACGTCAGGAGTCCTCACCAGAGCGATGAAGGGATGAGGAGTAAAAAGAAATCATAGAGCGATGAAGGGATGAGGAGTAAAAAGAAATCCTACTCTCCGATATATATATACAGCCGGTCTATTCTCATAACATTATGATAATAATATTCTCATAACACTTCGGAACTGCATTGTAATACTGCATTGGAAAGCTATACGCACCGCACCACAGAGACCAGCGAACTTCATGTTTGAAAAAACTGTACGTGTTGTTTTCTCGGTACATTTTTTGCTCTAGTTTTTTAACCGTTTATCGGAATTATGCGTGTAATATACTGTTGAAAAGCTATGGAGTATACGCAACTTCTCCATGTTGAACACTTTTCAAAATTCATCATAGTTTAAGAGCAGTTTCGAAAATCGTGCGGCTCACAACGATTGGCAGCGAGCGTTTTTTGGCGTTTTTTTCTAAACCGCTCGCTGGAATGAAACATATGATACACCATTGGAAAGGTATCGTCGGCGCGCATCTTTTTCACATCTATTATTTTTTTCTAATTCGCTACGGTTTAAGAGCAGTTTTGAATTTATTAAATCGCGGAATTGTGTTTTTCGAATTTTTTCAAATTTTCGGTGCTGTTTTCACTCCAGTTTTCTAACCGTTTGTTGAAACAAGGCGTGTAATATACCATTGGAAAGCTACGAACGAGGCACAACTTTCATATGTTGAAATGTTTTTGAGATTCCTTACGGTTTTAGTTAAATTTGAAAATCGTGCGGCTGACTACGAAGGATAGCGGCCATTTTTTCGTGAAATTTTTACAAAACGTTGGCTGAAATGATCCAAATGATACACCGTTGGAAAGATATCGTCGAGACGCTACTTTTTCATGTAGAACACTCCCTCTAATTCATTACAGTTTAAGAGCAGTTTTGAAATTACAAAAACGCGGAAACTCTGTTTTTCGCGACAACAAAATCGACGCGTGCACTGCATCAGACAGAAAAGCGCACTGCTTAAAACTGAAGAACACACTGCATCAGACAGTCAATCGAACCTCATGATTTATTTTGTTGGACATAGATTTTTGTCAGAGGAGTTTTGTTGTCTTTTTTCCAACTTTTTTTTCCGAAGGAAAGTGGACCGCAACACTCCCGAAAGTGAAGCGGAACACTACCAAAAGCGAACCTCAAGATTTGCTGTTGTCTTTTTTCGTACTACTTAATTTTTTACGCGCATTTGAGAAGTGTTGAGAAGTGAGCTGCTTTCCGATGTGTTTTTTTTGGATCACCAAGAGAACCACAAAGGTTTTTTTATGGCCAACTTCGTGCGAGAACAAAGTGAGCTTCAAAGAGTCCTTTGCAATGGACTTTTTAAGACCAAAGTGCACTGCATTTTTACATGTTTTTAAATGCATTTTGTTCGAAATGAACTATACTGAGGAGTCCTTCATAGTGGACTTCTTTTTTACCCAAGTGCACTGTACGTTCACTTACCTAACAAACTACCACAAAATGAACCGGACACCTTTCATAGACACCTTTTTTACATATAAAACTTACCTAACTAACTTCATAGACGAAGCGCACGAGCCGCAAGCAGTGCACCAACGGACTGCATCTTTTTTATTACATTTTTCTCTAACACATTCAAGAAGAAAGTGAACTCGAAAAAATGATCCTTCTTCTTCTGTAGTTTCCTGACGAACTGAACATCGACACACACACACACACACACACGCACGCACGCACGCACGCAC
>LR738711.1:636824932-636850605 GCA_902687465.1 Secale cereale | reverse complement strand
GGGGGGGGCGCCGCCAGGGCGCCTGGAGCCCTGGTGGCCCCCCCGGCTGCCCTTCGGACGCCAGGTAGGTTCTGGGACGCTGAGTTTTTATATGATTTTTCTGGATTTTTCCTGGCAGTTCTTGTAACGTGAAAACCTGAAATACAAAAACAGCCGAAAACAGAAACTGGCACCGGGGTGCACTGGATTAGTAGGTTAGTCCAAATATGATCAAAAGTGTATGGAAGTGTATGAATATCATAGCAATATAGCCCAAAAGTGGCATGGAGCAAGCAGAAATTATAGATACGTTTTGGACGTATCAACATCCCCAAGCTTAATTCCTGCTCGTCCTCGAGTAGGTAAATGATAACAAGAATAATTTCTGTGGTGACATGCTATTAACCATATAGGACTTATTCATAGTCATATGACAAAAGCTTACTGAGACAATGAATCTATAGTAATTAAGTTGCCTCATGAGAAAATCACAAATGAGTGAAAGTTTTACAATATGATAATGAAGCATCAAATAGATTTGCAATGAACATGATGTGCAAATATGATAAAGTGATATCTAGCTTGCCCCCTTTAGTGATGCAGAACATAAATGTAGGGGCACCTTCAAGGTTTAAGTGATGACTAGATACAATGATTTCAAAATAAACGATATCACAATCATGCGAAAGACAATGCTACTTTGGGACAATGCACATTACACTCAGAATGACAATCATGCTCTCAGTAGTTGGTGCTTTTAAAAGAAGGTGGAGACTCAACATAAAAGTTAAAGAATGGTTAAGTGTTAGAGCTTTTTATTTTGAAAACATGGAAGCAATTTTGTCAACGGTAGTAGTACTTCATATGTGTCATGCATAAGACATCCTATAAGTTGCAAGCCTCATGCATCGAATACCAATAGTGCTCGCACCTTGTCCTAATTAGCTCGGATTTCCATGGGTTATCATTGCATTATATATGTTTCAACCAAGTGTCACAAAGGGGTACCTCTATGCCACCTGTACAAAGGTCCTAGGAGATAAATCGCATTTGATTTCTCGTTTTTGATAGATCTCAACTTGAGGACATCCATACCGGGACAACATAGAAAATAGATGATGGACTCCTCTTTAATGCATAAGCATATTCTCATAAGAGATTGAGGATTAATGTCCAAGCTAAAACTTCCACCATGATACATGGCTTTGGTTGGCGGCCCAATGTTCTTGTCTAACAATATGCGTACTCATTCAACCCATGGCAAATCACCCTTACTTCAGACAAGACGAACATGCATAGCAACTCACATGATATTCAACAAAAGTGTGACAGTTGATGCCGTCCCCAGAAACATGGTTACCGCTCAGCAAGCAACTTATAAGAAATAAGATACATAGGCAACATATTCTTTACCACAATAGTTTTTAAGCTACTTTCCCATGAGCTATGTATTGCAAGGTTAGTCTGCTTAGTACAGGTGGAGGTTAGCAAAAGACTGGGAGCGACCAACTAAGAGAGCAATGACGGTCATAATCATGCAGAGCGACAAAGCAATATTGAATCAGGCATGGTAGTTATATCGCTACTCAGAAATAAAAGATCATCAAGGCTTGACAGACTTTCTTTACAGTCTTAAATATGCGTGAGCATACTCCAAGTCAATCAAAATAAATTCTCGAAGGAAGATATTACTAAACCATACCACATCATCGGCAAACAAATCAAGTTGGTATTCCAATAACACATTGGGAATCCCCCAGCTATTTGAGACTAACCATAAGAAAACCTGAACTACTAAGCGCCATTATGTACGTAGCATATTTATCATAGACATATTAACCAATGCAACGGAAGCAAACTCTCTTAATAAGATAAACATGATAATTAAAGAGAGTTCAAGCAACCAACTAAACAAAAGCTCTTTGAAAAGATAAGCATGAATACTAAGAGCAGAGCATGATAGTAGGTATTAAAAGACAAAGAACACACACATCAAGGATAGACATGAAAATTCTATGTTATGTTCTAGGTAGAAGTGGAGCGTGTTTCTCTCCCACATAAAGAAAGCTGAGTTCCGACTCGTTATGAAAAACTAAAAAGAAAACTAAAAGCAAGACGCTCCAAGCATAGCACTTAATACATGAAGTGATAAAAATATAGCCAAACGAAAGACGAACTGATAATGTTGATGGAGAAGGGGATGCACGGGGGCATCCCCAAGCTTAGACGCTTGAGTCTCCTTGAATATTTCTTGTTGGTGCATGGGGGCATCCCCAAGCTTGAGCGCTTGACACTCCTGAATCTTTTTATCATCTTCCCTCGCACACTTGAAAACTCCCTTCATACATAACTCATCATAATCTGATTAGCGAGGTTAGTACCCTTAATAAAATAATTATACCTTGCTGGAAATAAAGATATTCTTGAAGTTCTACTGTTTCTCGAGATTGCCAAAAGGTTTTTGCAAAGAAAAAGCAAGCTCTTGATTTGCAAAATGAAGGAAAGGCAAAACATGACAGAATCTGTGAAAAACAGAACAGCAGGTAGTAATTGATTTGTTCGGGGCACTTCTGCAACTCAAATCAAAAAACTCATGACAGACGCACGAAATACAATTATATAGAGAACGCTATCGAAAAAATTCAGACCAAAAAGATGATCTGGTGATTTTATACGAATTTTGCTATCCAAGGACAGAATCTGTTTCCTGGACAGCACCTCACAACTTTTGAACTTTCTAGCAATCAGAGGCTATACTTGGCACAAATATGAAAAGCAAAGATACAATGATGATGCTACAGCAGTAAACAACATCAAGACACAACAAAAGCAAAATATAAAAATTTATTCATGTGGGCTGCCTCCCAAAAGCGCTTTCTTTTATGCCTTTAAGCTAGGCATAATGCATAGAGATCAAGTTTTATCAAGAGTAAAAGAATAGCTAGCCCGTACAACGGACTCAAAAGGTAACTTGATCTTCTTTAGAGGGAAGTGTTCCATCCCTTTCTTGAGAGGAAACTGAAATTTTATATTACCCTCTTTCATGTCAATGATAGCACCAACGGTGCGTAAAAAGGGACGTCCCAAAATAATTGGACATGAAGGATCACATTCGATATCCATAATAGTAAAATCAACGGGAACATAATTATCATTAACAACGATAAGAATATCGTCGATCCTCCCCAAAGGTTTCTTTATGGAAGAATCAACGAGACGAACACCAAAAGAACAAGAATCATAAGGTTTCAATTTAAGCATATCATATATTCTTTTGGGCATAACAGAGGTACTAGCTCCAACATCACATAATGCATAGCAAGAGAAGTCATTCAATTTAATTTTTATCATAGGATCCCAACCATCTTCTAGCTTTCTAGGTATGGAGGTTTCTACTCTAAGTTTCTCCTCCCTAGCTTTGATGAGAGCATTAGTGATATGCTCTGTGAAGGCAAGGTTAAGCGTGCTAGTGCGGGGGTCTCTAGACATCTTGTGAAGGAAATCAATAACTTCGGTAAGAGTGCAATTATCAAAATCAAGATCACGAGCATCAAGTAAAGTGGTAGTAGTATCCTTTAAGTTCACTTGTTTGGTAGTTTCTATAGTCATAGCATCACCATTAATAGGTCCATTGGGACCAGGAGTACATTGGGTGCTAAGAGTTTGGATATCCTCAACAACTTTGATAGTAGCAATAGTGTGGTGGTAGGAAGGCTCTTAATTCTATCTTCTTCCTCCCTTTCTCTAGCCCATCTTTCTTTAAGTTTAGCCATCATCCTAATATTTTCATTAATTTGCACTTGAATAGCATTTATAGGAGTGACTTCCCTCTCCTCAAGGGGAGAAGTTTTAATATTTAGCAATTTTACCTCATTGGCTAAATGGTCTACCTTAAAAGAAAGATCATCTAGTTTATGTATTTTTTTCTTCTACACTCTTATTAAAGGCTTTTTGGGTAGTGATGAAATCTTTAAGCATAATCTCTAGTTCAGTAGTGGAGTTCTTGGTACTAGGATAAGCATTGTTGTTCCCATAAGAATTAGAGGGGAACGGTCTAGGATTGCTACCAAAGTTACTCCTATAAGCATTGTTGTTAAAATTGTTTCTAGAGATAAAGTTCACATCTACTTGTTCTTGAGCAATTAAAGAATTTAAAGGAACATCACGAGGATCAACAGAGGATTGCTTCGAAAGTAGAGACATGATTAAGTCAACTTTTTCATTTAAGGAGGAAATCTCCTCGACAGAGTTTACCTTCCTACCTGTTGGACCGCGTTCGGTGTGCCATTGGGAATAGTTGGTCATCATCTCATCGAGAAGCTTTGTGGCAGCACCAAGTGTAGTTGACATAAAAGTTCCTCCCGCGGCCGAATATAACAAGTTCCGCGAGGTAAAGTTCAAGCCTGCATAAAAAGTTTGGATAACCATCCAAGTAGTCAAACCATGAGTAGGGCAGTTCTTGATAAGAGATTTCATACTTTCCCAAGCTTGGGCAACGTGTTCATTATCCAATTGTTTAAAATTCATTATGTTACTTCTAAGTTGGATAATTTTAGCAGGTGGATAGTATTTTCCGATAAAAGCATCTTTGCACTTGTCCCATGAATCTATGCTATTTCTAGGCAAAGACTGAAACCATATTTTAGCTCCTCCTCTCAAGGAGAAAGGAAAAAGCTTAAGCTTAACAATATTACCATCTTTCTTGGTACTTTTGCGTATCACAAAGTTCAACAAAGTTGTTCAAGTGTAAAGCAGCAACATCTCCAGCACCGGAGAATTGATCTTTCATAACTAGATTCAGTAAAGCATGTTTAATTTCATATGAAGGTGCTGAAGTGGCAGGTGTAGTGATAGGTGTGCTGATAAAGTCATCGTTGTTGTGACTAGTGAAGTCACACAACTTGGTGTTCTCGGTGGAACCCATAGTAGCAAGCAAGCAAGATAACTATTTTTGTGATTTTCGATAAAAGATACTAAAGCAAAAACTGAAAGGTAAACTAGCAAGACTAAAAAGCAAAGGTAAAAGATAGCATGCAACTCCCCTATCCTGAAGAGTGGAGTCCCCGGCAACGGCGCCAGAAAATACTCCTTGATGGGCCTCTAACCCCTCGTTGGTTACCCCAAGTGGAAGGTGTAAGATGCAGTATGTAGAAGTGTTTTCCCTTAGCAAAGATGCCAAGGATCGAATCCCCAGAGACTCCTAGGTTCAACAAGTAGGTGTCAACTGCTAACGGCGCGAATTAGCAATCAACGTGGACCTGCACACAGATACAAATAACTTTGCTCCCAACGAGTACAGAGAGGTTGTCAATCCCTCCGGCCTTGTAGTTCACAAAGGGTTAAACGCAAATGATAATAGTGATAGATAATGTTTGCAATAGTAAATAAAAGCGAAAAGTAAATAGCGGATGTGATCAATGATGGTAATATGGACCGGAGTCTCATGATGTTCACTAGTGATGTCTCTCTCCCAAAAGACGATAAAACAGCTATGTGAGGTAAACAAATTACAGCTGGGCAATTGACAGGACCACGAACGCAAACCAATGCTGATTACATTGCAAGAAAGGTTGAGGTTCAAAGCATGGGCGGTACGCCAAAATAAGTAGACCGAAATCCATCAATATCTACTACTAATCATCCACCTTGAGATATCTATCCAGAACATCTCGCTGGTATTAAGTTGCGAGTCCCACCCATAGTGTAAACTCAATGCAACAGACAACTGCATTAAAAGAACTTTGCGTAAAGTAAACAATCCTTGCACCCGCGGGCACAAGCACCGTTGTTTTCCCCCTTGTGGCAACATCACATCCCCTAGACTCATGTTTCTGTCACTCAAGCTAGTCATCGAGGGGCATGAACCCACAATCGAGCATAACGTTCCCTCTTGGAGTCACTACGTATTACTTGGCCGAAGCAACAAATAACAACGGAGAACATGCAAGAATTACTTATGAACATAAATATAAAAGAGGTAGATCAAATATATTACTCAAGATCAATCTGAACATAATCTCATAATCCATCGGATCCCAGCAAACTCATCATAGCAACAGCATAAGGATTACATATGTGCCTCGATCATGTAGGGCAGCTCACGAGGACTAATTAGTGAAGCACAAGAACGGGAGGAGAACATCACATAGCTACTGGTCATGGACTCATGGTCCAAGGGAGACTACTCACAACTCATCCGGGAGGCGTCTATGGTGGTGGAGAAGCTCCCGGTGGTGATCCTCCCCTCCGACAGGGTGCCGGGAAGAGTTCTCCTGGTGCTCCCGATCTTGGAAGCGGCGGCGGCGGCGGAACAGAGATGAGATCGCGAAAAAGAGTTCCCGTCCCGAGAGTTTCGAGGGACGCTCTAAATATATGCCAAAGGGGGGCACCAGACGGGCTTCGGGGGGCCCAGGCGCCCCCCCGGCGTGGCCCAGGGGGGGGGGGCGCCGCCAGGGCGCCTGGAGCCCTGGTGGCCCCCCCGGCTGCCCTTCGGACGCCAGGTAGGTTCTGGAACGCTGATTTTTTATATGATTTTTTTGGATTTTTCCTGGCAGTTCTCGTAACGTGAAAATCTGAAATACAAAAACAGCCGAAAACAGAAACTGGCACCGGGGTGCACTGGATTAGTAGGTTAGTCCAAATATGATCAAAAGTGTATGGAAGTGTATGAATATCATAGCAATATCACCCAAAAGTGGCATGGAGCAAGCAGAAATTATAGATACGTTTTGGACGTATCACTCGCGCGTGGTCTCCTACTGGATTGATACCTTGGTTCTCAAAAACCGAGGGAAATACTTATGCTACTATGTTGCATCTCCATTTCCTCTTTGAGGGAATACAACGCAAGCTCAAGAGGTAGCAAGAAGAATTTCTGGCGCCATTGCTGTGGAGGCTTACGCAAAAGTCATATACCAAGTACCTATCACAAACCTTTATCCTTCGCATTACATTTATTTGCCTCTCGTTATCCCCGCCCCCACTTCACCCTTGCCGTTTTATTTGCCCTTCTTCCGCCGTGTGTTTTTCGTTCGCTTGCTTCCTGTTTGCTTTTGTTCTGCTTGCTTGCTTGTCATCATGTCTAGCACACCTATCATTATCACCACTCCCGAGAGTGAGGTTCTCAACTTTAAACAAAGGGAGGGAGAAAATTTAAAAGATGCCTGGTATAGAATTTGCAATGCTCAAGATAGGTCTAATAGGAAGCTTTCCACTTCCGTGCTTCTTCGCAATTTTTATGTTGGCATAACTCCGTGGAATAGATTTATCTTAGATACCATTACTGGAGGGAATTTCCTGGGTAGCCACACCGTTGATTCTTACAAAGCTATGACTGAATTATTTGGCTCACCACCTCTTATGGTTAATGGGACCATTTTAACTTTGGAGCATGTTATGAAAAGGTTAGAAATCATTGAAAACAAAGTTGCTACGGTAGAACTATTGGAGAACTTGGATAGAAAAATTCATATTGAAATGACCCAATATGGATCCAAGGCAGGAGCTGTTCTGAAAAATCTTAAGGAAAAAGAGCCCATAGTTAAAGAAAAGCTAGATCAAGATTCTACTAGAATCAATAAGCTTGAGGATGTTATCACTAATGTGGGTTCTGCTCTTTCTGCTATAAAAACCACTCCAAATACCTCCACTAAATTATCTAAATTCACGTATGTCCCTAAAGACAAGGGTGAAACATCTAGACTCGCGGATCTCAATCCATAAGTGTTCACCCTAATTTTCTTACTTTTGCAAGAGACCCTTTTGACACTTTAGAATTTCTTGATTTCTTGCCCAAGAGTTTGATTATTCATAGGGACAAAGAAGTACCGAAAAATCATAAGTGCTTAATCAAAGAATTGCCTTCCAAAGATGGCAATACCTAGATTTATCTTGTATCGTGCCTAGCTAGGGGCGTAAAACGATAGCGCTTGTTGGGAGGCAACCCAATTTTATGTTTTTGCTTTTGTTGCTGTTAGGGAATAAATATTGCATCTAGCCTCTGATTAGATGTGCTTTCATGTTTTGTTTAGTGTTTCGGCCAAGTAGAACCTTCGGTAAGACTTGTGTGACATTTATATGATCTTGCTGTGAAAAACAGAATCGTTAGCGCTCGTTAAAGTAGACTTCAGATTTTACTGGAGCGTGCTTTTTAGTTGATTATTTTTGCTGCTGATTGGTAGGAAAATTGCACCAATTTACCAAGTTAGTTTGAAATTTTGGAGTTCTAGAAGTAGGCTAACCCAGCAGATTACTACAGACTGTTCTGTTTTTGACAGATTCTGTTTTTCGTGTGTTGTTTGCTTAATCCGATGCATCTATGAGTAATATTGGAGGATATGAACCATACAGAACTTGGAGTACAGTAGGTTTAACACCAATATAAGCAAAGAATGAATTCCTTGCTGTACATTTGAGTGGTGGTTTGCTTTCTCTTACTAACGGAGCTCACGAGAATTTTTGTCTAAGTTTTGTGTTGTGAAGTTTTCAAGTTTTGAGTATTGCTTTGATGGACTACGGAACAAGGAGTAGAAAAGGCCTAAGATTGGGGATTCCCATGGCACCCCAAGTAAATTCAAGATAATCAAAAGCCTAAGCTTGGGGATGCCCCGGGAAGGCATCCTCTCTTTCGTCTTCATCCATCGGTAACTATACTTGGAGCTATATTTTTATTCGCAACATGTTATGTGTTTTGCTTGGAGCGTCATGTATAATTTGAGTCTTTGCTTGTTAGTTTGCCACAATCATCCATGCTGGACACACCTATTTGAGAGAGTTAAATATGGCCTAGAAATTATTAGAACACTCTATGTGCTTCACTTATATCTTTTGAGTTGAATAGTTTTTGCTCTAGTGCTTCACTTATATCTTTTAGAGCATGGTGGTGGTAATATTTTGTAGAAATTGTTGAATTCTCATGCTTCACTTATATTTTTTTGGGAGTCTATTAAAACATCATGGTAAAGTGTTTAGGCTAAAGATACTAGTCTTCACATGATAAACATCCAATGTCAATGTAGTAAAAAATTTCACATCAAGTGCATTGAATAGAAAGAGATGTTGGATGCTTGATAATTGTTTTGAGACATGGGGATAGTGATATTAGAGTCATGCTAGTGGAGTTATTATGAAATTGAGAAATACTTGTGTTAAAGTTAGTGATTCCCGTAGCATGCACGTATGGTGAACCGTTGTGTGACTAAGTTAAAGATTGAGGTATTTGTAGAGTGTCAACCTTTGTGTGGAGGTCGGGGGCGCGCGATGGTTAACTCCTACCAACCTCCCCCCTAGGGGCATGCGTTGATTGCTTTGTTTTGATGACTCGTAGATTTTTGCAATAAGTATATGAGTTCTTATGACTAATGTTGAGTCCATGGATTATACGCACTCTCACCCTTCCACCATTGCTAGCCTCTCTTGTACCGCGCAACTTTCGCCGGTGCCATAAACCCACTATATATCCTTCCTCAAAACAGCCACCATATTGTTCCTCAAAACAGCCACCATACCTACCTATCATGGCATTTCCATAGCCATTCCGAGATATATTGCCATGCAACTTTCCACCGTTCCGTTCATATGACACGCATCATATTGTCATATTGCCATGCATGATCATGTAGTTGACATCGTATTTGTGGCAAGGCCACCATGCATAATTTATCATACATGTCACTCTTGTTTCATTGCACATACCGGTACACCGCCGGAGGCATTCACATAGAGTCATACTTTGTTGTTGTAGTATCGAGTTGTAATATTGTGTTGTAATGAAAGTGTGATGATCATCATTTTTAGAGCATTGTACCATGGGAGGAAAGGCTAGATCTATAAAGCCCCTCCGCAAAAAAAAGAAAAAAAAAGAAAAAAAAGGGAGAAAGGCCAAAGAAAAAAAGAAAGGCCCAAAAAAGGAAAAAAAGAAAAGAAAAAGGGACAATTGCTACTATCTTTTTCCACACTTGTGCTTCAAAGTAGCACCATGTTCTTCATTGTAGAGAGTCTCATGCTTAGTCACTTTCATATACTAGTGGGAATTTTTGTTATAGAACTTAGCTTGTATATTCCAACGATGGGCTTCCTCAAATGCCCTAGGTCTTTGTGAGCAAGCAAGTTGGATGCACACCCACTAGTTTCTTTTGTTGAGCTTTCATTCATATTTAGCTCTAGTGCATCCGTTGCATGGCAATCCCTACTCACATTGATATCTATTGATGGGCATCTCCATAGCCCGTTGATATGCCTAGTTGATGTGAGACTATCTCCCTCTTTTTGTCTTCTCCACAACCACCTCTATTCCACCCATAGTGCTATATCCATGGCTCACGCTCATGTATTGCGTGAAAGTTGAAAGGTTTGAAAAGATAGAACATGAAAACAAATGCTTGGCTGAAATCGGGGTTGTGCATGATATGAATATTTTGTGTGATAAAAAGGGAGCATAGCCAACACTATATGATTTTGTAGGGATAACTTTCTTTAGCCATAGTATTTTGAGAAGACATGATTGCTTTGTTAATATTGCTTGAAATATTGTTATTTCTTATGTCAATATAGACTTTTGTCTTGAATCTTTCAGATCTGAACATTCATGCCACAATTAAGAGAATTACATTGAAAAACTATATTGGTTAGCATTCCACATCAAAAATTCTTTCTTTATCATTTACCTACTCGAGGACGAGCAAGAATTAATCTTGGGGATGCTTGATACGTCTCCAACGTATCTATAATTTTTGATTGTTCCATGCTATTATTTATGAATTATTGGATGTTTAATGGGCTTTATCATTCACTTTTATATCATTTTTGGGACTAACCTACTAACCCAAAGGCCGAGTCCAGATTGCTGTTTTTTTTCCTATTTCAGGGTTTTGCAGAAAAGGAATATCAAATGCAGTCCAAACGGAATGAAACCTTCGCCAGAGATATTTTTGGACGAAATCACGCTCGGGAAACGTCAGGACCAAGTGAGAGGGCAAAGAGCCAGCCCTCGAGGATGGGGGGCGCGCCCCCCTTCCGAGGGCGCGCCCCCTTTCCGAGGGCGCCCCCCCTGCCTCGAGGCTGGCCCACACGGCTCTCGGTGCCCTCCTTCTTCCTATATATACCTACGTACCCCAGAACTCCATTGATAGAAAACCCTAATTCCACTGCCGTAGATTCTGTTCCCGTGGAGAGCCCATCATGGAGCCTGTTCCGGGAGGGGGATCCATCACGGAGGCCTTCTTCATCATCATCATTGCCCTCACCATGAGTTGTGAGTAGTTTACCACAGACCTTCGGGTCCATAGCTAGTATCTAGATGGCTTCTTCTCTCTCTCTGGATCTCAATACAAAGTTCTCCTCAGTCTTCGAGGAGATCTATTCGATGTAATATCTTTTTGCGGTGTGCTTGTCGAGATCCGATGAATTGTGAGTTTATGATCAAGGTTATCTATGAAAGATATTTGGTTCTTCTCTGAACTTTTTATGTGTGCTAATAATATCCTTGCAAGTCTCTTCGAATTATTGGTTTGGTTTGGCCTACTAGATCTATAGTTCTTGCAATGGGAGAAGTGCTTGGCTTTGGGTTCAATCTTGCGGTGTCCTTTCCCAGTGACAGTAGGGGCAGCAAGGCACGTATTGTATTGTTGCCATCGAGGATAAAAAGATGGGGTTTTCATCATATTGCTTGAGTTTATCCCTCTACATCATGTCATCTTACTTAAGGCGTTACTCTGTTCGTATGAACTCAATACAGTAGATGCATGCTGGATAGCGGTCGATGTGTGGAGTAATAGTAGTAGATGCAGGCAGGAGTCGGTCTACTTGTCTCGGACGTGATGCCTATATACAATGATCATGCCTACATAGTCTCATAATTATTCGCTTTTCTATCAATTGCTCGACAGTAATTTGTTTACCCGCCGTAGAATATCGCTATCATGAGGGAAGCCACTAGAGAAAACTATGCCCCCCGGGTCTATTCTCAACATATCAATCTACATCTACTTTACTTTTCTTGCTTTTATTTTCTGTTTTATTAAACCAAAAATACCAAAAATATAATTATCATCTCTATCAGATCTCACTCTCATAAGTGATCGTAAAGGGTTTGACAACCCCTTACCCTGTTGGCTGCGAAGTTCTTATTTGTTTGTGCAGGTGCGAGGGACTCGCGCGTGGTCTCCTACTGGATTGATACCTTGGTTCTCAAAAACTGAGGGAAATACTTACGCTACTGTGTTGCATTTCCCTTTCCTCTTCGAGGGAATACAACGCAAGCTCAAGAGGTAGCAATGATCTACTTGCATAGAAAATTTACTACTCTCCACATAAGCAAATTTATTCTCTTCAATAGTAGTGGGAGCAAACTCAACAATATAACTATCATGTGAAGCCAAATCCAATTGAAAACTAAAATCATGATGACAAGTTTCATGGTTATCATTATTCTTAATAGCATACAAGTCATCACAATAATCATCATAGATAGCAACTTTGTTCTCATAATCAATTGGAACCTATTCCGAAATAGTGGATTCATCACTAAATAAAGTCATGACCTCTCCACTTTCATCAATATAATCATCATAAATAGGAGGCATGCTTTCATCATAATACGTTTGCTCATCCAAACTTGGGGGACTAAAAATATTATCTTCATCAAACATAGCAACCCCAAGCTTCTGGCTTTGCATATCATTAGCATCATGGGTATTCAAAGAATTCATACTAACAACATTGCAATCATGCTCATCATGCACATATTTCATGCCAAGCATTCTATGTAATTCTTCTTCTAGTACTTGAGCACAACTTTCCTTCCCATCATTTTCACGGAAAATATTAAAAAGATGAAGCATATGAGGTAACCTTAATTCCATTTTTTGTAGTTTTCTTTAATAAACTAAACTAGTGATAAAACAATAAACTAAAAGATTCGATTGCAAGATCTAAAGATATACCTTCAAGCACTCACCTCCCCGGCAACAGCGCCAGAAAAGAGCTTGATGTCTACTACACAACCTTCTTCTTGTAGACGTTGCTGGGCCTCCAAGTGTAGAGGTTTGTAGGACAGTAGCAAATTTCCCTCAAGTGGATGACCTAAGGTTTATCAATCCGTGGGAGGCGTAGGATGAAGATGGTCTCTCTCAAACAACCCTGCAACCAAATAACAAAGAGTCTCTTGTGTCCCCAACACACCCAATACAATGGTAAATTGTATAGGTGCACTAGTTCAGCGAAGAGATGGTGATACAAGTGCAATATGGATGGTAGATATAGGTTTTTGTAATATGAAAATATAAAAACAGCAAGGTAACTAAAGATAAAAGTGAGCATAAATGGTGTTGCAATGATAGGAAACAAGGCCTAGGGTTCATACTTTCACTAGTGCAAGTTCTCTCAACAATAATGACATAACTGGATCATATAACTATCCCTCAACATGCAACAAAGAGTCACTCCAAAGTAACTAATAGCGGAGAACAAACGAAGAGATTATGGTAGGGTACGAAAGCACCTCAAAGTTATCCTTTCTGATCGATCTATTCAAGTGTCCATAGTAAAATAACATAAAGCTATTCTTTTCATTCAATCTATCATAGAGTTCGTACTAGAATAACACCTTAACATACAAATAAACCAAAACCCTAATGTCACCTAGATACTCCATTGTCACCTCAAGTATCCGTGGGCATGATTATACGATATGCATCACACAATCTCAGATTCATCTATTCAAACAACACAAAGTACTTCAAAGAGTGCCCCAAAGTTTCTACCGGAGAGTCAAGATGAAAACGTGTGCCAACCCCTATGCATAGATTCCCAAGGTCATGGAACCCGCAAGTTGATCACCAAAACATACATCAAGTGAATCAATAGAATACCCCATTGTCACCACAGGTATCCCACGCAAGACATACATCAAGTGTTCTGAAATCCTTAAAGACTCAGTCCGATAAGATAACTTCAAAGGGAAAACTCAATCCATTACAAGAGAGTAGAGGGGGAGAATCATCATAAGATCCATTATAATAGCAAAGCTCGTGATACATCAAGATCGTGCCATCTCAAGAACACGAGAGAGAGAGAGAGATCAAACACATAGCTACTGATACATACCCTCAGCCCCGAGGGTGGACTACTCCCTCCTCGTCATGGAGAACGCTGGGATGATGAAGATGGCCTCCGAAGAGGGATACCCCCCTCCGGCAGGGTGCCAGAACGGGTCTTGATTGGTTTTCGATGGCAACAGAGGCTTTCGGCGGCGGAACTCCCGATCTAGGTTATTTTCTGGAGGTTTCAGTATATATAGGAGGTGTTGGAGTTGGGGCCATGTAAAGGGGGTCTCCGGGCTGTGCACGAGGCAGGGGGCGTGCCCAGTAGGGGGGGTGCCCCTACCCTCGTGGGCAGCCCGTGGATCTTATGGCTCCCCTCCGTCACTTTCTGGGCTTCTTCTGGTCCAAAAACAGCCTCCATTGAATGTCAGGTCAATTGGGCTCCGTTTGATATTCCTTTTCTGCAATACCCTAAAACAGGAGAAAAACAGAAACTGGCACTGGGCTCTGGGTTAATAGGTTAGTCCCAAAAATCATATAAAAGTGTATAATAAAGCCCGTAAAACATCCTAGAAGGATAATATAATAGCATGGAACAATCAAAAATTATAGATACGTTGGAGACGTATCAGCTGCCTGTAGGAATCCTCCTTACCAACTCCTTGGCCGAAGTTGAGTCTAGTCATTGCAAAACTTTTACTAACATGGCTGTGTGGCTTATGGGCCCACGTCGCCATTGTTTGTATTAGGATCTTTTATTCCTCGTCTATACTCTGGGATTCTGATTTCTCTTCTATTCGGGTTAAATGATTTTGCTAAAATCTAATTTTAGGTTCTCGAAAGTACTTTCTCCTAGAGAGCCCCTTCAGTCTAGATGATCGCTTGCTGCACCAGAAGATTTCGAAGATACCCTCCGATGTTTCCCCGAAACCCTTGTGCCCTTTGCCGTTGCAATTCCATATCACCGATAAATCCCTCTGGATAACTACTTACACCTGTCGTTCATATTGTCATCCCTAGTTGTTCTTGTTATTACAAGATACCCTGAAATACTTTGGATATTCCGAGAATCCTTGGTGGCTACTGCCTTGCAGATCTTTGCTACCTAAGTACCTTTACGGATAATTTCTCGCACTTACCGAGTATCCGCTCATCTCTAGTTGAATCATGTATTTCACAAAAGTGTTCGAAATACCATTCGATCTCCAAAAAAATCCTCAACAGCTTATTGCTCTTGAAGTTTTTGCTTGCTTGAATTATGATTAACCCCATAAGTCTGGTAATCTTATTGGCATCCTTTGTCATGATCATTTTGAGCCCGTTGATTCAATATGTTGCGAATGCTCGCAATCCTCAAACAGATCCTAGAATTCATCCGTCCGGCTCAGACGTCATTTTAAACATGAGTTGGATATTGACCAATCAAATTGTCATCGATTGTACCCCTAATCCTACCTGACTTATCCATCCTTAAACAGAGCTTTTGTTTCTGATCTCTTGAATTGGAAATCGTAATTCCGTTACATTTGAATTTTGAATTAGTCAGTTGTTTCTATAATCTGATCTCCTTGCATTCTTTCTTCTTCTGGTTGAGTACCGTTGCTCAGATCAGATCCCTTGTGAACCATGAAATCCTTTGTTGGATTATTATCCGACAATGTCCTTCATATTCAAAATCTCATGCGTTCTTCCCCTGATACATATTGCCTTCGGTAAATTGTATCCTCTACTTATAGTCAACCATGCTCTGCTATTGAGCTGATTCTATATGCTCTGGAAGTTAGTGGTATATGTTCCTAGGATACCCCTATGGGTCAAACCTATGTCTTCCCTTAATCCATGTGAACTCGAAAGTTATGCGGGTTATACTCTACTAGCTTTTTGTCAGGTAAAATTTCAACACTACAACTTCTTTGAATGCGAGAAGTGAATGGAAAGTTGTGCATTAGAGAAGTGGGAGTCGACCTTGAATTTTCTGTTCATTCCCATGGACACGGTGTAGATCTTATCATTAAGACTTCTCTTAAAATTAATTATCCCCTTGATATAAGTTCATGTTATATCTGGGATCTGGCCTTTTGCGATCATGGTTCCGACCATGCTCTCCTTTAAATACCATTTCTCGAAAAAGTTAAACCACTTGTCCTCTGCAGGTCAATGCACCTATTCAACCTCTATTATGATCTACCTTCGAGTATTACCCCATGGTATCTCGATAATGTCACAGAACCATATTACTTCTTATGAGTTCTTCTTCAAGTATTACTTCTCACTGATTCCAATTTTCCCCGGGTTCTGAGTTGTTAGACACTCAAGGACACCGATAAGTGAATCAATTCCGCACTCCGATTCAATAACTCTAAGTAATCTCCATTGCTTATGAGTTTATTAATTCTTCAAGTTATATCTAGCCTGATCGGCTATATCATTATTGCACATCTTTTTAATTGTGCTACCTGGTCATTGTTCCTGGAGCACAATTTCGGCAATGAGCTAAGCTTACACCGATCTTCCTCGGCATATCATTTCGCCTTGAACAACTAGCTTGATTTCAAGTTTGTATTGTACTAATGGTTTCAATAACCTTTCGCTCCATCATTCATTTGACTTGATGTCATCGCCGATCGATTACATCCTAATGAAATCACTCGAAAATGTGTCGTGATCATCATCAACAATGATTTTCCTTCTTCCAAGTTGTGAATTGAATTCATGATGGGAAATACCATCCTTTCCCCTAGATGATTTGTATTAACATCAACAACATTCTTGCATTCCCACCAACACAAAATTGTTCTTGTTTTGTGTTATACCTTGAGTTCCTTGTTATTCGACTTATGATATGTTACCTTGGAGTACTACCATCTTTCATGCCAAGAATATCGTGAGAATTTCACCACCCCTTATGAACTCTTGATACAAGTAATACTTCTCGCCATCTACGTTCATTCCCTAGTCCCCGTGTTGTTTCTAACCGGAAACCCAACAATTGAAGTATGACGTGCGAATTCAAAACTTCTGGTAAACCGAATGCTTTGAAGTGAATGGTCGATAGTTTCATTCCAACCCTTCTGGTTATTAAACCTCCATGATAACATCGATCTTGCTACTTGGTATGTTTTTCCAGGTGCATTTCATTCAGTACTTAATTGTGGATGTTCTCCACGAACACACTTCATTATATACCCTGGTGTGTCCAATGCTATCGCCTTGTTCAATTAATTGTGAAAATTCATGTCTAGAGAAATCTCGAGGAATTATTTCTGAGCCCGTCGGCCTCATCCTCATCTTCCCTCGCTGAAATTGTATGAATTATTTTATAAGTTGTTTCCGATGGATCCTGGTGTATCCAAAGTCTGACCTTTGCTTGAAGACCATGCCGGGGTTATCTCGAAGCATGTCGGTGGTACTCCGAAGATCCACAAGAACATTGTAAGCGCAATGCAAAATGTTCTTGATCAACTATCCAACATCGTTGTGTGGGTACATATCATAATTTTTCTTACCCCTTTTATCTATATGGTCATGACTTTGATCTCCTGACAGGTATATCATGCCCTGCTTAATCTGGGGATGATTTACTCCTATTCATTGTGTTTAAACACATATTCCTTTCCATTTGTTTGTTTAACCTTTCTTTGATCTGCATATAATCTAAGCAGCAATAATTTTCTACTTATGTAAACACCTTGGTGTACAACTCTGTTAGTAAGACCGTGTTACTATTGTTGATAACATTCCGGTAACCACCGACGGATGAGAACTTTTCCTATTTGGTCCGCCTAGTTTCAACGAGCAGGAAAATGGTTCTCTTCGTCCCTCTCCCTTGGTACCGATGTTGTTGCCGGCATAACTGACATGATATCCTCTGACATGCCTTGCTTACATGATCGTGGAAGACGTCACCGCCCTTCCTACTGTTAACCCACATGGTGGGCCCATACCCACAGTTCCACATGATCAAAACCTGACTCTCGTGTACACCCCCGTTTCCAAGGTTATTCCTCATGCTTGGTTTCGTGTGCAATTCGCGAGCCACCTCCTAGTGATCTATTCTGGTATCAGAAGCAATACTTATTCTCATTGCTCTGGACCCCTTTGACACCTTGTTTTAGGCAACGACAGTTGTCTATCCGCTTGAAACCTCTTATGATATCTTCTTACTTTGCTCATGATGGGCTTCATTTGTTCAACTCGGGAGATACTTATGTGTTCACTCTTGGGATACCCCCAGATGATTTTCCCTTGTAACATTCTATCGTTGTAGAGCCGCCCCTTACCTATTCGCAAGTACGATGTAATTCTCGAAGAAGGATGATGACTTCATCATAATGCCTTGATGCAGCGAATTGAAGACACCAACGTAATGGATCAACCCCTTCGATGAGAGCACCAAGAACGAGAAAATCCGTTAAAATGTTGTAACTAGAACTTTCCTCCTTACTCCACCTCTTAAATCTCAGGACGAGATTTCTTGTAGTGGAGGAGATTTGTAACACCCCGAGAATCATGCAATAGTAATCTCACCCTAATGATGCCATGTCACCATGCTTATTAAGTTAATTATCACTCGATGTAAAACCAATGTCAAATTCAAATTCAAATCATAAGCAAAAACTAAAAATTGTTCAAATCTGAAACTAAAATGTTCATTAAGTAGCAAATAATTCATAACTAATTATCTTCAGAAAAACAACATCACCTGAATTCTATAGGTGACTCAAACAACATGAAACAACATCAAAGAAGAAATTTAAAGTGCTAAATCATTTATTGAAAATTTGAATGAAATCATTTTGGCTCCAAACCATTTTCTAGCAGTGGTAGATTTTCCACTATAATTATTGAGCTAAGTCACATATTTTACAAAACTCAAATGGTGGCTAAGCTAATTGGAAACATAAAATGAAATAGAAAAAGAAAAACAAAGTAAAGAAAGGGGGAAGCAGAACCTCCCTGGCCCACTTGGCCCAAATGGCAGAAGCTGCCAGGCCAGCCGACCTAACCCCCTCGTTCCCCTTCCTTTGTTCACCCAGCCCCCGTGGACGCAGATCGCCTGTCTACGGCGCTGATGGCCACGGGGCGGCCATCCAGCACCCCCAGCGACTACTAGGTCGCCGTCGACCCCCTGCCCCGGACGAACCCTAGCGCCCACTTCTCCCCCCTCTCACGCTGCTGGCTCCTCGTCCACAATGGCCGCCACGGTCGCCGTTGTCGCCTTGCCGTTCGTGTGGCCACGAGGCTCCCCACGCCTCGCCAGCTCATCCACGAGCTACGCAGAGCTCCGCAGAGCTCCGCTACTCCTTCACCGACTACAAGCTCGAGCTCGGCGCTACCTCACCGACCGGATCGACGCCGTTCCCCATCTCCGATCGCTGTCGCCTCCTTCATCTCTGGCGCCACCTCTGCAGCTCCTAAACCATCACATGCCTACGTGTGAGTCATGCGGTGAGCTTCTCCACCCCTTGCTCCTCTCCGTTGACCCCCTCGCGCACCATAGCTGCCTCGTCGCTGTTCCTGTGAGCTCACCGCCACTGCTCGCTCATCCGCCATGGCCACCGTGGTCCGAGCTCGCGTCCGAGCTCGCAGTTGAGTTCCTGGGATCTCCAGGAACCCAACGGACCTAGCCTCGCCCCCTGCCGTGCCTCACCTCGCCGTAGCCACCATCGCCTGGGCGCCGCCGCCGACTGTCGTCATCGCAGTGGCCAACCCCGACCTCCCTAGCTCGCACCGCTGCTGTAGATTGACGCGGTTTGCCCCCCGTGTTCGAACGCACCAAGCCGCAGGCCTGGAGTGTCGGGACCCCGATCCTAAGTCACACCAATCTAGCTGTAACACGTCATATCACTTTGCGGCCTCACGCACGGTATCCCCACGGGTGCCACCTTACCTGGCCCGAGACCGTTTGCGCATTTTGGCACACATATTTGACAGTGTCGCTAGCATCCATATGACAGAGAACCCGGGCCGACATGGCTAGTTATAGACCAAAAGTGGCACTAAATTACAGAGACAGACATCCATGACCCAGCAACGAACGTGTCGGTCATCAACGTATGAACCCAAGTCGTAGCAAGCTACATGGACTTAAAGGAACAACGCGTGACATTTCCCCTAAGGGACAGACACAGGAACGAAGAAGGACACATGCCGGCCAGCCTACGTGATCCGAGCAGTAGCAAGCTACCAAGGCTCATTGGAAGCACTAGGAGGCATTTCCCTGTAAGATAGGCTACCAAAGGAAAACAACTAGGTGTCAGATCCCACACATACCAAGCATTTCAATCATACACACAATATGCTCAATATGTGCAAATACAACATTGCATCACAACAGAACTCTATGACTCAAAGTACTTTATTTAAAAGGCTCCAAGAGCCATACATAACATATCCATACAGGTAGGGGTCACATGACCCAACACTCAAGTCATACAGTCATACAAGCACAAGCGGAAGCTACATGTCTGAGTACAGACAACTTAGAAAATAAAACAGGCTTGGTGTAGCCTGACTATCTACAAGGCCCTTCACAAGCTCCAGATCTCCGTCTGGGTAGCAAGCTACTCATCGACGTCAACGTCTATGTAGAACCCATCAGAAGGGGCAGGGTTTTCCTCTACAACAGTTATTAAGCAAACATGAGTACAAAGGTACTCAGCAAGTCTTACAACAGAACCTATCATACATGCAACATTATCAACAGGGGGTAGTGGAGTTCATAGCAGAAAGCCAGCTTTGACTCTTGGCTAACCTATACTACAACTCTCAACAGATTGCAAGATGTTACTACGTACATGAGTCCTCTACTCACCACAACAATACACCACCCGGGATCCTCTTCCGTCATCCTACGGAAGGGCCATCCATCCACGGCACTCACGCTTGTCTTGAGGCTTTTAGTAGTATCCATCAACTTGTCTATGAACTGTAAGAGTAACCAAGTAGTCCGTACCGCGAACAACGGCTATTCGAATAGATTGGTAACCCTGCAGGGGTATACTTCTTCACACACGCTTCCACCACTTATCGCCGTTTACTCGACATGTACTCGGCAACCTTTAAGCGGAAGCCCAGCGAGGGTGTCGGCCACGACCTGACTAACTACACAAGTCTCTCGTCCAGGTTTATCGCCTATTTGGGTTCCATCCGTGGGGAGATCCGGCCGGGGTGTCGCTCACGGCCCCAAACGATGTGTATAGGGTTCCCGAGTTACCAAACGGGCAACCGGTACACCGTGCCACGTACCTGTCGCATCACAGCCCACCCCGAGGGTCAGCGCTGTGCACGACCACCAGTAAACTACAACACCAGAAACTAGTTGCAACTCCTGGACAGAGATCGAGGGTAATTAATAAGCCGAGAGGGTCAATTAAGGATCCCAATGTGTGGTAGTAGCTGAAACTTGAACCACACATACAAATCTCGGGTCCTATGGACGGTTCCAATGAAACAACCCACCACGTACTCCTACATGGCCTTTCATCGATACCTTTACCAAACTTGTTCCACACTTCCTTCTCTTTACCGGTATGATCATTTCACTCTGATCCATCACCCAGATGAACCAGACCTGACACAACTCTAAGCATAGCAGGCAACATAAACAAATAGCATGGTGGATCACACATCACATGGCTCAATCAACTCCTACTCATGCTACTGGGTTTCAACTATTTACTGTGGCAATGACAGGTCATGCAAGGGAATAGGGTTCAACTACCGCAGCAAGTAGCAGTTCACACAATGTTGCCTTAATGCAGTAAAAGAGAGCAGGAGCGAGAAGATGGGATTGTATCGGAATGATCAATGATTGCTTGCCTGACAGAGTGGTTGTCGGGTACTGCTCTTCAGCTGGATACGCAGAAGTATCCTCGGGAGCAGGACCTAACACGGAGAATATCGACGATACAATCAATAAGTAAACAAATGCAACAATATGATGCATGCTCATGATATGGCAAGATGCATGTGTTTTGGGCTAATGCAACTATAACCAGAAGGGTTTGAGCCCATTTGAATCAAAGATTCAAATTGAAACTCAAACTATTATTTATTTAAGTGCATTAACATGTTTTAATGTATACAACAAGGTTAACTTGCTCAAACATGCATGAAACCAGTGCCATTGGAAATATTGCATTTTTCTGATCAATTTTCATATATAAATCTTTTCCATCTAAGCTATTGTTGAATTTATATGATTTTTTGAAGTTTAAAGCATTTTCTGGAATTTCCTGAATTGTTTTTAAATCTAATAATCCCAGAAAATCCTTTACTGCGTCAGCATGACGTCATGCTGACGTCAGCAAGTCAACAGGGCGCCCAGGTCAAACCTGACCAGTGGGTCCCTCATGTGAGTGTCTCTGGAGCTAACTAAAAGGAGCTTAACACTAAACTAAAAGTTAACAGGGGCTGGGCCCACATGTCTGTGACTCACTAAACTAATGACTGTAATTAGTGTTTAAAATAAAACCTAAACTGAAGTTAGTCAACGGTCGGCCCCACATGTCAGCGACACAGGGGGGAGTCCAGGCGTGGTCAAACAGGTCAAACTCACCGGCGGCTCGACACCGGCGAGGCCAAACGCGGCGGCGGTGCTCGGGTTTTGCCTACAGGCCACCGTTTGAGTCGCGGTTGGGCTCTACGGCGAGCTGGGGCTCGTGCGCATCTAGTGGAGGCGACGGTAGGTGCTGGGGTGGCCGGAATCATCGGCGGCGAGCTCGAAGCCGGCGGCCGGAATTCGGGCGTCGGCGAAAACGACGTTACAGCGCACGGCAGGAGTAGCGGTTGATTGCTACGGGTCCGTGGTGATGCGCTGAGTGCGATGATGCACTCGGACGCGGGTGGCAGCCGCTGTGGCCGCGGCGGTGCCATGGCCGGCGGCGAGGAGCGCTCGGCTCTGGTGGCTGATGCTGCTAGGGAACAAGATAGGCGACGGCCCATGGGGGAAATGAAACCGGGGCTCACCGCGGTTCTTCTGGTACTGCTGGAGAGGCAGGGGAGGCACGGGGTCCGGCGAATTTGTCGATGGCGTCCGGCGGTCGTGCGGAGAAGACGAGCTCGAGGACGAAGCCTCAAGGCGCCCGGGGTCCTGTGGTTCGGCGTAGAGAAGCACGGCAGCGAGGCGGAGCTCGGGGGCTCGTCGGAGAGGCGAGGGGGACTCGGTGGGTGCGGAGGCAGCGACGAGCTCCGCTCGGGCAGTGCGAGGGAGAGAACCAGGAGAGGGGAGAGAGAGGGGAGCGGTCGACGGGGTCGAGGGGTCTGCGTGGCGTCGTCCTGTTTCATCCAGAGGGTCGAGGAGGCCAGCCAGGCAGGCAGGAGGTGGCCGGCGCGTCGGCGGCGCTCGCCACTGAGCAGCTTCATGCGCTGGCGCGGCGAAGAAGACGGGGATGCCCCTGGTGGGCTGGGCCGGCTGGGCTAGACAGGTAAGTGGGCTCAGGTAAGTTTGCTTTCTCCTATTTTTTTCTATTTACTTTCTGTTTCATTTCTTTTGCAACTTTGTGGAATTAATAAAAATGCCAGAACATTTTTGTAGCTCATAGAACTAGTCATGCCCACTGTATATAATATGAACATCATGGAACATTTTATTTTATGATTATTTGGGCACATAAAATATTTTATAGCATTTAAATGCCCAAATGCAAATACCATATGAATTAATCCAGAGACCTTGGATGTCCTAGAAAATTGTGCACCATTTTTGGCAGAGGTTTAAGACCAAGGCAGAAATGATGAACATTTTTGAAGGGCATTTTGGGTACATTGGAAAAGATTTTATTAAACCCTAGTTGTTAGAAGAGGGGTGCTGGGGTTTCTGTCATTCCCATTTCAAGTTTCTTTGAGAAGTAAACATGATGCACACTCTAGCTAGTCCTAATGCAAGCACTGACTAGGGATGTGACACGGAGGCCCCCTATAGCATGGTTCCGGCCAACTCCGGCGGGGCGCCACCGTTGCTTTGGTCTCCGAAGATTTCTCCGGCGCCAACGGCGACATGGCTCAGTGGGCCCTGCCCCTGGGTCGCCGACTAGTGGGCCTGGGTGGCCCAGTTGACTGGGTTGACCCAGTCAACTACTGACTTGGCTGCCTAGTGAGACTGACGTGTGGGGCCCCACTTGTTTAAAACGTTTAAAAAATAAATACATCTGCTAATTAATTTGTGACACCATATATTGCTTAGCCGCTGCTGCAACCTCACCACTTTACCTCTTCCTACCTATTAAGCTTTGATAGTCTTGTTACCCATGGTTATGGGATTGCTGAGTCGTCGTGGCTCACAGATACTACAACAACAGTTGCAGGTGCAGGTTTCCGATGTCTTGACGTGAGAGCGTTGTTCTTTTCTTGGAGTTCTTCTTCTTCAGTCTTGGGTTAGGTTCTGGATCGGCAGCCTGGGATAGCAGATGGATGTCTTGTGCTTTTCATGTTTGCATCCGTAGTCGGATGCTTTGTATTGATGTTGTTGTATTCATGGGACTTGTATGTATTGTTGTATCCCCCATGAATGTATGTAATGGTACGATGTAATGATATCCATCTTGCTAAGCGCCCGAAATGCGGTTGTGCCCCAATCACGTAAGTGTCACGTGATCGGGATAGAATCGCATCTTGGGCCTGACATAATTAGTAATTAGTTAGTCACTGACACCGGGGCCCCACCCCTCTAATTAGCCTGTTTAGTTTAGAATTAAACTCTGTTAACTAACAGAGGCTGACATGTGGGTCCCACTGGACTAACATGTCAAGTTTGACTTGGACAGACGACCAATTGACTTGCTGGCATCATCCACATGTCATGGTGACGTCATAATGAATTTTTTGTTAATAAACATAATTCCAGAAGATACTTTAACCTTTAGAAATTCGTAGAAAATAATCTGTAACTCGGATGAAAATGTTTTATATTTGAAAACCAAACAGAAAAATCCAACGATTCCAATTATGCAATATGTTCATCTGTCACATGCCTCTAGCACGATGAACATGGAACCGTCCCCTCTCTTTCATTTGTTCGGAATAAACCAAACGTCGGAAAAATCCCTTCGGATGTTTTCCTTCTCCGTCTGCAACGTGTAGTACCACGTTAGAACACACCTAGTTATGCATATCGTTGTCATGCTTAGTGTTGCACTTGATTGTTTGTATTTACTGTTTCTCCCCCCTTTGCTCTCCGGTAGACCCCGAGACCGATGATGCCCCAGGTGTGACGTCCGGGTAATCAAGCTATAGTAATCCCCTACTAATGATGCCATGTCACCTCGATTACTGTTGGTAATCTCGCGTTAGTTCAAAAGCAGTTCAAATCTAAATTTGAATTAAAGTCAAACAATAAATTTTTTCAAATACTAAAGCTAAAACAAAAATGTTCTAAATGGGTCAAATAAATCATAAATAATTATGGTGGAGAAATCACCTTTTCATAAAATATTTAAAGGCACTAAATTAATTAAAACAACAGTAAATCAATTATTAAATGATCTTTTAATAACAGACAAATACAAACTACTTTATTCGGGTGCCAAACTAATTATGACAATGGTCTAACTAATAGTGCTAAATTAGGGACTAAGCTGATATATTATAAAAGTAATTATAAATTAATTTAGAAAAGAAATAAAATTAATAAAAGAGAAAAGAAACAACCCCCCC
>LR738711.1:636738063-636824820 GCA_902687465.1 Secale cereale | reverse complement strand
ACGGCCCAGACGCCCCACTCTCTGGCCTACAAGGCCATTACATCGACCGAAACCCTAAGCTACCCGATCCCCACTTCCCCCCACTCGCTTTCTCCTCCTTCCCCGATCCCAATCTGGATCAGGGCCGACGCCCTCGACGCCCGCCGCCGCCCCGCCTCTCGACGCCAGAGCTACCTCGCCGGACTGCCTCCCCTTCTCCGACGCCGTCGTCCCCGTCCTCCTCCCCGCGCCTCACTGCCCCGTGCCCTACGAACTCCCTCCTCCTCCTCTTCCCCGTACCACGCTGGTCGCCATCGCCGTGGACACCGCGCCCCGTGGCCGTTTCCCTCGCTCACACCGCACGCGTCCTGCTCGCGACCTCCGCCCGCAAAGCGCCTGGAGCTCGCTCCGCCGTGGCCTGGCCTCTCCCTCGCCGCGAGTCACTCACAGGCGCGCACGCACCGCGCCACTCTGGCCACTCCAACCCCCCTCTTCTCCTCTGCCAACGCCGCCGCCCGTGCAAGCCCTCCCCTCGGCGCCGTCCACTGCGTCGTTCCCACACCGGTGCACGCTCACCCGCACTCCGTTTGCGTGCGGTGGCGCCCGCCTCGCCACTGCGCCATCCCCGGCCGCGCTCCCCGCGTGCGCCCATGCGCGCCCGAGCCGTGCCTCACAGGCACCGGCGTGCTCACTCCGCCCGCCCGATGCTTCGCTCTGGCGCTGCTTCGCCTGAGCCCAAGCACTGGCCGCCGGCCCTCCGGCGCCCCATCTCCAGCGTCGAACCCTCCACGCTCCTACGGCGTGCGCTGCTCCGCCGCTCGCGGGCCAACCCCGGCCTCAGCTGCTGCTGCGTCCGCGCCACCCCGCGCGCCTGCTCCTTCGCCGCTACGCCCGGCCGCCGCCGACCGCCCGCCTCTGGCGGCTGCCGCCGGCCACGCCGGTCAGCTGCACTGGCCGCCGCCGTATCGGGCGGGCTGTGGCTTCACCCGCACCCGCCTACCCGTATGCTCGTTAGGCCCCCTAGGCCTATGACTCGTGGGCCTAGCCCCAGAACGGTTTTAATAATAAAAAGAAATAAAATAATAATAATAATTAAAATAATTAAAATACAATTAATTAATTAGTGACTTAATTAAGTTAATTAATCCTATTTAATTAATCTAATTAACTAGTTATTTTAATTAAACAGTAATTAGATTAGCTAAATCCTAATTAAACTAAACTGGGTATGACATGCGGGAACCACAAGTCAGTTTGACCAGTCAACACCCCTGTTGACTGCTGACGTCATGCTGATGTCAGCTTACACTATTCTAGATAATGTGGATTTATTTAATAATTAATAAATTAGAAAATGATTTAAAACTTTAAAAATTAATATAAAATAATCCGTAACTCGGATGAAAATAATTTATATATGAAAGTTGCTCAGAAATTCGATACGATTCTGAATGCACGGTCCGTTTGTCAACCACATGTCCCAAGCATAGCGAACCTTCAAGTTTTCACCTTCGGTTCATATGTCCGAAAACGTCAAACACCGGGAATACTTTCCCGGATTTTCCCCCCTTCGTTGGTATCACCTCCTACCGCGTTAGGTCACACGTAGCACCGTGTTTTGCCATGTTATCCTTTGTGGTGTGATGTTTGCTTTATATTTATTGTTTCTCCCCCCTCTTCTCTCCGATAGACATCGGGACTTGACTGCTGACGGTGCCATTGTGATTGACTGCGTCGACGATGACCCCTCCTTCTTGCCAGATAAACCAGGCAAGCCCCCCCCTTGATCACAAGATAACGCCTATTCTGTTGATGATTCGATAGCTCCTACTCTGTTGCATAGCCTGCCATTGTTGCTACAACTGTTGATACCTGTACCTGATGTCCTAATGCTTAGTATAGGATGCTAGTATTCCATCAGTGGCCCTACATTCTTGTCCGTCTGCCATGCTATACTATCGGGCAGTGATCACTCGGGTGGTGATCATGGGTATATTCTATACTATTACATAGACATGATGATGATCCGGAGATGGGGGCTGAAGGGGCAGGTGATTCCACACAGGTAGTGGTGGGCCTGGGTTCCCGACAGCCCCCTAATGGTTACTTTGTGGCGGAGCCACAGAGCGGGTTGCGACCACCTAGCAGACAGGTGGGCCTGGCCCTGGTCGTTGTCCGTGATTATTTCATAATAACAAGTTTAACGAGATCTTGGTATTTGATCTGAGTCTGGCCATTGGCCTATACGCACTAACCAACTACATGGGAATAGTTATGGGCACTCGACGTCGTGGTATCAGCCGAAGCCTTCTTGACGTCAGCGGCTTAGCGGCGCGCGCCGGGTTGGACCGCGTAACGTAACTTCCTTAGTAATGGAGGTTGCTAGGTCTGCTCACCGGCCGCGTACGCAACATGCAGGTGTGCGTTGGGCGATGGGCCCGGACCCCTGCATGCCTAGGACTTAGACCGGCGTGCCGACCTCTCTGTTGTGCTTAGGTAGGGCTGCGACTTGTTGATCTTTCGAGGCCGGGCATGACCGTGGAAAGTGTGTCCGGCCAAATGGGATCGAGCGTGCTGGGTTATGTGGTGCACCCCTGCAGGGAAGTTAATCTAATCGAATAGCCGTGTCCCTTGGTAAAAGGACGACCCGAAGTTGTACTCCGACCTCATGACAACTAGAACTGCATACGTAATAAAACACACCTAGTTAAGTTCCAGAAATAACTCGATGGTTGCTCTCTCACAGGGTGATGTGCGGGAGGATCGCCGGGTAGGATTATGCTATACGATGTTACTTGGTGAACTTACCATCTACTCCCTTCTACTGCTGCAAGACGGAGGCTGCCAGAAGCATTGATACTTGTTACATTCCAGCTACTCTCTTCTACTGCTGCAAGCTGGAGGTTGATAGAAACATAGTCTTCGATTGGATTAGCTATCCCCCTCTTATTCTCGCATTCAGCCGTTTAGCCCACAGATATTACGCCTTTATACAGATATCATTGCATAAGTAGTGTAGATCCTTGCTTGCGAGTACTTTGGATGAGTACTCACGGTTGCTTTGCTCCCCCTTTTCCCCCCTATCCTCTTTTCTCGGATGACGCAACCAGATGGTAGAGACCAGGAGCCAGATGATCCCGAGGATGTTTCTACATGGAGTTCGGCTTCGAGGAGTAGTTAGGAGGTCCCAAGCAGGAGGCCTTGCCTCTTCGATCGTTGCTACCTTTGTGCTAGCCTTCTTAAGGCAAACTTGTTTAACTTATGTCTGTACTCAGATATTATTGCTTCCCCTGACTCTTGTGTTTCAAGCTTTTGTATTCGAGCCCTCGAGGCCCCTGGCTTGTAATATAAAGCTTGTATTATTTTAATTTGTGTCTAGAGTTGTGTTGTGATATCTTCCAGTGAGTCCCGATCTTGGTCGTACACATTTGCGTGTATGATTAGTGTACGGTCAAATCGGGGGCGTCACAAGTTGGTATCAGAGCCGACTGCCTGTAGGAATCCCCCTTTCCAACTCCTTGGCCGAAGTTGAGTCTAGTCATTGAAAAACAAAATTACTAACTTGTTGTGTGGCTTACGGGCCCACAGCACCAACGGGTGGTGTTAGGATCTTTTTATTCCTCTTCTATGCTCTCGGACTCTGATCTCTCTTGTATCCGGGTTAAATGATCTTACTAACTCCGACTGTAGTTTCTCGTAACTATTTCTCCCGGAGATCCCTCATTCCAGAAGATCACCTGCTTCGTTAGAAGATTCTTAGGATATCCCTCGATATTTTCCCGAGACCATTGTGGTCATCGCCTTTGCAATTCACTGCCACCGATATATCCTTATGGATATCTGCATGCACTTGCCATTCTCATGATCATTTCTCGTCGCTCTTGTTGTTACAAGATGCCTCAAAATATTCTCCTTTGTCCCGAGAATCCTTTGAGTTTACTGTCTTGCAGTTTTATTTCACATGAAAACCCTTATGGTTATTTCCTCACATTTTTCGAGGGTCCCTTCTTCTCAATTGTTCTTGTGTCTCACAAAATTCTTCGGAATACTTTTCGATCTTTCGAAAGTCCTCTGCAGCCTGTTACTCTTGAAATTCTTGCCTGCTTGCATTATGGTTAATTCCATACGACTAGTAGTCTTCGTTATCATCCCTTGTCTTAGCCATTTTGGGCTTATTGATTCAATGTGTGTGTGTGCACGTAGTCATCAGGTTATCCTTTTTTAAAATTATCTCTCCGGCTCAGACGTCATTCCAGACATGAGTTGGTTCTTGGAAATTCAAACCTTTAATTGATTGTCCAACTAAGTGTTTTCAACTTATCCATCCTTGATCAGAGCGTCTGCTTCTGATCCTTCATTTTGGAAACCATAATTTCTTTCTATTTAAGAATCAGACTAATCAGGTGATTCTTGAATCTGATGCCTCTGCATTCTTTCTTCCTCTGAGTGAGTACCGATACTCACATCAGCTACGTAGTGGACCGCCCGATCCATTGTTGGATTGTTATCCGACCGTATCCTTCATATACAATCACCTTGTAAGTTCTTCCCCTGATACATAATGCCTTTGGTAAATTGTATCCTCTGCTTGGCCAACCATGCTCTACTTTTGAGCTTGTCTTATTTACTTTTGAAACTTGAGGTATATTTTACTAAGATGCCCGACGGGTTGAACCTATGCCTTCCCCTAATCCATGAGAACCCGAAAGTTTTCACAAGTTATACTCTTCCGGTGTTCTACCAGATAAAATTCCAACACTACAGTTTTATCAAAGAGAGAGGTGAATGAAATGATATGCATTAAAGAAGTGGGAGTCGACCTTGAACTTTGTGTTCATGCCCATGAAAATGATGTAGACCGTCTCAAAAGCTTCTTGCAAAATGATTATTCAGCTGTATGATTCTTTCAGTATTCTTGAATTGATTCCTTACAGTTATGGTTCCGACCATGCTGTCCTGATCTGATATATCTGATGAGAATTCATTCCAGTGCCTCGTCTATTTTGGCAAGGTTGAAGTATCTACTGTCATAGGGCACTGACCCGGTTCTAGTTCTATCATGTTCTACCTTCGAGTATTACCCCCCTGGTATCTCGAAGATGTCTTGCCATTGCACCACATCTTACTAACATTGTTGAAGTAATGTCTTTCCTTGTCGTAATCACTCTATGGGTTCTGGGTTGTTGTCAACCGAAGACACCGACTAGAGAAATTATTCCACACTACAAATCGAATACCCCAAGTATTTTTACTTGGAAATCCTGAACTCAACCTGGTCATTCCTAGACTATCGGCTGCATCCTGGTTTTGCTATCTTTGAATGTGCTACCTCGTCCTTCTCTGGTGCAGGAATTCTTTAGTGTGTGAGCACGACTTACGTCGAGCTTTCAACATCATGTTGCTTGTCTTGAAAGGCAACTTTGGTTCCGAGCTTGCATCTTATATATTGATCCTATAACTTGCCACTTCGTCACTCCCTTGCTTGTTGCCGTTGTTTGTTGGTTGCATCCTCTTGAACCCCCCCGGCAAATGTGTCGGATCACCTTCAACACTTTGACTTCTTCCGAGATGTCAACTATGTTCATGATGAGAAATACTATAATCCGAGGAATACCCTCCTTGCCATTGATGATTTTTATTATCATCGACAACACCCTTGACTTCCTTTCATCGCGAACTTGTCCACATTCTGAATACAACTTGCTCTCAAGCTAGTGTTGTGTTCTGCCTTGAAGTATTGTTGTCTTTTATGTCGAGAATGTTGTGGGGATTGCCCCACATCTTAGAAATTCTCGGTATGAAGATACATCTCATCATCACCATTCTTCCTTGGTCCCCGTGTTGTTTTCAACCGGGATACCAATATGCTAAATATGCTGCTTGAGTTCTGCACTTCTAGCAACCCTATTGCCTTGAAGTAACGATCGACTACTCCTTCTTAGACTGTTGATTATCGAATCGTCCCTCTAACATTGATCTTGCTGCCTAAGGTCATACTTCGGGCACACCTTTCAACTAATGATTAATGGTGCATGTTTTCCTCGAGCATACACCATTATATCATTTGAATTGACAAGTGTCATCTTCTTGTTCACCTTATTTTGGAAATCCATCCGTTTGGAATTCTTGATGAATTGTCGCTGAGCCCATCAGCCACCTCCTCGTCCTCTCCTTGGTTTAATGATGAACTATTGTTTCAGGAACCCACTCCCATAGTTCATTTCCCGAGAATCTTGCAATGTCATTTTCTCAATTTGTGTTGCACCTTTTCTTCTCGATTATCCTGAGTCTGAGGTATCATGACACCAATCGGATCTGAATCTCGGACAGACATGATGGTTGGGACAACTTTCCACTAGTTATAACGTTGGTCCTTTGATGACCCGTTAATCTGATGTCATGCCTAACACCCATGGCTGGAGGATCTATCATTCTAATTTCTTTTGCAAGGATAATCATTCTTCCAGGATGAAATTGCATGACTTATTTTATAAGTTGCTCCTGATGGATCATTTGTGTATCCAAAGTCTGACCCTTGATTGAAACACGATATAATTTCTACCTCGCAGCATGACTATGATACCCTCTCATCAATAAGAACATTGGAGGCGCGATGCTAAATGTTTCTTGGTTTATTATCCAAACACCGTTGTATGAGTAACATCTTCATTAATCCTTGCCTCTTTGTCAGAATGGTTGGGTACTTGCTCTCCTAACCTGTATGCCATGTTCTGCTTGTCCATGGGAAGGATATACAACTATTAGTTGTGTGTAATCACAATTTTCCTTTCCATTTGTTTGTTTAACCTTTCTTTGATCTACATATAATCTAAGCAGTAATAAATTTTTGCTTATGTAAACACCTCGTTGTACAACTCTATCAGTAAGTCCTTGATTCTATTTTTGATAACATTCCGACACTGCCGATGGACGAGAACTTTGCCTATTTGTCCGCCTCATTTCCACGAGCGGGAAAATGGTTATCTTCATTCCCCGTCCTTGGTACTGACATTGTTGCTGACATAGCTGACAAGCTATCCACTCACTTGCCTCCCTGTCGAGGCTGTGCAAGATGTCGCCACCCTTCCTATTTTCAACCCACATGGTGGGCCCATAACCCACAGGTCCACTGGATCGAAACCTGACTCTTCTTTACAACACGGATTCTAATGTATCCTTTGCACCTGGCTTCGTACGTGATTCACGAGCTAAATTCTATACCATTATTCATCCTGGAATCAAACACCATGTTATTCTCGTTGGTCAAGCCCCCATTCCAGCTTCTGTCTAGGCATCGAATGATTGCCTACCCACTTGAAACTTTGGTACCATCGTATATTGCACTCAACAAATTCACTGAAATACAACTCATGGGGTACCTCGTGTATTTCCCATTGAGTCCACCGTCAGATGCCTAGCTTTGTGGAGATGCGTTCTTTCGGAATTATCCCCCTAGTCGCGTTCGTAGGACGATAGAGATCCCGAAGAAAGGATGATAGCATGATCATGATGACTTGAAGCAGAGAAATAAAGACATCAACGAAAGGGATCAACCTCTTCAAAAGGGCAGTCAAGACCGAGAAGACTCGTTAGGTTTTCGCTATCAGCACTCCCCCCGCTTTACTCCACCGCTTAAATCTTGGGACGGGATTTCTTGTAGTGGAGGAGAATTGTGACGCCCGGGTAATCAAGCTACAGTAATCCCCTACTATTGATGCCACGTCACCTCGATTACTATTGGTAATCTCGCGTTAGTTCAAAACCGGTTCAAATCTAAATTTGAATTAAAGTCAAACAATAAAAGTTTTCAAATACTAAAGCTAAAACTAAAATGTTCTAAATGGGTCAAATAAATCATAAATAATCATGGTGGAGAAATCACCTTTTCATAAAATATTTAAATGCACTAAATTAATTAAAACAATAGTAAATCAATTATTAAATGCACTTTTAATAACAGACAAATACAAACTACTTTATTCGGGTGCCAAACTAATTATGACAATGGTCTAACTAATAGTGCTAAATTAGGGACTGAGCTGATATATTATAAAACTAATTATAAATTAATTTAGAAAAGAAATAAAATTAATAAAAGAGAAAAGAAACAACCCCCCCCATGCTGGGCCAACCGGCCCAGCTAGCCTACTGGACGGCCCAGCCGCCCCACTCTCTGGCCTCCAAGGCCACTACATCGACCGAAACCCTAAGCTACCCGATCCCCACTTCCCCCCACTCGCTTTCTCCTCCTTCCCCGATCCCAATCTGGATCGGGGCCGACGCCCTCGACGCCTGCCGCTGCCCCGCCGCTCGACGCCGGACCTACCTCGCCGGACTGCCTTCCCTTCTCCGACGCCGTCGTCACCGTCCTCCTCCCCGCTCCTCACTGCCCCGTGCCCTACGAACCCCCGTGAGGCACCCCTCCTCCTCCTCTTCCCCGCACCACGCTGGTCGCCGTCGCCATGGACATCGCGCCCCGTGGCCATCTCCCTCGCTCACACCGCACGCGTCCTGCCCGCGACCTTCGCCCGCAAAGCGCCTGGAGCTCGCTCCACCGTGGCCTGGCCTCTCCCTCGCCGCGCATCACTCACGGGCACGCGCGCACCGCACCACTCTGGCCACTCCGACTCCCTCTTCTCCTCTGCCAACGCCGCCGCCCGTGCAAGCCGTCCCCTCGACGCCGTCCGCTGCGCCGTTCCCGCACCGGTGCACGCTCACCCGCGCCCCGTCGGGGTGCGGTGGCGCCCGCCTCGCCACCGCGCCATCCCCGACCGCGCTCCCCGTGTGCGCCCCTGCGCGCCCGAGCCGTGCCTCACGGGCGCCGGCGTGCTCGCTCCGCCTGCCTGATGCTCCGCTCTGGCGCTGCTTTGGCCCGAGCCCAAGCACTGGCCGCCGGCCCTCCGGCGCCCCATCGCCAGCTTCGAACACTCCACGCTCCTAAGGTGCGCGCTGCTCCGCCATCCGCGGGCCAAACCCGGCCTCAGCTATTGCTGCGTCCGCGCCACCCCGCGCGCCTGCTCCTTCGCCGCTACGCCCGGCCGCTGCCGACCGCCGCCTTTGGCGGTTGCCGCCGTATCGGGCGGGTTGCGGCTTCGCCTGCACCCGCCTACCCGTATAACCGTTAGGCCCCCTAGGCCTATGACTGGTGGGCCCAGCCCCAGAACGATTTTAATAAAAAAAGGAATAACAAAATAATAATAATTAAAATAATTAAAATACAGTTAATTAATTAATTAGTGAATTAATTAAGTTAATTAATTATATTTAATTAATCTAATTAACTAGTTAGTTTAATTAAATAGTAATTAGATTAGCTAAATCCTAATTAAACTAAACAGGGTATGACATGCGGGACCCACACGTCAGTTTGACCAGTCAATACCCCTGTTGACTGCTCACGTTATGCTGACGTCGTGATGACGTCTGCTTACACTATTCTGGATATTGTGAATTTATTTAATAATTAACAAATTAGAAAATGATTTAAAACTTTAAAAATTAATATAAAATAATCCGTAACTCGGATGAAAATAATTTATATATGAAAGTTGCTCAGAAATTCGATACGATTCTGAATGCGCGGTCCGTTTGTCAACCACATGTCCTTAGCATAGCGAACCTTCAACTTTTCACCTCCAGTTCATCTGTCCGAAAACGTCAAACACCAGGAATACTTTCCCGGATGTTTCCCCCCTTCGTCGGTATCACCTCCTACCGCGTTAGGTCACACGTAGCACCGCGTTTTGCCATGTTATGCTTTTTGGTGCGATGTTTGCTTCGTATTTATTGTTTCTCCCCCCTCTTCTCTCCGATCACTACAGGAAACAGTTAATTTGCCGTCTGTGGATTACAGATGGCAAAGACCTAAATCTAGACGGCAAAGATTTTGCCGTCAGGAAGCAGATGGCAAACTCAGACGACAACGTATAATCGGCAAAGAATACTTTGCCGTCAGCTTTTCATCAGCCAGACGGCAAAGTCTTTGCCGTCAGCCAAACTCATGTTTTGCCGCCAGCCAATTTGTTAACAGACGGCAAAGAAAATTATCTTTGCCGTCAGCTATACTTGTTCTTTGCCGTCAGCCTCAAAATGCCATAGACGGCAAAGATTTTTTGTAAAAAAATTAATTAAACCAACAATGCACAGGTTAAAGAAACATAGGAAAAATCATATACATCACTTTTTTTGAACTGCTTGTTTTTTTAACAGGAAAGGCACGGAAGGGCCTAGAGATTGCATTAGTCAACTTGTGGATACAAATTTACACAGAGGACCCTACCATTAGCACAAATCCTATAGCAGTCCTCACGTATTACATAAAGCACCCTAGAACTAAAGATTAAAAAGCAATCCGGTCCCTGGTCTTCTTCTTCGCTGCATCGTCACCGTGGACCTCGAAGTCCAGGCGCTGCACATCGCCTAGCAGGGAGGGCCGCCATGACCAAAGATAGAGAGCAGCCAGATTAGGTGGTCGGGGAAGCAGGGTGGTCGTGGAACCCGGCGGCGGAGAACTTGAAGCTCGGGTGGAGGTCGCGCAGGTGGAGGTCATCCGGATATGGTGAGGGCCGTCGTAGGCCGCTGCTTGTCGAGGTTGGAGGTGGGGTTGCGTCACCGTGTGAAGAGGACTGCCGCCCCTGCACAGCTGGTGGTGGCGAGAGGCAGCAGCCATGCGCGACCAGCGCTGCTCTCTGCACGGCCGGTGGGGCGGCTACGAGCGGCGAGTGGGGAGGCGGGAGGAGGTCCGGCTATGAGCAGTGAGGGGCAGCGGCGAGGCGGGAGGAGGTCCGGTTGCGAGAGTGGTGAGGTGCAGCGGTGAGGGGCGAGGCGAGAGGTGCTGCGTCTCCGAGCGGATAAGGCAGCGATGGAGAGGACAGGGACTGCAGGAGAGAGATGAGGGGATAAGTGAGCGGTGGGTGGAGAGAGATGAGGGAATCGATCGTGACGTGGTGGGGGCCTTGGTGGGTCAAGGCCGCGGTGGTGGATCTTGCAAAGGATAAGGCATCGAGCACGGGTGGATCTGATGTTGCCATGTCATCGATCCGCGTGGTCAATCCGCGTGCGTGTGTTTCTTCTTTGCCGTCTTTAATAAAAAAAATCACAGACGGCTAATCCATATTTTGTCGTCTTCATTTTTTTTACAGACGGCAAAGACATACTTTGCCGTCTTCATTTTTTCATAGACGGCAAAGTGATCTCTTTGCCGTTTGTAAAAAAAAAGTAGACGGCAAAGTATCTCTTTGCCGTCTGTAAAAAAAAGTAGACGACAAAGTATGTCTTTGCCGTCTGTAAAAAAAAAGGTAGACGGCAAAGTATGTCTTTGCCCTCAGTCATTCTTTGTCGTCAACTGCTGACGGCAAAAGTGGTCTTTGCCGTCTACCCCAATGAAATGCTGACGACAAAGAGCAGTACTGACGGCAAATTTCCTGTTTCCTGTAGTGGATAGACATCGGGACATGACTGCTGACGGTGCCACTGTGATCGACTGCGTCGACGACGACCCCACTTTCTTGCCAGATCAACCAGGCAAGCCCCCCTGATCACCAGATATCGCCTATTCTCTTCTCTCTTACTCTTGCATTAGAATTTCTACTGTTGATGATTCGATAGCTCCTACTCTATTGCATAGCCTGCCATTGTTGCTCCAACTATTGATACCTATACCTGCAATCCTAATGCTTAGTATAGGATGCTAGTATTCCATCAGTGGCCCTACATTCTTGTCCGTCTGCCATGCTATACTATCGGTCCGTGATCAATCGGGTGGTGATCACGGGTATATTCTATACTATTACATACACATGATGATGATCCGGAGATGGGGGCTGAAGGGGCAGGTGGTTCCACACAGGTAGTGGCGGGCCTCGATTCCCGGCAGCCCCCTGATGGTTACTTTGTGGCGGAGCGACATGGCGGGTTGTGACCACCTAGGAGACAGGTGGGCCAGGCCTTGGTCGTTGTCCGCGATTATTTCATAATAACACGTTTAAAGAGATCTTGGTATTTGATCTGAGTCTGGCCATTGGCCTATACGCACTAACCAGCTACGTGGGAATAGTTATGGGCACTCGACGTCGTGGTATCAGCCGAAGCCTTCTTGACATCAGCGGCTTAGTGGCGCGCGCCGGGTTGGACCGCGTAACGTAACTTCCTTAGTAATGGAGGTTGTTAGGTCTGCTCACCAGCCGCATACGCAACGTGCTGGTGTGCGTTGGGCGATGGGCCCGGACCCCTGCGTGCCTAGGACTTAGACCGGTGTGCTGACCTCTCTGTTGTGCTTAGGTAGGGTTGCGACATGTTGATCTTCCGAGGCCGGGCATGACCCTGGAAAGTGTGTCCGGCCAAATGGGATCGTGCATGCTGGGTTATGTGGTGCACCCCTGCAGGGAAGTTAATCTATTCGAATAGCCGTGTCCCTCGGTAAAAGGATGACCCGGAGTTGTACTTCGACCTCATGACAACTAGAACTGGATACGTAATAAAACACACCCAGATAAGTTCCAGAGATAACTTGGTGGTTGCTCTCTCATAGGGTGATGGCGGGAGGATCACCGGGTAGCATTATGCTATACGATGTTACTTGGTGAACTTATCATCTACTCCCTTCTACTGCTGCAAGACGGAGGCTGCCAGAAGCATTGACACTTGTTACATTCCATCTACTCTCTTCTACTGCGGCAAGCTGGAGGTTGATAGAAGCGTAGTCTTTGAATGGATTAGCTATCCCCCTCTTATTCTGGCATTATGCAGTTTAGCCCATAGATATTACCCCTTTACACAGATATCATTGCATAAGAAGTGTAGATCCTTGCTTGCGAGTACTTTGGATGAGTACTCACAGTTGCTTTGCTCCCCCTTTTCCCCCCTTTCCTCTTTTCTCGGATGACGCAACCAGATGGTGGAGACCAGGAGCCAAATGATCTCGAGGATGTTTCTACATGGAGTTTGGCTCGAGGAGTAGTTAGGAGGTCCCAAGCAGGAGGCCTTCCCTCTGCGATCGTTGCTACCTTTGTGCTAGCCTTCTTAAGGCAAACTTGTTTAACTTATGTCTGTACTCAGATATTATTGCTTCCCCTGACTCTTGTGTTTCGAGATTTTGTATTCGAGCCCTCTGGCTTGTAATATAAAGCTTGTATTATTTTAATTTGTGTCTAGAGTTGTGTTGTGATATCTTCCAGTGAGTCCCTCATCTTGGTCGTACACATTTGCGTGTATGATTAGTGTACGGTCAAATCGGGGGCGTCACACTAGGGGTCGACTACGTCACCAACGATCGTTCCTTTGCAGCAAAGCTTCCAGGCAATCCAACCCCCCTTGACCATTCTGATATCACCCACTCTCTTCTATCTCATGCTTGCATTAGAACCGCTACTGCTTTTTGTATGATCCTATTCCGATGCATATCCTGTTGTTGTTACCTACTTTCATACCTTACCTGTTTATCCTAAACTGCTTAGTATAGGATGGTTAGAGATCCATCAGAGACCCCCACATTGTCCCTGTTGCCCCCACCAGATTATCAGAAGACCCGATCAATGGGATTGAAGACGAGGCCCCGACACCGCACATCACTTCCCTTAGTTGCTCGACACTACTGGGTTACTATCGAGTGCCGAGGGTGATACCTCATCATCACTTCTGATGTGAACCTTGTAGGTTAGTTCATCAGATGTGGTCATCGAGGGTGATTCCTCCTTCTCCACTCTCGATAACGACACTGTCGTGTAGCTCCTCAATAGTGTACCTCGAGGGTGATTCCTCCTTCGTTCACCTTGACGATAACATCATGTAGAATTCCACCGAGGGTGATTCCTCAGGGTTCCCTTTGGCGTTAGACACACGGTTACTATGACTTTACACTGAACCATGTTACTAAAGATGGGTCGGCCCTGAGGGGTACCGCACGAGCTTAATTGTGAGTGATGTGTAGTCGGGTTGACTTGAATGGTGCCCGCGAGATAATTACGAGGCATGGCCGGGTATTCTTATCCCTTGCCACAAGTCCTCGAGATGGGGCGATGGGGTCACGTGATCATGACTCTCTGCTTGTTACCGCGTGTTCCCAAGACACTAAACGTTTTGGATATTTGATCCGAGGTGCCTCTGGCTTGATAGCACTAACCATCACGTGGGCATAGTATGAGCATTCTGCGTCGTATGCATCAGCCGAAGGTTATTAGACATCATGAGACTGAGCGGCGCGCGCCGGGTTGGACTACGTAAGCTCCTGTCTTTTTAAGGAGGTAGCTAGGTCTGCTCTCCGACCGCCCACGCAACATGTAGGAGTTCCCGGGGCGATGGCCCATGACCACTGGGGGCATAGGTTTAGTCCGGCGTGCTGACCTCTCTATTAAGCCTAGGTCGGGTTGCGGCGTATTGTTTGGCCGAGGCCGGGCATGACCTGATGGTGTGTCCGGCCGGAGTTAAGCGAGTGTGGTGGGTAAGTTGGTGCACCCCTGCAGGGAAGAAAACGTCTATCGATAGCCTGTCCTACGGTAACGGACACTTGGAGTTGTATCCCGATGATACAACTAGAACTGGATGCCGAGGCATGATTTGGATATGTTGCTTCAGGAGTCGAGAAAGGATCCCGGAGCGTTGATACAACAACATAAATATGACTTATGTTATACGACTCTACTCCCTCCTGTTGCTGCAAGACGGTGGTTTCCAGAAGATGCTAGTCTTCGATAGGACTAGCTTCTCCCCCTCTTATTCTGGCATTCTGCAGTTTAGTCCACATATACTAGCCTTTCATTGATACTGATGCATATGTAGTGTAGATGCTTGCTTGCGAGTACTTTGGATGAGTACTCACGATTGCTTTGCTCCCCCTTCCCCCCATCTTTCTTCTTTCTGGTTGTTGCAACCAGATGATGGAGTCCAGGAGCCAGATGCCACCGCTGACGACTGCTACTACCCCGAGGGTGTCTACTACTACGTGACGGCCGCCGACGACCAGGAGTAGTTAGGAGGCTCCCAGGCAGGAAGCCTTGCCTTTTCGATCGTTGAAGTTTTGTTCTAGCCTTCTGTAGGCAAACTTGTTTAACTTATGTCTATACTCAGATATTGTTGCTTCCGCTGATTCTTGTGTATTTGAGCCCTCTGGCTTGTAATATAAAGCTTGTATTATTTTATTTGTGTCTAGAGTTGTGTAGTGATATCTTCCCGTGAGTCCCTGATCTTGGTCATACACATTTGCGTGCATGGTTAGTGTACGGTCAAATCGGGGACGTCACAATGACTTTAGTTAATGATAATCCCACTATCTTGGAAGAGAGTCAACTTGGTATGCATGTGGATCATGAGGAAAAGATGTTATGTGATAGCTATATTGTTCAGTTTGAATATGATCGTACATGCAATTATTACGAGAGAGGAAAATATGGTTGTAGAAATTTGCATGTTAGTAAATTACATCTCTTCATGTTGAGATTGCTATCGTCTCTTTCTTCTTCCTTGCTTATGCTAGTTTTTGCTTGCCTTGATAATTTGGTTACTTATAAAATGCCTATGCATAGGAAGTATGTTAGACTTAAATGTGTTTGTCACGTGTTGTATGATGCTCTCTTTGAACTTAAATTCCTCTTTTTTATGTGAGCATCATTGAAATCTCAATGCCTAGCTAAGGGCGTTAAACAATAGGGCTTGTTGGGAGGCAACCCAATTTTATTTTTGCTTTGTGGTTCTATTTTTCAAGTTTCACACATTATCACTTCTTTAGTAATTGTGTTATTGTGTTTTAATTAGTGTTTGAGCCAAGTAATACCTTTGGGATGGCTTACGGTGATCGTTGATTTGATTTTGCTGAAAAACAGAAACTTGTACGCCTAGTGCAGAAAATTAAATAATTCGCTGGAACGTGAAAACCTTCTGAAATTTTTACAAAAAAATGATATATAAATTCCCCACGTCGTCCTAATTTGTCAGTATTTTTTGAGTTACAGAAGTATGCGAAGTTTTCAGATTTCTACAGACTATTCTATTTTTGACAGATTCTGTTTTCTATGTGTTGTTTGCTTATTTTGATGAATCTATGGCTAGTATCGGGGGGTAAGAGTCATGAAAAAGTTGGAATACAGTAGATATTACACCAATATAAAATTAGAATAAGATCACAACGGTACCTTGAGTGGTTATTTGCTTTGTTTTACTAACGGAGCTCATGAGATTTCTGTTGAGTTTTGTGTTGTGAAGTTTTCAAGTTTTGGGTAAGGATTTGATGGACTATGGAATAAGGAGTGGCAAAAGCATAAGCTTGGGGATGCCCAAGGCACCCCAAGGTAAAATTCAAGGACGACCAAGAGCCTAAGCTTGGGGATGCCCTGGGAAGGCATCCACTCTTTCGTCTTCATCCATCGGTAACTTTACTTGAGGCTATATTTTTATTCACTACATGATATGTGTTTTGCTTGGAGTGTATTGTATGATATGAGACTTTGCTTTTTAGTTTGTCACAATCATCCTTGCTGTACACACCTTTTATGAGAGACACACTTCAATCATGATTTATTAGAATACTCTATGTGCTTCACTTATATCTTTTGAGCTAGACAATTTTGCTCTATGTGCTTCACTTATATCATTTGAGCTAGGGAATTTTGCTCTAGTGCTTCACTTATATCTTTTTAGAGCACGACGATGGTTTTATTTTATAGAAATTATTGAACTATCTTGCTTCACTTATATTATTTTGAGAGTCTCTAAAACAACATGTAATTAGCTTGGGTTATGAATTTAGTCCTAATATGATAGACATCCAAGGGAGATATAATAAAAACTTCCATATGAAAAGTGTGATTGTTTTGAGATATGAGGATGGTAATATTAGAATCATGCTAGTAGTCAATTTTAGGGTAGAAAAAATAATTGTGTTAAGGTTCGTGATTCCCGTAGCATGCACGTATGGTCTGACAAATGTGTAACCGAAACGAATTGCTTGTGTCTTGATTCTTTATCTTTGTGTGAAGGTCGGGGACGCGCGATGGTTAACTCCTACCAACCCCCCCTAGGGGCATGCACAGTGGTACTTTGCTTCGAGGGCTTTCTCCCCACTTTTGTCTATTACCACCTTTTATTCCACTCATAGTGCTATATCCATGGCTCACGCTCATATATTGCATGAAAAGTTGAAAAAGCTGAAGCACGTTAAAAAGTATGAACCAATTGCTTGGCTGACACCGGCGTGGTCATGATTACCTTGTGTTGAGAAGAGGGAGCATAATAAGACTATATGATTTTGTAGGGATAACTTTATTTAGCCATGTTATTTTTTAAGCTTAATGATTTACTATCTAGTATGCTTGAAATATTATTGTTCTCATGTCAACATAAACTTTTGCTTAAAACATACGGATCTGAAATTTCATGCCACATTAAAGAAGAATTGCATTGATAAATATGTTAGGTAGCATTCCACATCAAAAGTTCTGTTTACATCATTTACCTACTCGAGGACGAGCAGGAATTAAGCTTCGGGATGCTTGCTACGTCTCCAACATATCTATAATATTTGATTGTTCCATGCTATTATATTATCTATTTTGGATGTTTTATATGCATTAATATGCTATTTTATATTATTTTTGGGACTAACCTATTAACCCAGAGCCTAGTCCAAGTTTCTGTTTTTCCTTGTTTTTGAATTTCGCAGAAAAGGAATATCAAACCGTGTCCAAACAGAACAAAACTTTATGAGAATTTTTCTTGGACCAGAAGACATCTAGAAGACTTGGAGAACAAGCCAGGGGATTACAAGGCGGTCACAAGGCTGGAGGGCGCGCCCTGGGGGGCAGGGCGTGCCCCCTACCTAGTGGGGCCCTCATGACCCCCCTAACCCATTTCTTCCACCTATATATTCTCGAATATTCCAGAAACATCAGAAGATCCATCGAAACCAGTTTTCCGCTGCCGTAACCTTCTGTTTCTGTGAGATGCCATCTGGAGGCCTTTTCTGGTACTCTGTCGAAGGGGGATTCAACCACGGAGGGCATCTACATCAACCTTATTGCCCTTTTGAGGAAGTGTGTGTAGTTTACCACAGACCTACGGGTCCATAGCTAGTAGCTAGATGGCTTCTTCTCTCTCTTTGATCCTCAATACCATGTTCTCATCGATGTTCTTGGAGATCTATCCGATGTAATCTTCTTTTGTGGTGTGTTTGCCAAGATCTGATGAATTGTGGATGTATGATTAGATTATCTATGAATATTATTTGAGTCTTTTCTAAATTCTTATATGCATGATTTGATATCTTAGTAATTCTCTTCGAACTATCGGTTTGGTTTGGACAACTAGATTGGTATTTCTTGCAATGGGAGAAGTGCTTTGCTTTGGGTTCAATCTTGCAGTGCTCAATCCTAGTGACACAAAGGGACATGACATGTATTGTATTGTTTCAATCGAGGATAACAAGATGGGGTTTTCATCATATTGTTTGAGTTAATTCCGCTACATCATGTCATCTTACTTAATGCGTTACTCTGTTCTTATGAATTTAATACTCTAGATGCAGAACCATTTCGGTCGATGTGTGGAGTAATATTAGTAGATGCATGCAGGAGTCAGTCTACTTGACACGGATGTGATGCCTATATGCATGATCATTGCCTTAGATATCGTCATACCTTTGCGCTCTTCTATCAATTGCTTGGCTATAATTTCTTCACCACCATAATATTTGCTACCATGAGAGAAGCCTCTAGTGAAACCTATGGCCCCCGGGTCTATTTTACATTTTATAAGTTTCTGATCAACTGTTTTGCAATCTTTTACTTTCCAATCTATAAACCAAAAATACCAAAAATATTTACTTTACAAGTTACCTATCTCTATCAGATTTCACTTTTGCAAATAACCGTGAAGGGATTGACAACCCCTTTTTGTGTTGGGTGCAAGTTATTTGATTGTTTGTGCAGGTATTCGGCAATTTGTGCGTTTTCTCCTACTGGATTGATATCTTGGTTCTCAAAACCGAGGGAAATACTTACTCTACTTTGCTGCATCACCCTTTCCTCTTCAAGGGAAAAAACAACGCAAGCTCAAGAGGTAGCATCCATGGACTCATCATTAGTCATAAAGAACTCACATACTTATTACAAAAATTTATTAGTTATCAAAACAATGTATTAGACGCATGCTCCTAGGGTTAGGGTTGGTAGGAGTTAACCATCGCGCAATCCCGACCTCCACACAAAGGATGACAATAAATAAATAAATCATGCTCCGACTTCATCACATAACAGTTCACCATACGTGCGTGCTAAGGGAACCACAAAATTTAACACAAGTATTTCTACCAATCCACAATTACTCACTAGCAGGACTCTAATATCACCATCTTTATATCTCAAAACAATTGAAAGGAATGAAGCTTCTCATAGATTCAATGCTCTATATGAAAGTTTTTATTATACCCTCTTTGGATGCCTATCATATTAGGATTAAATTCATAACCCAAGCAAATTACCATGCTATTTAGAGACTCTCAAAATAATATAAGTGAAGCATGAGAGTAAATCACAAACTACTCTAAAAAGATAAAAGTGAAGATCAATGAGTAGTTGAATAATTATGTGGCTATGTGAAGACTCTAGCTCATTTAAAAAATTCAGATCTAATGTATATTATTCAAACAAAAATCAAAACAAAATAAATGACATTGCAAGGATAGCACATATCATGTGAAGAAGCAAAAACTTAGGTTCAACCAAAACTGACCGATAGTTGTTGAAGAAGAAAGGTGGGATGCCAACCGGGGCATCCCCAAGATTAGATGCTTGAGACTTCTTAAAATATTAACTTGGGATGCCTTGGGAATCCCCAAGCTTGAGCTTTTGTGTCTCCTTAATTCCTCTCATGTCGCAGTTTCCCTAAATCTCAAAAACTTCATCCACACAAAACTCAACGAGAACTCGTGAGATAAGTTAGTATAAATCAACTCAAAACCTTATCATTATGTACTGTAGAAAATCACTAAAATTAATTTAAAATTGCATACTAAATGGCTCTGCATATTTAATACTCCTATCCTCAAATAGAATCATTAAACACGCAAACATATGCAAACAATGTAAACATAACAACAATCTGTCTAAACAGGACAGTCTATAAAGAGTGAAATTGTGCTCATACTTACCTAAATCTAAAAATTCTTAAAAATTACCACGTTACATATAACTTATTCGTTCTCACTTTGTAAAAAATTGAAGATTTTATCACGTTCTTGCTATCCATAAGAATTCAGATAATGATGGAAAACTTTCTGTTTTCAAACAGCAACATAAAGACTTGCAAAATAAGCATGGTAAAGGCTAGACTTAACACCTTTTTTTATTGAAATAAAAAATGCAAAACACTATTATAAATAACAGCAAGAAAATAAAATGATGCTTCAAGCAAAAATCATATCATGTGACGAATAAAAATATAGCTGCAAGTGAGGTTACCGATAATGTCGAAGACGAAAGAGGGGATGCCTTCCAGGGAATCCCCAAGCTTAGTTGCTTGGATCTTCCTTGAATATTACCTTCGGGTGAGTTGGGTATCCCCAATCTTAGGGTCTTGCCACTCCTTATTCTCCTCATATCGATGTCTCACCCAAAACTTGAAAACTTCAATCACACTAAATTTAACGGAACTTCGTGAGATGCATTAATATAATAAAGCAATTCATTCACTTGGGTATTGTCAAAGACAAGATTCATAATTGTTCTCACACAATTCCTACTGTAACTTATCATTTACACAATTTATATCACTTAATATAAGCTATGGAAACACTAAAAGAAGCTAACTAAGCATTGAAAGTTAGAATTTGTCAAAAACAAAACAGACTATAAAGATCTGAATTTTGATCCAAGTTCCGCACCACTAAAAATTTCGAAAAATTAGGAAAACGTAGGAAATTTGTATGTCAATCATCTGTAAAAAATTCAGAAGTTCATTACATTCTGGTGAACCACATAAATTCCAACACTAGACGCAAAAGTTTCTGTTTTTTGCACAAAATCAAGTCAACTATCATCCACACTATCCCAAAGGCTTTAGTTGGCACTTTATTCAAACAAAAGTTATAAATCATGATTAATACAGTAGCTTAATCATGTGAACACACGAAAACAATAGGTATAAATATTGGGTTGTTTCCCAACAAGCGCTTTTCTTTAACGCCTTTTTAGCTAGGCATGAAGATTTCAATGATGCTCACATAAAAATAAGAATTGAAATATAAAAGGGAGCATCATGAATCACATTTCAAGCAAATTTAAGTCTAACCCACTTCCTATGCATAGGTATTTTGTGAGCAAAAAATTTATGGGAGCAAGAATCAACTAGCATAAGAAGGCAAAACAAGCATACTTCAAAACTTTCAACACATATAGAAGAAACATGATATTATTGCAATAGGTAGAAGCATATGTTACTCTCTCATAATAATTTTCAGTAGCATCATGAATGAATTAAACAATATAACCATCACATAAAGCATTCTTTTCATGATCCATAAGCATAGAAATTTTATTACTCTCCACATAAGCAATTTTTTCTCATGAATAGTAGTGGGAGCAAACTCAACAAAATAACTATCATGAGACACTTGATTAAAATCATGATGATAAGTTTCATGGTTATTAGTATTATTTATAACATAGGGGTCATCACAATAATCATCATAAATAGGAGGCATGCTTTCATCATAATAAATTTGCTCATCAAAACTTGGGGACTAATAATATCATCTTCATCCAACATAGCATCCCCAAGCTTGTGGCTTTGCATATCATTAGCATCATGCATATTCAAAGAATTCATACTAACTACAATGCAATCATGCTCATCATTCAAATATTTAGTGACAAACATTTAATTTACTTCTTCTTCTATCAATTGAGCACAATTTTCCTTTCCATCATTTTCACGAAAGACACTATAGAGATGAATAATATGAGGCAACCTCAATTCAATTTTTTTGTAGTTTTCTTTTATAAACCAAACTTGTGATAAAACAAGAAACTAAAAGATTCAATTGAAAGATCTAAAGATACACCTTCAATCACTCACCTCCCTGGCAATGGTGCCAGCAAAGAGCTTGATGTCTACTACGCAACCTTCTTCTTGTAGACTCATGTTGGGCCTCCAAGCGCAAAGTGTTGTAGGACAGTAGCAAATTTCCCTCAAGTAGATGACCTAAGGTTTATCAATCCATGCGAGGCGTAGGATGAAGATGGTCTCTCACAAACAACCCTGCAACCAAACAACAAAGAGTCTCTTGTGTCCCCAACACACCCAATACAATTGTAAATTGTATAGGTGCACTAGTTCGGTGAAGAGATGATGATACAAGTGTAATATGGATGGTAGGTATAGGTTTTTGTAATCTTAAAATATAAAAACAGCAAGGAAACAAATAGGAAATGTGAGTAAAAATGGTATTGCAATGCGTGAAAACCAGGCCCAAGGTTCATACTTTCACTAGCGCAAAATCTCTCAACAATGATAACAAAAATTCAGATTCATAATATTCAATCCAACACAAAGAACTTCAAGAGCATCCCGAGATTTCTATCGGTGAAAAGAATACGAAAACGCGTTCCAACCCCTATGCATAGATTACCCCAATGTCACCATGGGAATCCGCAAGTTGATAACCAAGACATACATCAAGTGGATCAATAGAACATCCCATTGTCACCACAGATATCCTATCGCAAGACATAAATCAAGTGCTCTCACATCCAAAGACTCAATCCAACATGGCGAAACCTCAATGGAAAAGACTCAATTCATCACAAGGTAGAGAGGGGGAGAAACACCATATGATTTAACTATAGTAACAAAGCTCGTGGTACATCAAGATCGTGCCAAATCAAGAACACAAGAGAGAGAGAGAGAGAGAGAGAGAGAGAGAGAGAGAGAGAGAGAGAGAGAGAGAGAGAGATCAAACACATAGCTACTGGTACATACCCTCAGCCCCAAGGGTGAACTACTCCCTCCTCGTCATGGAGACCGCTGGGATGATGAAGATGGCCACCGGTGATGGTTTCCCCCTCCGGCAGGGTGCCGGAATGGGCTGCCAATTGGTTTTTCGTGGCTACAGAGGCTTGTGGCGGCGGAACTTTTTGGGGGTTTCTATATTTATGGGAGTTTTTGACGTTGGTTTCACATCAGGGGATCCACGAGGCAGCGACAAGACAGGGGGGCGCGCCCTAGGGGGTGTCCTCCACCCTTGCCGCTTCCTCGTGAAGCTTTTGGTCCATCTCCGATGCTCCGTGGGCTTCTTCTGGTCCACAAAAAATCACCATAAATTTTCAGCTTGTTTGGACTCCATTTGATATTCCTTTTCTGCAAAACTCAAAAACAAGGAAAAAGACAGAAACTGACACTGGGCTCTCGGTTAATAATTTAGTCCTAAAAATAATATAAAATAGCATATTAATGCATATAAAACATCCAAAACAGAGAATATAATAGCATGGAACAATCAAAAATTGTAGATACGTTGGAGACGTATCAGAGGCCTTTAGGGAAAACCTCCAAGGCACCTATGTTCAGCCTCCGACTGCTGATGACCTTAGCCACATAGTCGTGAAGGAGAGCAAATCAGCTATGAAATTCTACAATCGGTGCTTGACAAAAAAGAACCATTTCGTTGATTGTCCCAATGCCGAGGCAATTGCGGCATTCGAGCATAGCATCCATGATGAATGGCTTGTCTGACAGCTTGGCCAAGATAAGCCTAGAACCATGGCGGCTCTCACCCCTCTAATTACCCACTTCTGCATGGGCGAGGATAGTTTGCTGGCCCATAGCTCTCATAGGAGTGACCCCGGCACCTCGGAAGCACGTGACATGAACAAAAGAGCCCGGCGTAACAGAAACAAGTACCAGAATAAGAAAAGCGACAACGATGTCTAGGATCCCACAGTAAACGTAGGGTTCAACAGCTCACGAGGCGGACCCAAGAAGAGACCCTTTAAAGGGAACAAGGACTGCTCAGCCGCCCTGTATAAAATAATCGGCATGTCTTTCCAGATTCATGGCACCTTGGATAAGCCCAGCAACCACACCAATCATAATTGTTGTGTGTTTAAGCAGGCTAACAAAGCAGTAGTCGATGAGCCAGGCAAGGGCCAACCTCGGAGCGATGATGAGGATGAGCCTTGCAGGCCGAATAGTGGAGACCAAAAGCAGTTTCCTTTCGACATCAAGGACATGAACATGATTTATGTCATGCACATTCCTGAAAAGGAGCGGCAACGCGCACTTCGGGACGTCTACGCCTTAGAGTATGTAGCCTCGAAATACAACTCGTGGTCAGCTTGCCTGATCACTTTTGACAACAAGGACTACCCGACCAGTATCCATCATGGTGGGTCGGATGCTTTGGTCCTAGATCCCATTGTTGTTGGGTTCCACTTAACACGTGTTCTTATGGACGGCAGAAGCAGTCTGAATCTGATCTACACTAACACAGTCAGGAAGATGGGCATTGATTCATCACGAATCAAAACCAGCAACACCTCATTCAAGGGTGTCATACCCGGTGTACAGGCCCAATGCACTGGTGGCATAACACTGGAAGTTGTTTTCGACTCCCCTAATAACTTCTGAAGAGAGTACATGATCTTTGATATAGTCCCCTTCTGCAGTGGCTACCATGCCTTACCCCGTCGTACTGCGTTCATCTGCTTTAACACGGTGCTGCACTATGCTTACCTAAAGCTCAAGATGCTGAGGCCCAATGGTGTCATCACCATCAAAGGTGAAACGGAGCACTCCCTCTACACAGAGGATCAAACAGCGGCCTTCGTAGTCAATTCCTAGGTGCCCGAGGAAGCTGCCACACGTACAGCTCGGCTGGATCTACCAGCTTCCTTAAAGCGTGTCTGCATTATTACCCTGGCCCATGGCCACACTCGCATGAATTCTAAATAGGGACACACACTCTTCAGCTCCCGCCTCCTGGTAACAGACTACGTACCTAGAGTACACAATTTTGCATATAAAATTCCTTGGGAGCTCGAGGAGCATAAAAACAAGGTGTGCTATCTCGGATCATCCAAACACACCTGAAGCCTGGTGATCTCTCTGAAACAATAAAGGCCTGACAGGAGGTATATCTCAGCAGCGTTAGGCTGTTACACTATGACTCCAGCCTCATTAGGGGTCCCAGTTTTTGGATGCATCACGCATGGCTTATATGGAGGAGGCCGGTAGTCTTTAAAAAGCCTTGGACTAGACAAGGAAGAGTTGGTCAACAACACAGAGGCTCAGACGTGCAGCAGGGAAAGACATGGGCCACACAACCCCTTCCTTAAAGCCCTATATCACACTCCATTTTTCTTCTTTACACACTCTCTGTACTGGTTATGGTTTGTCCATGTAAACAGCTTGGCGTACTTGGCTGAGCCTCATGAATGATAAAATAGACCTATTTTAGGAACTCGCACAATTTTAAGTGTCATTTTTTTCTTTCACCCTTGCCTCATAGTAATATAGCAACCATCCAAAGTATCTAAATGAGCCCGTCTTTTAATCGGGGGATCAGATTTAGAACCGAGCCTATGTTCAAGTCTGATAACTGTTTGGCATCTCGGATATGGCATTATATGCATCGATTTAGATTTTTTGATTTTGGTCAACGATTGGGTTGCCCAACTCCTCTGCTTGCCTCCTACGTTCCGCTCTGTTCAGCTAGGAGCGTAAAGGGAGAAACACTGTGATTGTACTTGCAGCTCGAATGGTCAAGTACCTAACTGGAGAAAGCCGAAAATTGTCTGTCACAATTAGCGCAAAGTGGCGATCTAAAGATAGTGTCAAACTATAAACCCTTAGTGGTTATGCCATGTTTAATGAAGGGTCCTTGTTATAAGGACTGAGGTGTTTATTCAGGTGCACCTCAGCTAGTCCGAACACCGCTACACCGGGGCTAGGTCGACTACCCCACAAGTCGAACTCCTACGACTAAGTGAAACTTATAAAGCCATTATAGTTTGAGTGCCTCGTTCCTCTAAACACGCAAACGCCTCCAGGCCCCGAGACGTCGGCTAAGGGTGTACGCGTTCGAAGGAACACCCCATGTAGCATCTACAAGGGGGCAGAAGTCGCCGACTGTCCGCGTTAAGAATTAAAAATGGCCATGAGGAACCACAAAAAAGCGTCGGATAAAGATGACTAATAAGAAAAGTATTACTTATTTTCTACAAATTTATCCTCGGCATACCAAGGGACCTTCAGAACTTGAGTTCTGACTTCTTACAATGGGCCTCTATCACCCGAACACCTTCTTGCACCTCGGCCAGAAGCTGTTCTGGCGTATGATTCTCTCCCGCTGGAGGTCCGGATGTGATCTCCAGCGGCTTGATCTTTGGAAAGTGCGCCCTCATTTATGCACATGCCCTTTCCGCTCCCTACAGACAGGCCGACCGCTTCCATTTTTCCACCTAGGGGCTGGCCTCTTGTAGACTGCTCACCAGGACAAAGAAGCTGGTCGACATCGGCTTGGTCGGCCAGAGGTTGATGCAGAGGTCTTGCATCGTCGACCGGGCCACGCGGAATAACTCCGACAGCTGCTTCATCAGATTTTTAACAACGGCGGGTGCTCAGGCACCTAGAATTGGGCCCAGAAGGCCTTCTCCTCAGACTCATCGAGATGGGTAGCGAAGTAGGAGCCAACATCTGAAGCACTCGACAGCAGGTCCCTAAAGGCCTCTAAAGAACGCCAGACTTGCGTAAGATGAGCAAATTGGTAGGCACCAAAAATGCAGTGAACCAGGTATGGCTTACCGGCGGTGATTTGCTTCACCTACTGAAGCACCTCACAATCTTCTCGGGCCTGGGTCATGGCCTCCTTATAGGCTGACGTTGCTGTCGCAAGCTCGGAGGCCGGCTTGTTCTTTTCTTCCTGAAGGGTATCATGTTGAGCGTAAACCTCCTCTAGGTCTTTCCCGACCTCCGTGATTCGGGCCGCATGCTTCTTGCCGACCTCTTTTTCCTTGGCCAGGTCCTTGCTGGTTTGCTTCGCTGCAGCCCTCTGCTATTCGACTTCTTGCCTAGCTATTTGCATCTCGGACTAGAGCTTTTCAAGCTCAGAGGAGGAAGTTGTAAATACATTGACATATGAATTAGGGATCACAATAGCCATTCCATAATTTAAAAACAATTCCAGGACGTTGAAGCTTTTCGGTATTTACCTTGAGTGTTCTCCATCAGCTTCTTGAGTAGATCCATTTCCTTCTCGGACCGGTCGAGCTTATGGTTCAGCTCTTCCAACTCTTCCAAGTTGGACACTAAAACCGAGGCTGAAACCTGTAAAAGACACCATTAGCTTCCTCAGATGACATCGATCACCTGGTCGGCTTCTTTGATCCGACCAGGATCTCAGGGCTACTATAAATTCATTTCCATGCATGTTCAGTTTTTTAAGACCCCACAGTAAGTTCTTGTTATCTAACTCAGGGCTCGGAGGCTAATATGGTTACATGTCCGTGATACACGTCCGCAGTTGCATAGTCTTCGGACAATTTTACTTTCTACTTCTCTGCTAAAGGGCTACTAGATGTTTCTAGTGGTAACATATTTATGCATTGACGAAATTCTGGAAAATGACCAAAGGTTACCTCAAAGCCTTGATAGAGACCCTTGAACGCCTCCCTCATACCGGCCTTTGCGGACCGGTAACTATGTAGCACCATTCCTAGAAGGACACGATGCTCGATAACAATGAAGGAGCTCGTCACGGACACCTCCATCTCCTCGGTGCACCCCATGGATGCCTGCCCTGCCGCAGACGGGGATGGATGGGCCACCTTGGTCCTCTCCGTCATGGGAGGATACGTCACCGTGATAGGCCGCCGGGGTGGCTCTAGGTCGACGGGGCCGAAGTTGTCAGCTGCCCCAGTTTTCCCCCTCTCTAGAGGAGGGGTTCTTCCCCACTGGGTACTTGGAGGTGCTGAATATGAGATGGGCTTTGGGCCCATTTAGCAATTACAGAAAAAAATCCCTAAGGGCCCATGCTGCCTAGCAAGTGGTGGAAGTTTAGTCCCACATTGCTAGTTGAGAGAGATGTACACCAACTTATAAGGTGAGACATTCTCCCACTAGTATGAGTTGGTGTGAAGGAAGGAGAGGTGTTCCACGGCCGTTACCAGAATTCATTGTGATTCATTATGTGCGTTTATGCTGGACCATTTGTCTCCTCCTCTGCGCCTATATAAGAGAGGTCGCTCCTCTCGAGAGAACAATACATATCACATCTGCTCTGCCACCACCACCTCTGTCGTTCCTCTCGCTGCTCCTGTCGCCGGTGACTCCATCCCGTCTTCCGCGTACACGGCCGACGGGAGATCAGGCCTCCGAAACCCCGCCTCTCCAGATCCTGTACGGGAGAGGGGCGATTAGGTTTTTGGGGAGCGTCTTCTACACGACTGCTCGCCTCGGTTCGACTGCTTCCTCTACGTCGACTACATCTTCGTCCGCGTCGCCTTCGTCTTCACCATGAGCACCAGCACCGACGCTGACAAGGCTGCTGCCGACAAGGCCGCCTCCGACAAGCGCATCGCCGACGAGGCCGCCGCCTCTGCTGCTGATCCAGCCAACTGGCCTACTGGAGGGTATAACATGCTTACCCTTATCCTGATTATTTCCATGTATGCAGTACTAGTAGTTTGCGTAGATGTTTCTACTATATGTCTAGTATGTGCGTACATCATGAATTTTCAGTATGTCATTAGCACTGTCTATATCATGTTCATGATTCATTCTTGGATTAAATTAATCGAACAATTGCTTAATTTCTCAACAATCCAAAAACCTAATTTGTGTAGGCAATTTTCGATCCATGGTTTTGCTGCTGCACTGAAACCTGCCCCGTTTACGGGGACGTACTTTAAGCGTTGGCAGACCAAAACCGTCTTATGGCTCACGGCGATGAACGTGTTCTGGGTCGCCGGTGTGACTCCCACGGGAACGATTGCTCCTGAATAGGAGAAGGCGTTCAGGGAGGCCACCGTCGTCTTTGTTGGATGCGTTCTGAGCGTGATCGGAGATAAGTTGGTTGATGCATATTTACATATGCGGGTTGCCAAGGACTTGTGGGAGGCGCTCGAATCTAAATTCGGCGCAACCGATGCTGGAAGCGAGATGTATATTATGGAGCAGTTCCATGATTACAAGATGGTGGAAAACCGTCCTGTATTGGAACAGGCTCATGAGATACAGTGCATCGCTAAGGAACTTGGGGTTCTGAAGTGTGTGCTGCCGGGCAAATTTGTCGCGGGATGCATCATCGCTAAGCTACCCAATTCCTGGAGGAATTTTGCTACCACTCTGAAACATCAGAGGCGTGAATTCTCAGTTGAGGATGTCATTGGCCATCTGAGTGTTGAGCAGAACTCGAGAGCAAAGGACTCGAATGGAAAAGGGAACGAAGGGACCTCTATCGCCAACATGGTGCAGAAGAACTTCAACCCCCACAAGCCCAAGGGAAAGACTGGTGTCCAACAGAATACCGAGTTTAAGAAGAAGGGCAAGAAGCCTTTCAAGAAGGATAAGAAGAAGGGTGGCTGTTTCACTTGTGGTTCTGATGAACATTTGGCTGTCAAGTGCCCACACAAGTTCAAGAAGCCAGGACAGGACTCCAAGACTGTCAACATGATTGTGAGCAACAATGAGAGTGGGCCATCTGGGTACGGTAATCTGTTTACTGTATTTTCAGTTTGCCAGTCTACCGATTGGTGGATTGACACAGGTGCAAATATTCATGTGTGTGCTGACATTTCATTGTTTTCTTCTTATCAGGCCACAGGAAACGGGTCCGTACTGATGGGGAATGGCGCGAGTGCTTCTGTTCATGGTGTTGGCACGGTCGATCTGAAGTTTACTTCGGGAAGGATCGTGCAACTGAAGAACGTGCAGCATGTCCCCGCCATCAAGAAGAATCTCGTTAGTGGTTCCCTTCTATGTAGAGAAGGGTTTAAGCTGGTATTCGAGTCTAATAAAGTAGTCGTTACGAAATATGGACTGTTTGTTGGAAAAGGTTATGAATGTGGAGGTCTATTCCGCTTTTCCCTCGCTGATTTTTGTAATAAAGTCGTGAACAATATTCATTCAAATGTTAATGAAACAGAAGTTTGGCATTCACGTCTTTGTCACATTGGTTTTGGTTGTATGACGCGGTTAGCAAAGTTAAATTTAATCCCAAGTTTCACTTTAGCCAAAGGTTCTAAGTGCCATTCGTGTGTGCAAGCAAAGCAACCTCGCAAGCCCCATAAGGCTGCGGAGGAGAGACACTTGGTGCCATTAGAACTCATACATTCTGATCTTTGTGAGATGAATGGTGTGTTGACTAAAGGTGGAAAGAGATACTTCATGACACTGATAGATGATTCTACTAGATACTGCTATGTATATCTTTTAAACACTAAAGATGAGGCTCTACACTACTTTAAAATCTATAAGGCAGAAGTTGAGAATCAACTTGAAAAGAAAATAAAACGAGTCCGGTCAGATCGTGGTGGAGAGTATTTCTCTAATGAGTTTGATTCCTTTTGTGCGGAACATGGTATTATTCATGAGAGGACGCCTCCCTACTCACCTCAGTCAAATGGGGTTGCCGAACGGAAAAACCGTACTCTAACTGATTTGGTTAACGCCATGTTAGATACATCGGGTTTATCCAAGGCATGGTGGGGGGAGGCTATATTGACATCATGTCATGTCCTGAATAAAGTTCCGACAAAAGACAATGAGATCACTCCCTATGAACAATGGGAAAAGAGAAGAACAACACTCTCATACTTATGTACTTGGGGCTGTTTGGCGAAAGTCAATGTGCCGATCCCCAAAGAGCGTAAGCTTGGACCAAAGACTGTGGATTGCGTTAATTTGGGCTACGCTAAGAATAGCGTCGGCTATAGATTTCTGGTAGTGAAATCTGAGGTACCTGACATGAAAGTCGGTACGATTATGGAGTCTAAAGATGCTACATTCTTTGAGGATATTTTTCCTATGAGAGATATGCAAAGCACTTCTAGACTGGAATCTGATGAGACTCCTGAACCTGCCATTCCGATGGAATATTATGAACAAACACATGATGAAAATCCTGAGGAGGAGGACAAGGAAACCCTTGGTAGGGGCAAGAGACAGAGGACTGCAAAGTCCTTTGGTGATGATTTCCTTGTGTACCTTGTGGATGATACTCCCACTTCAATTTCAAAAGCTTATGCGTCTCCGGATGCTGACTACTGGAAAGAAGACGGTCCGTAGCGAGATGGACTCCATCTTGGCTAATGGGACATGGGAAATCACAGAACGTCCCTATGGCTGTAAACCATTGGGATGTAAGTGGGTGTTCAAAAAGAAGCTTAGGCCTGATGGTACGATTGAAAAATACAAGGCTAGGCTTGTGGCCAAGGGTTATTCCCAGAAAGAAGATGAGGATTTCTTCGATACTTATTCACCTGTGGCCAGACTGACCACGATACGAGTATTACTCTCGTTGGCGGCCTCGCATGGTCTTCTCGTCCATCAAATGGATGTTAAGACGGCCTTCCTGAACGGAGAGCTAGACGAGGAAATCTATATGCAACAGCCAGATGGCTTTGTAATAGATGGTCAGGAAGGAAAAGTGTGTAAGTTACTGAAATCTTTATATGGCTTGAAACAAGCACCTAAGCAATGGCATGAGAAGTTCAATACAACTTTAAAATCGGTTGGCTTTGTTGTTAATGAAGCTGACAAATGTGTATACTATCGCCACGGTGGGGGCGAAGGAGTTATACTGTGCTTGTATGTTGATGACATACTGATATTTGGGACCAACCTCAAAGTCATTGAGGAGGTTAAGTCGTTTCTATCTCAGAATTTTGAGATGAAGGACCTTGGTGTGGCTGATGTTATTTTAAACATCAAGCTGTTGAGAGATAATGAGGGTGGGATTACACTTCTGCAATCTCACTATGTTGAGAAGATCTTGAGTCGTTTTGAATATTCGGACTGCAAGACTTCTCCAACACCATATTGTCGGTGTACTAAGGTAGGGGTACCTCAGTACCCCAACTTGTGCACGGGCAGTTGCAGCTTCCCGCGGCAGGGTTTACCACGTGCTCGCCGGAGACCTTCCTGCTCCATGTCAAACCATTCAAAAACAAAGTATACAAGACAGAAGATCGAGACCCCGGCAAGCGGAGCTTGCCGGGAAGGCCGTTCCAGGCTCAAAGTTACTTCACTCACGCAAGGCCCTGGCAAGAGGAGCTTGCCAGGAAGACTAGAAGATTACATCATAGAAGACATGCCTCAGCGCCATATGCGCCGCGGCAAGGGCCCGGGGAGCGACAAGCTTCAGAGCCCGGCAAGCTCCCGGGCCCGGCAAGGTCAAGACCCCGGCAAGGTGTTTGCCGGGAGAGTTGCGCTGTGTGCCCGCGCTCCAGCTCATCGGCCCACGCGTCGCCCTGGGGCCATTCCAGGGACGCGTGGCGGATGGCTGTGCAGCCTGGGGGACACGGTGGCACTCCACGGTGGTGAAGCCATCGCCGTGGCGAACGGAGACGCAAGGGCGGGAGCTTTTGGGGTCGACGGCGACGGGCATTAAATGCCCTTGTCCCCCACTATCAAAGTAGGTAGCGACCACTGTTCCTGCACTGTAGCTCCACTATTCCGCACTGTTACAACTACCCCCTCTTTTACGTTTTTACCCCTTTTCTCCTACGTTGACACCTGTCGGTGACCCCTTGCACTATAAAAGGAGGCCCATGCACAACGTGGAGGGGGTTCGGAACCCAGATCGCTCATACGCTCGGTGTAGCTAATTCTTCAAGCTCCCGAGCTCCCCAACTCAATACACAACTAAGCAGGAGTAGGGTTTTACGCGTCCACCGCGGCCCGAACCTGGGTAAACTGCCCGCGTGCTCGCTACGATCTGCTCTTCGTGCTCCCTCCGCCCTCTTACCGCACAGACAAGGGACTCCGGTCCCATAGGTGTTCGTGGCGGACAGTTTCCCCCGACATCTTTGGCGCGCCAGGTAGGGGGCGTCGAGGTTGTGCGAATCTGATCCGGCGTTCACGCGGGCGCATTCTTCATCAACCTCTCCAGTTTCATCAGCAACTTCATCAGCAACAGCACCATGGCCCCGAAGAAGAAGGCTTCGGAGGTCGGAGGCCCGTCTGCGTCTCATCCGCCGCCACCAGAACCAACGGTGGGCGGGGGAGACGCCGTCGGAAGGGTGGTCGCCGGCGAGGACACTCGCGGCGCCACCAAATCCAAGGACAGGACGGACGACCGAGCTTCGGTCTCCGTGGACGCGCCACGTCCATCTCAACACACGACAACCCAGCAGCGCCATGTCACAGGAGGTGGCATCCGCTTGCTGGGCCAAGGACAAACCGGAGGTTCGCGGGACGCCCCGGACCACCGTCCGGGCACAAGCAAAGCGAAGGCGCCAGGGCGGGACCCTGCTCCTTCTAACGCTGTTAGGAGTCCGAGCATATCCCGCTCCTCGCACCGCTCGCCCCCGTTCCCCTCCACTCCAGCAGAAGCGCTCGCAAGGGCGCAACTGCTCCTCGACTTCCCTCCAGCGGCAGACAAGGCCGAAGACTGGAGGGCAACCATCCAAAGCCTGATAGCCTTCGCCAACAACGACTCTCCGCAGCAGCCGGCGACCTCGCGGCCGCGGCAAGCTGAGAAGATGAAGGCCGACGGCGACAAGACCGCCGGGGGTGCAACCACCGTGCACTCCCCGCCGCGGAAGCAGAAGACGCCACCCCACAGGAACAACGCCGACGACGGCTCCACGGCATCGTCGGATCCGCGGGCCCGTCGGGACCAGCGCCAGGTCCTCGACGACCGGCGACAAGAAGACGCTAGGACAACAATCGAGCGCCGCCGAGAAGGTCGGCGACAATCAGACCAGAGGGCTGGGGGCGCTGTCGACACGCGCGCGCCCGGTGAACCAGGCGACTTGCCGTACGCGGCAGGTTGCCCTGCGTTCACCCGTGAGCTGCGGCGCGTCCAGTGGCCCAGCATGAAGAATTTCAAGCCCGACGTACCGGAGAAGTACGACGGCAAGACGCACCCCTCGGAATTCCTCAGCGTATACACCATCGCAGTGCAAGCTGCCGGGGGGCGCGACGAGAAGATCTTGGCAAACTACTTCCCGCTCGTGCTTAAGCCGAACGTTCGTTCCTGGCTTATGCACTTGCCGGAAGGATCCATTTCTTCTTGGGCAGACCTTTGTCACCAATTTATTGGCGCCTTCACCGGCGGCCACAAACCTCACGGCCAGGAGAGCGATCTCCACATTCTGGCCCAGAAGGAAGGAGAATCCCTGCGCAAGTACATCCAACGCTTCAGCCGTGTACAGCACAACATCCCCGACGTACACCCTGCCGCGGTTATTAGCGCGTTCCATCAGAACGTGCGTAACCGCCGCATGCGTGAAGAAATGGCCATGACCAAGATTCGGGATGTCAGCGAGCTCTATGCTCTGGCTGATAAGTGCGCACGCGCGGAAGAGGGGAGGAGACTCCTCGGGGAGGATGCTGGCGCAGGAGGAAGCGACAGCGACGACGCCGCCCCGGCAAAGAAGGGCCGGCGGCGGAACAACAGGAGGAAAAACAAGAAGGAGGTGCTTGCCGTCGAGAAGTCCGGCAAGGAGGCTCCCGCCAAGCAAACGCAGGCTGGCGGCTCCGGCAAGGAGCCTGCCCCTGTAGCGGCAGCCGACAAGCAGGACGGCTCCGACAAGCAATACTGTAAGATCCACCGCACCAAGGGCCACGACCTCTCCAACTGCAAGCGCGTCGAGTACCTCATCGAGCAGCAGAAAGCTAAGTACGAGAGGCGCGACAAGGAGAAGGCCCAAGGTGGCGGGGGAGAACCAAGCAAGAAGCGGCCGTTCAATGGCCGGGGAGGACGCCGCGGCAAGGCCAAGCAGCGGCAAGGTGATCGACCTCCCCGGGGCCGCGACAAGGATGAAGAGGACGACGACGAAGACATGGAGGACGAGGATAACAGCGAGCAGGAGTTCCAGAAGGCCACGGAGGTCCTGTGCGTCGACGGTGGCGCCTCTCTGCACACCTCCCACCGCCAGCTCAAGCAGTGGGTGCGTGAGGTGAATGCAGCAGAGCCGCCCGTGGAGTCGCGCAGGCTCCTCAAATGGTCCAGCACGCCCATCATTTTTGATCTTGAGGATCACCCTGACCGCACCACGGCGGTCGGGTGCTTGCCGATGCTGGTCTCACCCACCATCCGCAACCTCAAGGTCACCAAAATGTTGGTTGACGGCGGGGCCGGGCTGAACTTGATCTCCTCTGCTGTGATCAAGAAACTCCAAATCCCAGATGGCGAACTCGAAGAGACCGGTTCTTTCCAAGGAATCAACCCGGGAAGGAGCAAGCCCAAGGGGAAGATCACTCTGCCGGTGACCTTTGGCGGGGAGCTCAACTTCGGAACTGAGCGCATCACATTCGACGTCGCTGATATTCCATTGCCATACAATGGAATACTCGGCCGTCCCGCCCTCGCCAAGTTCATGGCAGCTTCCCACTATGCCTACAACGTACTCAAGATGCCGGGGCCGATAAGCGTCATCACTGTCCACGGCGACAAGAAGGATGCGCTTGTCTGCGCCGACAAGATCTACCGGGATGCGGCAGCTGCGGCAGAGAAGGATACACTTGCCGCTGAAGCTCCCGGGGTGAAGAAGACGAGGACCAAGTCCGGCAAGTGCTCTGGGGCCCACTCCGGCAACCGCACCTCTTCGGAGTGCTGCGCTGCCGTCGAGGACGTTCCATCGAGCTCCACCGGCAAGTGTAAGAAGGGAATGGCTGCTCCTCCGGCAACCAAGAAGGTGTCCGCCAAGGAGGACGGCACTGGTGGTACCTTCACCATCAGTGCCATGCTTGACAGCAAATAGGAAAGCACGCTCGTTGCCTTCCTGCGGGCGAATGTCGATGTGTTTGCCTGGCAACCATCTGACATCCCCGGTGTTCCCAGGAAGGTAATTGAGCACAAGCTTGCTGTCTGTCCTCATGCGCGGCCCATCAAGCAGAAAGTGAGGAAGCAAGCCGTGGAGCGCCAAGAATTCATCAACGAAGAGATCAAGAAGCTAGAGGCAGCAGGCCTAGTTAGAGGTGTGATCCATCCAACGTGGTTAGCGAACCCAGTCGTCGTGCGCAAAGCCAACGGGAAGTGGAGACTGTGTATAGACTTCACTGATGTGAATAAAGCATGTCCCAAGGATCCATTCCCCTTGCCGCGCATTGACCAGATCGTTGACTCCACTGCCAGATGTGAGCTACTCTGTTTTCTTGATGCATATTCAGGCTATCACCAGATCTTTATGGCCAAAGAGGATGAAGAGAAGACTGCATTTATCACTCCTTGTGGCACTTATTGCTTCATACACATGCCATTTGGACTGAAGAATGCAGGATCAACATTTGCAAGGGTAGTGCACACTGCTTTCGAGCCACAGATCCACAGAAATGTAGAGGCTTACATGGATGACATCGTGGTGAAGAGTAAGAGCAAGGAAACCCTAGTTCAAGATTTGGAAGAAACATTTCAGAACCTGCGCATAATACAACTCAAGTTGAACCCCGAGAAGTGCGTCTTTGGAGTCCCCTCCGGCAAGCTTCTCGGGTTCTTTGTGTCACAGAGGGGGATTGAAGCGAATCCCGACAAGATTAAAGCCATTGAGCAGATCGGAGCCCCGAAGCGCGTCAAGGGTGTCAGAAGGCTTGCAGGTTGTGTGGCTGCCCTGAGTAGGTTCATTTCAAAATCTGCAGAACGCGCCCTGCCTTTCTTCAAAATCTTGAAGAAGGCAGGTCCCATGAAGTGGACTCCCGAAGCGGAGGCAGCGCTGCAAGATTTGAAATGGTACCTGTCCTCCACTCCAATACTTGTCGCACCTAGACCACATGAAAAGTTGCTGCTGTACCTAGCGGCAACCAACCAGGTGGTTAGTGCTGCGTTGGTAGCGGAGAGGGAGCCCGACGAGGAATCTGCACCACCGGCAAGCGAATCCAGCGACAAACAGGGGGCTGCTCCGACAAGCTCTGGCCCCGACAAGGACGACTCTGCGCAGGGACAGGAAGAAGTGCGGAAGAAAATGGTGCAGCGCCCGGTGTATTTTGTAAGTTCCCTTCTCCAGGGAGCTAGATCAAGATACTCTGGTGTGCAAAAGTTGCTTTTCGGCCTCCTCATGGCCTCGAGAAAGCTGCGCCATTACTTCCAGGCACATGAGATAACAGTGGTCACTCGCTTTCCGCTGAAGAGGATATTGCACAACCCAGAAGCAACAGGCAGGATCGTTGAGTGGGCACTGGAGCTGTCGAGTTTTGGACTCAAGTTTGAAAGTACTTCAACCATACAGAGCCGAGCTTTGGCAGAATTCATAGCTGAGTGGACCCCAACGCCCGATGAAGAAGTTCAAGAAACAAGTGCACCCGTACAAGAAGCGACAAGTGAATGGGTAATGTATTTTGACGGTGCCTTCTCGCTGCAAGGCGCCGGTGCTGGCGTGGTACTCATCGCGCCCACCGGAGAGCGCCTCAAGTATGTTATCTAGATGCACTTCCCAAGAGAGCAAGCGACAAACAACACTGCTGAATACGAAGGCTTGCTTGCCGGCCTCAGGATTGCGGCCGAACTTGGGATCAGGAAGCTGATTGTACGAGGAGATTCTCAGTTGGTGGTCCGGCAAGTCAATAAGAGTTACCAGAGCCCTTTGATGGAAGCTTATGTAGATGAAGTGAGGAAGCTTGAGGAGCACTTTGAAGGTCTGCAAATGGAGCATGTCCCGAGAGCTCAGAATGAGATAGCAGATGGCCTTTCAAAGTGTGCTTCGATGAAGTTACCTGTGGAACCAGGGACCTTCTTGCTCAAGTTGACTCAACCATCCGTTACACCATCAATTGGGCAATCCAAGAAGAGAAAGTTGGTCTCCGGCGACTACTTGCCGGCGGATCTCCCTGAAACCGCCGCCAAGGTCCCCAAGATCAGCAATCAGAACGCTGAGGAACAGTTTGCTCCTGCAGATCCTCGGGTCTGTACAGTTGAAGCAAGCGTTCCCGACAAGCCTCCCCCAGGCGAGCTTGCCGGGGGACCTTCAGCTCCGGCAGAGCCAGAGGTTCTTGCCGTAGAAGCTGAGGTCCCCGCAGCGGCCCTCATGCCTTTAGTCCTTGCCGTTGAACCCCGAGCTCCGGCATGGGCGCAGCAGATCGTCCGTTTTCTGCAAACTGGAGAACTTCCCGACGACCCAGAAGAAATAGAGAAGATAACCAGGCAGTCAAGTATGTACCAGTTCGTGGATAACGAGCTGTACAGAAGAAGACTTAATGGTGTCAGACTGAAGTGCATCTCCAGGGAAGATGGACAGAAGCTGTTGGCAGAAATACACGGAGGCATATGCGGCCACCACATTGGCGCAAGGGCGCTTGCCGGGAAAGCTTTCCGGCAAGGGTTCTTTTGGCAAGAAGCCCTCCAAGATGCAACTGCACTAGTAACCAAGTGTGAAGCGTGCCAGTTCCATGCAAAACAAATTCATCAGCCAGCTCAAGCTCTCCAAACAATTCCTTTGTCCTGGCCCTTCTCGGTCTGGGGGCTCGATATCCTCGGCCCCTTCCCCCGGGCTGTCGGGGGCTTTGAGTACTTGTACGTTGCAATCGACAAGTTCACAAAGTGGCCAGAAGTGGAACCAGTGAGAAAGGTGACAGCACAGTCAGCGGTCAGGTTCTTCAGGTCGATTGTTTGCCGTTTCGGGATCCCTAACAGGATCATCACCGACAACGGTACACAATTCACTAGTCGCACCTTCATGCAGTACGTCCAAGACCTTGGCGCCAAGGTCTGTTTCGCTTCTGTTGCTCACCCGAGGAGCAACGGTCAAGCGGAGAGGGCAAATGCTGAAGTGCTGCGCGGACTCAAGACAAGGACCTTTGACAGGCTGCGCAAGTGCGGAAGAAATTGGATAGAGGAGCTACCGGCGGCTCTTTGGTCAATCAGAACGACACCAAATCGAGCCACCGGGCAGACACCCTTTGCCCTAGTATATGGGGCAGAGGCAGTTCTCCCAACGGAACTCGTATACGGATCTCCTCGAGTGCTCGCTTATGATGAGCTCGAGCAAGAGCAACTGCGACAAGATGATGCATTGCTCCTCGAGGAGGGACGTCTCCAGGCTGCTGTACGAGCTGCTCGATACCAGCAAGCCTTGCGTCGCTACCATAGCCGCAAGGTCAAGGCCAGGAGTATCGAGGAAGGCGACCTTGTTCTTCGGCGTGTTCAGTCCGCCAAGAATTCCAACAAGTTGACGCCGAAGTGGGAAGGCCCTTATCGGGTGAGACAAGTCACGAGGCCCGGCGCTGTCCGCCTTGAGACCGAAGAAGGCTTACCGGTGAGCAACTCCTGGAACATAGAGCATCTTCGCAAGTTTCACCCATAAGGCGCGGTTGCCGCGATCCGCTCCGGCAACCACCTTTTGTACAAGCTTTGCCGCTGTTGCATGTAACCCTTTGTACAAAGCCGGGCGCAGACCCCGTGCATCAGTAAAGATTTTGTGTTTTGCACTATTTGCCTTTTACATGTTTTTCTTTGCTATTTGCATGAGTTATTTGGCATCTTGTGCAACATACATATCCAGTAAGCATTAGCGCGCCGAAAGGCCATATACTTGTTTCCCTCTTCTTTTTCCTTGCCTCTTAAGCAGGAGGAACGTTCCTCGCGCACAAGTTTGCCGGGGGGGAAGGAGATGGAAGAGGAACCAAGTGCTGTTCAAGAAAGAGAGGCCTTACCAAGAAGCAAGCAATATATGAAAGCTAAGTTATTAGAATTTGACCAGTTCAAAATTTTAAATTTTAGCTGTCTTCCTTGAACGATCACACTTTGTATGGAAAACCTGTGCGCGGAGGAACCTACCCGTAGCTAGCCGCACCCTTGTCTTGTTTTCGAGTACGCTCAACGACTTAAGTGAGCTGCGACAAGTGTCGCGCCCTTGCTTCGTTTTCGAGTTCACTCAGCAAGCTAAGTGCGTTGCGACTAGCCGCGGCGAGGTTGCTTGCCGGTAAGACCTTGGCCAGCAGGCTGCTCAGAGTCCAGCACTCAGCGCTCGCGGCAAAGGCCCCTTGCCGGCGAGCTCCCCGGGAGCGTAGGGTGAAAAGCATACAAAGTAAAGGACCAAGACAAGGAAGATAACATTGCACTGATTGATCAAAATAAGATAAATATCTTACAAAAGATAACTTGTCCCAATGGATTAATGAGTTCATAACACCCTATGCAGCAACAAAAAGAGATGAAGATAAAGGAAGCCTAATCAACGCGGTCGCCCTCAATCCTGGAGATCTTGTTCACCTTGGCGATGATGTGGGCGACCTGCTCCTTCAGCACCTCCATGTTTGCGTCGGCCGGCAAGCTGCGGAGAACGTTGGTGAGGTTTATGCCGGGATTGCGGTATACAATCTTCGTCAGCACACGCTCCAAAGTCCCCGTGCAGAGCAGGCGTGACTCCTCGGCCAGTTGCGCGGGGATCTTCTTCCGAAGACCTGCAAGAGCCGGCGCAATCCCTCTGAAGAAGAGGCTGAGTTTGGCGCTGTGGGGGAGATTCGGATCCGGAGAGTAGATGAGATGCTCAACTTTCAGCGCCAGCAGCTCCTGGTCGATGTTGGACGCAGAAGATACCAAGTCCTCGGTCCATACCTCAACGGTACGACGGAAGTTCTCGGCCGCTTTGTTGGCGCTGTCCACCAAGGTTCGCTCCTTGCGGAGCTCCTCCTTCAGCTTGGTCTCCCGATCCCGGACGGCATCAAGCGAGTCCTTCAGCGTGGAGACCTTCAGCTCCAGATCCTCGATGGAGTCCTTGGCGGCCTTCATCTCGTCGCCCTTCTCAGAAAGACGCACCTGGAGTTCTGAGTTGGTGTGGGCATCCTTCTCGCGCTCCGTGTTGAGCGCGGCGACCTTCTCCACGCTCGCCTTCAGCGACTCCTCCAGCTGCGCGACCTTGGCGGCAAGCTCCTCCTTGGCGGTCTCCGCGGTAGCCGCGGCAGCTCTCGCCTCCTTCAGCTCCCCGCCAAGGGCCTGCTCCCGAGCGGCAAGGTCTTCCTCGTGGGAGTCGAGGTTGACCTTCCGCTGGGCGAGCTCTCCTTCTCGCCGGGACAGCTCCACCCCGGCGAGCCGCTGCTGCTCCTCGGCCTCGGCCTTCTCCAGCAGCCATTCTTGATATTCGCCGGCGAGTCTCTCGCGCTCCTCCGCCACCTCGCGGAGGGCTGCCTGGTTGGCGGCGCTGAGCTCCGCCGCGCGCTTCTCCATCTCAGCGGCGGCCTTGGCGGCGAGGGCCTCCCGAGAAGCGAGTTTCGCCTGCCTGGCCCGGTAAAGGGCCAGGAGTTGGTGGAGCAGCTTCTCGTCCTCGGGCCCTTCGCTTCCGCCGGGCGCCTCGACGATCTTCAAGCCCGCGGAGGCGAGGACCTCTCCATCAAAGGCCTCGCCCTCCGCGGGGGCTCGCGACGAAGAACCCCACGACACTTGGATGAATACGCCGTTGGGGGCTTCGAGGTAGTAGCCAGCCTGCTCCTTTCCGGCAGAGGGGTCGGCGGCCGGCGTAGCACTTGATGCTCCCGCCGCCTCCGGGCCGGCGGTGCGATCGCCGTCCCCCTCCCCGGCCGCTGCGTCTGCAGCCGGAGCGGTCTCCTGCGGAGCCGGCTCGGCGGCTCCCGCCGTGTCCTCGGCGACAGGGGCGTCGCCGCCGCCGCCCTGCGCGCCCTCCTCCTCGATGATGATGACCTCCATCTCCATCTGCTCGGGGGGAGGAGGATCTAGAAGAAGAAGAAGAAGCAAAAGAAGTTCAAGCAAATATCCAAAAAGAGACAATGCCGAGAAGACGAAGTTACAAGACCTACCTTGGCGGACGTCGTCAGCGGCAGGCTCCCTCGCCGGGGAGCTCTGCCTTGGCGGAGTGGCCGCCCTCGCCGGGCTGCTCGCCCTTGGCGGGGTACTCGCCCTCGGCGGAGTACCCGCCCTTGGCGGAGCGCTCTCCCTTGCCGGAGAGTTCGGCCTTGGCGGGGACGGTGGGGCCCGCGGCTCCTCGGGGGCGACCTCTGGACGCTCCTGCGGCTGTGGCTCCACCTCTGCACAAGTCAAGACAAAATAATCAGGATATTAGCACAAGAACAGATGCTCAAGCGCACCCGACAAATGGAAGTACGAAATCCAGACTTACGCTGGGGGCTGCTCCTCGGAGCGGCGCTCGGGTCCGGCAAGCTGGGCTCCGGCACGTCCCCAGTCGCCGCGGCGGGCGAGTCGTCCGCGACTTCAACCACGGGCACCTTGGCTTTCTGTGCCACTCGCTCCGCCAAGGTCTTGAAATCAAAGCAAAAAAAAAAACAAGATTAGCATCAACAATAATCAAGACGAAACTTGAGAAGATGTAAGATCTCAAATGCTTACTCCCGTTCCTCCTCGTCGTCGTCGCTCAAGGCGGAGAAGTAAAACTCCACCTGGGGCGCGTCTGCGCGAGGAGCGGGAGGCGAGGACTCCCTCGGGCGCTTGGCGGTCCCTGGGGCTGGGGGCTGCGAAGACCCAGCCCCTGTGGTAGCCCGGGCCCGGGGAGCGGGCGGAGCCGCCGCTCCGCTCCGTGAAGACTCCTGTCCGCTCGGCGCCGACTTGCGAGGCGCCTCTGCCGTGGCCTGCGTGCGGGTCGCCTCCGCCGTGGCTGGTGCGCCGGTCGCCCCCGGCGCGGCTTGGCTCCCCCGGGGAGCTCGCGCTGCCCGGTGAGCTGGTTGTTGCCGGGGCGCCTGCGCCCTCGCCCCCGTCGCCGTCTTGCGGAGACGCTTCAGTGGAGACCGCCTAGGGCTTGCCCGGGGCGGGGAGGTCTCCGACGACGAGGAGAGGTCGTCGGCGTAGAGCTCCGTAGACCCGCCGGAGTCTTCGGCGGCCTCGGCGTCCTCCTCCTCCTCCTCCCCGGCTAGCTTGCTGGGCCCGGCGCCCTGCGCCACGGCCTCCTTCCCTCCGGCGCCTCCGCTCCTTCCGGCACCTCCGCTCCCTGCGACGCCCCTGTTCCCTCCAGCGGCGTTGCCTCTCGCCGCGGCCTCCGTCTGGATTCCGATGATCCCGGAGTGCCTCAGGGATGGGACCCCGGCGAGCTCGTCGGGAGGCAGTTGCAGTAGCCTGCGGATCTCCGCCTCCTCCGCTTGGCAGGACGCCTCCGCAGCATCTGCCTCCTCGGGCGTGTAGCCGAACTCTCCTGCCGCTGCGGCTGCGGCGTCTCTTCAACCCGAGATGCGATGTACGCAATCTCCTGGTCGGTGGTTTCCCGCGTCAGCTCCCGGGTCTCGTTCTTGTTCTTCGCCACCTCCACAAGGTTGTCGAAGAAGCTGAGGATGTCTGATGGCGTGGGCGGAATCCATGTGCGGTCCATGCCGTGCGAATCACACGCGGGCATCATGGCGCGAAGAGGATCGCAGGCCGTGCTGTTGCAAAGGGGCACCACTCCCCGGGGCCCCCTGAACCATTCCGAGTGGGCCGGGTCGTGCTTAAACAGCTCCCGGACCATCCCCTTCAGCTCCAGCGACGTGAAGTTAAAGTTGAGCCCGGGTCGCAACCTCATGATATCTGCCGAGTTGCCGTACTCCCAGGCCGGCCTTTTCCTGTCTTGGAGAGGGGCGATGCGGCGGCGGAGGAAGTCTGTGCCTAGTTCTGCGACAGACAACCTAGCTGTCCGGAGACGGAGAATCCTAATGAGGGCAACGTTGAGCTTGCCGTCATCCGAATCCAGCTCGCTCCAGTCCCTGCCGCGCACGATGGGCGTTGTGCGTGGCGCGGTGAAGGATTGCGGCTGGTCCTCGACAATCCAGCACCACTCAGCACGCCATTCCTCCCACTTGCCGCGGAGCTCCCCCGGCAAGTAGGACTCCTTCTTGTTCAGACGAAAAACCCAAGATATTCCTCCGGAGAGGGGGGCGCCGGCCTCTGCTCTAGGGGTGAAGAAGTGCCTAAACAGCGCTACGTTTGGGTGTATTCCTATATAGTTTTCGCACATGTGTGCGAAAACCGCCATTGTGAGGATGGCGTTGGGGGTGAAGTCAAGAAGGTGGAGGCCGTAGGTGTGCATTATGTCACAGAAGAATTCAGAAAAAGGAGGGCAAAGACCGCAGTGGAAGAAGGCTGCGAAGAAATAGTACCCGCCGGGGTAGTTGTCCTTGGCGGCGGCCGGATAAGTTCGGGTGCGGGGGTGCGCCTTGGTGCCCTTGGACCAGAACAAGTAATACTTGTTCCAGAGCTCCCGCGCGCTGAGCCTCGGCGGGAAGACGAGGTTCCGCTTCCGATACAAGGCAAGCCTCGCCGCTTGCTCCGACTTCTCCTTCTTGGTCTTCTCCGCCTTCGCCTTCTCGGTCTTCGGGGCCATGGCGGAGGCGGCGGAGGAAGGGGGACGAAGAGCCCGGCGGCGCCGGAGATGCAGACGGCGGCGGCGGAGGTGTGGAGGCGGAGCGCAAAGGGGATCTCTGGAGGAGGAAGAAGATGCAATGAAAGCGTGAGGAGGGGAACCGCTCCTGCTTCCTCTGCTTTTATGGGGAAGTGGGGGGCGTTTCGCTCTTTCCATTAAAAGGACGTGGGCACGTCCCATCCCACGACGCCGCAATCAACGCGTGCCGTTACGGGGGGATGCGGCAGGTGCGGAAGTGGATTCGGCGCGCTGTGGGCCGCGTGTGCCCGTGCACTGTTTTGGGCCTGGCCCAACAGCGCTCGGCACCGTGTGTGGCCCAGGCCCGGGGGCTCCTGTCGGTGTACTAAGGTAGGGGTACCTCAGTACCCCAACTTGTGCACGGGCAGTTGCAGCTTCCCGCGGCAGGGTTTACCACGTGCTCGCCGGAGACCTTCCTGCTCCATGTCAAACCATTCAAAAACAAAGTATACAAGACAGAAGATCGAGACCCCGGCAAGCGGAGCTTGCCGGGAAGGCCGTTCCAGGCTCAAAGTTACTTCACTCACGCAAGGCCCTGGCAAGAGGAGCTTGCCAGGAAGACTAGAAGATTACATCATAGAAGACATGCCTCAGCGCCATATGCGCCGCGGCAAGGGCCCGGGGAGCGACAAGCTTCAGAGCCCGGCAAGCTCCCGGGCCCGGCAAGGTCAAGACCCCGGCAAGGTGTTTGCCGGGAGAGTTGCGCTGTGTGCCCGCGCTCCAGCTCATCGGCCCACGCGTCGCCCTGGGGCCATTCCAGGGACGCGTGGCGGATGGCTGTGCAGCCTGGGGGACACGGTGGCACTCCACGGTGGTGAAGCCATCGCCGTGGCCAACGGAGACGCAAGGGCGGGAGCTTTTGGGGTCGACGGCGACGGGCATTAAATGCCCTTGTCCCCCACTGTCAAAGTAGGTAGCGACCACTGTTCCTGCACTGTAGCTCCACTATTCCGCACTGTTACAACTACCCCCTCTTTTACGTTTTTACCCCTTTTCTCCTACGTTGACACCTGTCGGTGACCCCTTGCACTATAAAAGGAGGCCCATGCACAACGTGGAGGGGGTTCGGAACCCAGATCGCTCATACGCTCGGTGTAGCTAATTCTTCAAGCTCCCGAGCTCCCCAACTCAATACACAACTAAGCAGGAGTAGGGTTTTACGCGTCCACCGCGGCCCGAACCTGGGTAAACTGCCCGCGTGCTCGCTACGATCTGCTCTTCGTGCTCCCTCCGCCCTCTTACCGCACAGACAAGGGACTCCGGTCCCATAGGTGTTCGTGGCGGACAGTTTCCCCCGACACATATGATCCTAGTGTGCGGATTCAAAAGAACGAAGGCACAGCTAAGGATCAACTGAGATACTCTCAAGTCATTGGTTCACTTATGTACCTAGCGAGTGCTACGAGGCCTGACATCATGTTTGCTGTGAGCAAACTGAGCCGGTTTGTTTCCAATCCGGGTGATGTACACTGGCATGCTATTGAACGAATTATGCGCTACTTGAAAGGTATTGTGACCTATGGACTTCACTATTCTGGATACCCATCGGTTCTTGAAGGATATAGTGATGCAAATTGGATCTCTGATGCTGATGAGATGAAAGCCACAACGGGGTATGTTTTTACCCTTGGAGGTGGTGCTGTTTCCTGGAAGTCTTGCAAGCAAACGATCCTAACAAGATCGACAATGGAAGCAGAATTAACAGCATTAGACACATCTGGTGTCGAAGCAGGATGGCTTCGAGATCTTTTGATGGACTTGCCAGTGGTTGAAAAGCCGGTTCCGGCTATCCTTATGAACTGTGACAATCAGACTGTTATTGTTAAAGTAAAGAGTTCAAAGGACAACAGGCAGTCCAACAAACACATACGAATGAGATTAAAAGCTGTCAGACGTTTAAGAAACTCCGGAGTGATAGCATTGGATTATATCCAGTCGGCTAAGAATCTGGCAGATCCCTTTACTAAAGGGCTATCACGTGTTGTGATAGACAATGCATCGAGGGAGATGGGTATGCGACCCACATGAGTTGCCATGGTAGTAACCCAACCTATGTGATCGGAGATCCCGTGAAGTAGGACCTGGGAAAACAAGCTAGTGGTTAACTGAGGAGAGTATTTTAACTAACCCGCTCCGTTGGAGATGCACAACTCTCGGTAACTGTATGGCAGGTTGACTTATGTCTTAATGTGTTCCAAGGCTTGAATAAGCAAGATGCTTTCCTACAGAGCGATCTTTGAAGGAACACACCTATATGAGCCTGACTGCTGGTCACAGTCTATGAGATTAGGGTGATCTCTAGTAAGTTCATGAATGGGCCAGGAGTGACTAATATGCTCCACCCGAGGGGTCAGCCTTCGGCAGCCTAGTACTGGTAAGACACTTGGTGAAACCCCTTCACGCCAAATTGACAATTCAAGGCTTAGTCCATTGTTCAGTTGTGGAGGGGTGTAGCTATTTGCTCTAGGTGGATGTTCAACCTTAACGGGTCTCCACTGAAATACTGGTATATCAAAACAGAGTTTGGAACAGAGGACAACACCATGGGCCTTTGGGATCTGGTGGGGGATTGCTGAATATGAGATGGGCTTTGGGCCCATTTAGCAATTACAGAAAAAAATCCCTAAGGGCCCATGCTGCCTAGCAAGTGGTGGAAGTTTAGTCCCACATTGCTAGTTGAGAGAGATGTACACCAACTTATAAGGTGAGACATTCTCCCACTAGTATGAGTTGGTGTGAAGGAAGGAGAGGTTTTCCACACGCGCGCTCCTCCTCCTCCGCCGCCCGCTCGTCTCGTCACGACGCGCCGCGCCGCGGGTTGCGGGAATCTCGCCGAGCCGATGTGTTCTTTTTGTCACGCAGGATTGGAATTTGAACAGTCAACTGAAAACGCTTAATGAAAAATGAATACGAGCTGAAACGTTTCGTCTTAAGTACGGCCGTTACCAGAATTCATTGTGATTCATTATGTGCGTTTATGCTGGACCGTTTGCCTCCTCCTCTGCGCCTATATAAGAGAGGTCACTCCTCTCCAGAGAACAATACAGATCACATCTGCTCTGCCACCACCACCTCTGTCGTTCCTCTCGCTGCTGCTGTCGCCGGTGACTCCATCCCTTCTTCCACGTACACGGCCGACGGGAGAGCAGGCCTCCGAAACCCCGCCTCTCCAGATCCTGTACGGGAGAGGGGCGATTAGGTTTTTGGGGAGCGTCTTCTACGCGACTGCTCGCCTCGGTTCGACAAGGCTGACAAGGCTGCTAACGACAAGGCCGCCTCCGACAAGCGCATCGCCGACGAGGCCGCCGCCTCTGCTGCTGATCCGGCCAACTGGCCTACTGGAGGGTATAACATGCTTACCCTTATCCTGATTATTTCCATGTATGCAGTACTAGTAGTTTGCGTAGATGTTTCTACTATATGTCTAGTATGTGCGTACATCATGAATTTTCAGTATGTCATTAGCACTGTCTATATCATGTTCATGATTCATTCTTGGATTAAATTAATCGAACAATTGCTTAATTTCTCAACAATCCAAAAACCTAATTTGTGTAGGCAATTTTCGATCCATGGTTTTGCTGCTGCACTGAAACCTGCCCCGTTTACGGGGACGTACTTTAAGCGTTTGCAGACCAAAACCGTCTTATGGCTCACGGCGATGAACGTGTTCTGGGTCGCCGGTGTGACTCCCACGTGAACGATTGCTCCTGAACAGGAGAAGGCGTTCAGGGAGGCCACCGTCGTCTTTGTTGGATGCGTTCTGAGCGTGATCGGAGATAAGTTGGTTGATGCATATTTACATATGCGGGTTGCCAAGGACTTGTGGGAGGCGCTCGAATCTAAATTCGGCGCAACCGATGCTGGAAGCGAGATGTATATTATGGAGCAGTTCCACGATTACAAGATGGTGGAAAACCGTCCTGTATTGGAATAGGCTCATGAGATACAGTGCATCGCTAAGGAACTTGAGGTTCTGAAGTGTGTGCTGCCGGGCAAATTTGTCGCGGGATGCATCATCGCTAAGCTACCCAATTCCTGGAGGAATTTTGCTACCACTCTGAAACATCAGAGGCGTGAATTCTCAGTTGAGGATGTCATTGGCCATTTGAGTGTTGAGCAGAACTCGAGAGCAAAGGACTCGAATGGAAAAGGGAACGAAGGGACCTCTGTCGCCAACATGGTGCAGAAGAACTTCAACCCCCACAAGCCCAAGGGAAAGACTGGTGTCCAACAGAATACCGAGTTTAAGAAGAAGGGCAAGAAGCCTTTCAAGAAGGATAAGAAGAAGGGTGGCTGTTTCACTTGTGGTTCTGATGAACATTGGGCTGTCAAGTGCCCACACAAGTTCAAGAAGCCAGGACAGGACTCCAAGACTGTCAACATGATTGTGAGCAACAATGAGAGTGGGCCATCTGGGTACGGTAATCTGTTTACTGTATTTTCAGTTTGCCAGTCTACCGATTGGTGGATTGACACAGGTGCAAATATTCATGTGTGTGCTGACATTTCATTGTTTTCTTCTTATCAGGCCACAGGAAATGGGTCCGTACTGATGGGGAATGGCGCGAGTGCTTCTGTTCATGGTGTTGGCACGGTCGATCTGAAGTTTACTTCGGGAAGGATCGTGCAACTGAAGAACGTGCAGCATGTCCCCGCCATCAAGAAGAATCTCTTTAGTGGTTCCCTTCTATGTAGAGAAGGATTTAAGCTGGTATTCGAGTCTAATAAAGTAGTCGTTACGAAATATGGACTGTTTGTTGGAAAAGGTTATGAATGTGGAGGTCTATTCCGCTTTTCCCTCGCTGATTTTTGTAATAAAGTCGTGAACAATATTCATTCAAATGTTAATGAAACAGAAGTTTGGCATTCACGTCTTTGTCACATTGGTTTTGGTTGTATGTCGCGGTTAGCAAAGTTAAATTTAATCCCAAGTTTCACTTTAGCCAAAGGTTCTAAGTGCCATTCGTGTGTGCAAGCAAAGCAACCTCGCAAGCCCCATAAGGCTGCGGAGGAGAGACACTTGGCGCCATTAGAACTCATACATTCTGATCTTTGTGAGATGAATGGTGTGTTGACTAAAGGTTGAAAGAGATACTTCATGACACTGATAGATGATTCTACTAGATACTGCTATGTATATCTTTTAAACACTAAAGATGAGGCTCTACACTACTTTAAAATCTATAAGGCAGAAGTTGAGAATCAACTTGAAAAGAAAATAAAACGAGTCCGGTCAGATCGTGGTGGAGAGTATTTCTCTAATGAGTTTGATTCCTTTTGTGCAGAACATGGTATTATTCATGAGAGGACGCCTCCCTACTCACCTCAGTCAAATGGGGTTGCCGAACGGAAAAATCGTACTCTAACTGATTTGGTTAACGCCATGTTAGATACATCGGGTTTATCCAAGGCATGGTGGGGGGAGGCTATATTGACATCATGTCATGTCCTGAATAAAGTTCCGACAAAAGACAATGAGATCACTCCCTATGAACAATGGGAAAAGAGAAGAACAACACTCTCATACTTACGTACTTGGGGCTGTTTGGCGAAAGTCAATGTGCCGGTCCCCAAAAAGCGTAAGCTTGGACCAAAGACTGTGGATTGCGTTAATTTAGGCTACGCTAAGAATAGCGTCGGCTATAGATTTCTGGTAGTGAAATCTGAGGTACCTGACATGAAAGTCGGTACGATTATGGAGTCTAAAGATGCTACATTCTTTGAGGATATTTTTCCTATGAGAGATATGCAAAGCACTTCTAGACTGGAATCTGATGAGACTCCTGAACCTGCCATTCCGATGGAATATTATGAACAAACACATGATGAAAATCCTGAGGAGGAGGACAAGGAAACCCTTGGTAGGGGCAAGAGACAGAGGACTGCAAAGTCCTTTGGTGATGATTTCCTTGTGTACCTTGTGGATGATACTCCCACTTCTATTTCAGAAGCTTATGCGTCTCCGGATGCTGACTACTGGAAAGAAGCGGTCCGTAGCGAGATGGACTCCATCTTGGCTAATGGGACATGAGAAATCACAGAACGTCCCTATGGCTGTAAACCATTGGGATGTAAGTGGGTGTTCAAAAAGAAGCTTAGGCCTGATGGTACGATTGAAAAATACAAGGCTAGGCTTGTGGCCAAGGGTTATTCCCAAAAACAAGATGAGGATTTCTTCGATACTTATTCACCTGTGGCCAGACTGACCACCATACGAGTATTACTCTCGTTGGCGGCCTCGCATGGTCTTCTCGTCCATCAAATGGATGTTAAGACGGCCTTCCTGAACGGAGAGCTAGACGAGGAAATCTATATGCAACAGCCAGATGGCTTTGTAATAGATGGTCAGGAAGGAAAAGTGTGTAAGTTACTGAAATCTTTATATGGCTTGAAACAAGCACCTAAGCAATGGCATGAGAAGTTCAATACAACTTTAAAATCGATTGCCTTTGTTGTTAATGAAGCTAACAAATGTGTATACTATCGCCATGGTGGGGGCGAAGGAGTTATACTGTGCTTGTATGTTGATGACATACTGATATTTGGGACCAACCTCAAAGTCATTGAGGAGGTTAAGTCGTTTCTATCTCAGAATTTTGAGATGAAGGACCTTGGTGTGGCTGATGTTATTTTAAACATCAAGCTGTTGAGAGATAATGAGGGTGGGATTACACTTCTGCAATCTCACTATGTTGAGAAGATCTTGAGTCGTTTTGAATATTCGGACTGCAAGACTTCTCCAACACCATATGATCCTAGTGTGCGGATTCGAAAGAACGAAGGCACAGCTAAGGATCAACTGAGATACTCTCAAGTCATTGGTTCACTTATGTACCTAGCGAGTGCTACGAGGCCTGACATCATGTTTGCTGTGAGCAAACTGAGCCGGTTTGTTTCCAATCCGGGTGATGTACACTGGCTTGCTATTGAACGAATTATGCGCTACTTGAAAGGTACTGTGACCTATGGACTTCGCTATTCTGGATACCCATCGGTTATTGAAGGATATAGTGATGCGAATTGGATCTCTGATGCTGATGAGATGAAAGCCACAACGGGGTATGTTTTTACCCTTGGAGGTGGTGCTGTTTCCTGTAAGTCTTGCAAGCAAACGATCCTAACAAGATCGACAATGGAAGCAGAATTAACAGCATTAGACACATCTGGTGTCGAAGCAGGATGGCTTCGAGATCTTTTGATGGACTTGCCAGTGGTTGAAAAGCCGGTTCCGGCTATCCTTATGAATTGTGACAATCAGACTGTTATTGTTAAATTAAAGAGTACAAAGGACAACAGGCAGTCCAACAAACACATACGAATGAGATTAAAAGCTGTCAGACGTTTAAGAAACTCCGGAGTGATAGCATTGGATTATATCCAGTCGGCTAAGAATCTGGCAGATCCCTTTACTAAAGGGCTATAACGTGTTGTGATAGACAATGCATCGAGGGAGATGGGTATGAGACCCACATGAGTTGCCATGGTAGTAACCCAACCTATGTGATCGGAGATCCCGTGAAGTAGGACCTGGGAAAACAAGCTAGTGGTTAACTGAGGAGAGTATTTTAACTAACCCGCTCCGTTGGAGATGCACAACTCTCGGTAACTGTATGGCAGGTTGACTTATGTCTTAATGTGTTCCAAGGCTTGAATAAGCAAGATGCTTTCCTACAAAGCGATCTTTGAAGGAACACACCTATATGAGCCTGACTGCTGGTCACAATCTATGAGATTAGGGTGATCTCTAGTAAGTTCATGAATGGGCCAGGAGTGACTAATATGCTCCACCCGAGGGGTCAGCCTTCCGCAGCCTAGTACTGGTAAGACACTTGGTGAAACCCCTTCACGCCAAATTGACAATTCAAGGCTTAGTCCATTGTTCAGTTGTGGAGGGGTGTAGCTATTTGCTCTAGGTGGATGTTCAACCTTAACGGGTCTCCACTTAAATACTGGTATATCAAAACAGAGTTTGGAACAGAGGACAACACCATGGGCCTTTGCGATCTGGTGGGGGATTGCTGAATATGAGATGGGCTTTGGGCCCATTTAGCAATTACAGAAAAAAATCCCTAAGGGCCCATGCTGCCTAGCAAGTGGTGGAAGTTTAGTCCCACATTGCTAGTTGAGAGAGATGTACACCAACTTATAAGGTGAGACATTCTCCCACTAGTATGAGTTGGTGTGAAGGAAGGAGAGGTGTTCCACACGCGCGCTCCTCCTCCTCCGCCGCCCGCTCGTCTCGTCTCGTCTCGTCACGTCACGACGCGCCGCGGGTTGCGGGAATCTCGCCGAGCCGATGTGTTCTTTTTGTCACGCAGGATTGGAATTTGAACAGTCAACTGAAAACGGTCAATGAAAAATGAATACGAGTTGAAACGTTTCGTCTTAAGTACGGCCGTTACCAGAATTCATTGTGATTCATTATGTGCGTTTATGCTGGACCGTTTGTCTCCTCCTCTGCGCCTATATAAGAGAGGTCGCTCCTCTCCAGAGAACAATACAGATCACATCTGCTCTGCCACCACCACCTCTGTCGTTCCTCTCGCTGCTGCTGTCGTCGGTGACTCCATCCCGTCTTCCGCGTACACGGCCGAAGGGAGAGCAGGCCTCCGAAACCCCGCCTCTCCAGATCCTGTACGGGAGAGGGGCGATTAGGTTTTTGGGGAGCGTCTTCTACGCGACTGCTCGCCTCGGTTCGACTGCTTCCTCTACGTCGACTACATCTTCGTCCGCGTCGCCTTCGTCTTCACCATGAGCACCAGCACCGACGCTGACAAGGCTGCTGCCGACAAGGCCGCCTCTGACAAGCGCATCGCCGACGAGGCCGCCGCCTCTGCTGCTGATCCGGCCAACTGGCCTACTGGAGGGTATAACATGCTTACCCTTATCCTGATTATTTCCATGTATGCAGTACTAGTAGTTTGCGTAGATGTTTCTACTATATGTCTAGTATGTGCGTACATCATGAATTTTCAGTATGTCATTAGCACTGTCTATATCATGTTCATGATTCATTCTTGGATTAAATTAATCGAACAATTGCTTAATTTCTCAACAATCCAAAAACCTAATTTGTGTAGGCAATTTTCGATCCATGGTTTTGCTGCTGCACTGAAACCTGCCCCGTTTACGGGGACGTACTTTAAGCGTTGGCAGACCAAAACCGTCTTATGGCTCACGGAGATGAACGTGTTCTGGGTCGCCGGTGTGACTCCCACGGGAACGATTGCTCCTGAACAGGAGAAGGCGTTCAGGGAGGCCACCGTCGTCTTTTTTGGATGCGTTCTGAGCGTGATCGGAGATAAGTTGGTTGATGCATATTTACATATGCGGGTTGCCAAGGACTTGTGGGAGGCGCTCGAATCTAAATTCGGCGCAACCGATGCTGGAAGCGAGATGTATATTATGGAGCAGTTCCACGATTACAAGATGGTGGAAAACCGTCCTGTATTGGAACAGGCTCATGAGATACAGTGCATCGCTAAGGAACTTGAGGTTCTGAAGTGTGTGCTGCCGGGCAAATTTGTCGCGGGATGCATCATCGCTAAGCTACCCAATTCCTGGAGGAATTTTGCTACCACTCTGAAACATCAGAGGCGTGAATTCTCAGTTGAGGATGTCATTGGCCATTTGAGTGTTGAGCAGAACTCGAGAGCAAAGGACTCGAATGGAAAAGGGAACGAAGGGACCTCTGTCGCCAACATGGTGCAGAAGAACTTCAACCCCCACAAGCCCAAGGGAAAGACTGGTGTCCAACAGAATACCGAGTTTAAGAAGAAGGGCAAGAAGCCTTTCAAGAAGGATAAGAAGAAGGGTGGCTGTTTCACTTGTGGTTCTGATGAACATTGGGCTGTCAAGTGCCCACACAAGTTCAAGAAGCCAGGACAGGACTCCAAGACTGTCAACATGATTGTGAGCAACAATGAGAGTGGGCCATCTGGGTACGGTAATCTGTTTATTGTATTTTCAGTTTGCCAGTCTACCGATTGGTGGATTGACACAGGTGCAAATATTCATGTGTGTGCTGACATTTCATTGTTTTCTTCTTATCAGGCCACAGGAAACGGGTCCGTACTGATGGGGAATGGCGCGAGTGCTTCTGTTCATGGTGTTGGCACGGTCGATCTGAAGTTTACTTCGGGAAGGATCGTGCAACTGAAGAACGTGCAGCATGTCCCCGCCATCAAGAAGAATCTCGTTAGTGGTTCCCTTCTATGTAGAGAAGGGTTTAAGCTGGTATTCGAGTCTAATAAAGTAGTCGTTACGAAATATGGACTGTTTGTTGGAAAAGGTTATGAATGTGGAGGTTCCGCTTTTCCCTCGCTGATTTTTGTAATAAAGTCGTGAACAATATTCATTCAAATGTTAATGAAACAGAAGTTTGGCATTCACGTCTTTGTCACATTGGATTTGGTTGTATGACGCGGTTAGCAAAGTTAAATTTAATCCCAAGTTTCACTTTAGCCAAAGGTTCTATGTGCCATTCGTGTGTGCAAGCAAAGCAACCTCGCAAGCCCCATAAGGCTGCGGAGGAGAGACACTTGGCGCCATTAGAACTCATACATTCTGATCTTTGTGAGATGAATGGTGTGTTGACTAAAGGTGGAAAGAGATACTTCATGACACTGATAGATGATTCTACTAGATACTGCTATGTATATCTTTTAAACACTAAAGATGAGGCTCTACACTACTTTAAAATCTATAAGGCAGAAGTTGAGAATCAACTTGAAAAGAAAATAAAACGAGTCCGGTCAGATCGTGGTGGAGAGTATTTCTCTAATGAGTTTGATTCCTTTTGTGCAGAACATGGTATTATTCATGAGAGGACGCCTCCCTACTCACCTCAGTCAAATGGGGTTGCCGAACGGAAAAACCGTACTCTAACTGATTTGGTTAACGCCATGTTAGATACATCGGGTTTATCCAAGGCATGGTGGGGGGGGGGGAGGCTATATTGACATCATGTCATGTCCTGAATAAAGTTTCGACAAAAGACAATGAGATCACTCCCTATGAACAATGGGAAAAGAGAAGAACAACACTCTCATACTTACGTACTTGGGGCTGTTTGGCGAAAGTCAATGTGCCGATCCCCAAAAAGTGTAAGCTTGGACCAAAGACTGTGGATTGCATTAATTTGGGCTACGCTAAGAATAGCGTCGGCTATAGATTTCTGGTAGTGAAATCTGAGGTACCTGACATGAAAGTCGGTACGATTATGGAGTCTAAAGATGCTACATTCTTTGAGGATATTTTTCCTATGAGAGATATGCAAAGCACTTCTAGACTGGAATCTGATGAGACTCCTGAACCTGCCATTCCGATGGAATATTATGAACAAACACATGATGAAAATCCTGAGGAGGAGGACAAGGAAACCCTTGGTAGGGGCAAGAGACAGAGGATTGCAAAGTCCTTTGGTGATGATTTCCTTGTGTACCTTGTGGATGATACTCCCACTTCTATTTCAGAAGCTTATGCGTCTCCGGATGCTGACTACTGGAAAGAAGCGGTCCGTAGCGAGATGGACTCCATCTTGGCTAATGGGACATGAGAAATCACAGAACGTCCCTATGGCTGAAAACCATTGGGATGTAAGTGGGTGTTCAAAAAGAAGCTTAGGCCTGATGGTACGATTGAAAAATACAAGGCTAGGCTTGTGGCCAAGGGTTATTCCCAGAAAGAAGATGAGGATTTCTTCGATACTTATTCACCTGTGGCCAGACTGACCACCATACGAGTATTACTCTCGTTGGCGGCCTCGCATGGTCTTCTCGTCCATCAAATGGATGTTAAGACGGCCTTCCTGAACGGAGAGCTAGACGAGGAAATCTATATGCAACAGCCAGATGGCTTTGTAATAGATGGTCACGAAGGAAAAGTGTGTAAGTTACTGAAATCTTTATATGGCTTGAAACAAGCACCTAAGCAATGGCATGAGAAGTTCAATACAACTTTAAAATCGGCTGGCTTTGTTGTTAATGAAGCTGACAAATGTGTATACTATCGCCATGGTGGGGGCGAAGGAGTTATACTGTGCTTGTATGTTGATGACATACTGATATTTGGGACCAACCTCAAAGTTATTGAGGAGGTTAAGTCGTTTCTATCTCAGAATTTTGAGATGAAGGACCTTGGTGTGGCTGATGTTATTTTAAACATCAAGCTGTTGAGAGATAATGAGGGTGGGATTACACTTCTGCAATCTCACTATGTTGAGAAGATCTTGAGTCGTTTTGAATATTCGGACTGCAAGACTTCTCCAACACCATATGATCCTGGTGTGCGGATTCGAAAGAACGAAGGCACAACTAAGGATCAACTGAGATACTCTCAAGTCATTGGTTCACTTATGTACCTAGCGAGTGCTACGAGGCCTGACATCATGTTTGCTGTGAGCAAACTAAGCCGGTTTGTTTCCAATCCGGGTGATGTACACTGGCATGCTATTGAACAAATTATGCGCTACTTGAAAGGTATTGTGACCTATAGACTTCACTATTCTGGATACCCATCGGTTCTTGAAGGATATAGTGATGCAAATTGGATCTCTGATGCTGATGAGATGAAAGCCACAACGGGGTATGTTTTTACCCTTGGAGGTGGTGCTGTTTCCTGGAAGTCTTGCAAGCAAACGATCCTAACAAGATCGACAATGGAAGCAGAATTAACAGCATTTGACACATCTGGTGTCGAAGCAGGATGGCTTCGAGATCTTTTGATGGACTTGCCAGTGGTTGAAAAGCCGGTTCCGGCTATCCTTATGAACTGTGACAATCAGACTGTTATTGTTAAAGTAAAGAGTTCAAAGGACAACAAGCAGTCCAACAAACACATACGAATGAGATTAAAAGCTGTCAGATGTTTAAGAAACTCCGGAGTGATAGCATTGGATTATATCCAGTCGGCTAAGAATCTGGCAGATCCCTTTACTAAAGGGCTATCACGTGTTGTGATAGACAATGCATCAAGGGATATGGGTATGAGACCCACATGAGTTGCCATGGTAGTAACCCAACCTATGTGATCGGAGATCCCGTGAAGTAGGACCTGGGAAAACAAGCTAGTGGTTAACTGAGGAGAGTATTTTAACTAACCCGCTCCGTTGGAGATGCACAACTCTCGGTAACTGTATGGCAGGTTGACTTATGTCTTAATGTGTTCCAAGGCTTGAATAAGCAAGATGCTTTCCTACAGAGCGATCTTTGATGGAACACACCTATATGAGCCTGACTGCTGGTCACAGTCTATGAGATTAGGGTGATCTCTAGTAAGTTCATGAATGGGCTAGGAGTGACTAATATGCTCCACCCGAGGGGTCAGCCTTCGGCAGCCTAGTACTGGTAAGACACTTGGTGAAACCCCTTCACGCCAAATTGACAATTCAAGGCTTAGTCCATTGTTCAGTTGTGGAGGGGTGTAGCTATTTGCTCTAGGTGGATGTTCAACCTTAACGGGTCTCCCCTGAAATACTGGTATATCAAAACAGAGTTTGGAACAGAGGACAACACCATGGGCCTTTGGGATCTGGTGGGGGATTGCTGAATATGAGATGGGCCTTGGGCCCATTTAGCAATTACAGAAAAAAATCCCTAAGGGCCCATGTTGCCTAGCAAGTGGTGGAAGTTTAGTCCCACATTGCTAGTTGAGAGAGATGTACACCAACTTATAAGGTGAGACATTCTCCCACTAGTATGAGTTGGTGTGAAGGAAGGAGAGGTGTTCCACACTCGCGCTCCTCCTCCTCCGCCGCCCGCTCGTCTCGTCACGACGCGCCGCGGGTTGCGGGAATCTCGCCGAGCCGATGTGTTCTTTTTTTCACGCAGGATTGGAATTTGAACAGTCAACTGAAAACGGTCAATGAAAAATGAATACGAGCTGAAACGTTTCGTCTTAAGTACGGCCGTTACCAGAATTCATTGTGATTCATTATGTGCGTTTATGCTGGACCGTTTGTCTCCTCCTCTGCGCCTATATAAGAGAGGTCGCTCCTCTCCAGAGAACAATACAGATCACATCTGCTCTGCCACCACCACCTCTGTCGTTCCTCTCGCTGCTGCTGTCGTCGGTGACTCCATCCCGTCTTCCGCGTACACGGCCGACGGGAGAGCAGGCCTCCGAAACCCCGCCTCTCCAGATCCTGTACGGGAGAGGGGCGATTAGGTTTTTGGGGAGCGTCTTCTACGCGACTGCTCGCCTCGGTTCGACTGCTTCCTCTATGTCGACTACATCTTCGTCCGCGTCGCCTTCGTCTTCACCATGAGCACCAGCACCGACGCTGACAAGGCTGCTGCCGACAAGGCCGCCTCCGACAAGCGCATCGCCGACGAGGCCGCCGCCTCTGCTGCTGATCCGGCCAACTGGCCTACTGGAGGGTATAACATGCTTACCCTTATCCTGATTATTTCCATGTATGCAGTACTAGTAGTTTGCGTAGATGTTTCTACTATATGTCTAGTATGTGCGTACATCATGAATTTTCAGTATGTCATTAGCACTGTCTATATCATGTTCATGATTCATTCTTGGATTAAATTAATCGAACAATTGCTTAATTTCTCAACAATCCAAAAACCTAATTTGTGTAGGCAATTTTCGATCCATGGTTTTGCTGCTGCACTGAAACCTGCCCCGTTTACGGGGACATACTTTAAGCGTTGGCAGACCAAAACCGTCTTATGGCTCACGGCGATGAACGTGTTCTGGGTCGCCGGTGTGACTCCCACGGGAACGGTTGCTCCTGAACAGGAGAAGGCGTTCAGGGAGGCCACCGTCGTCTTTGTTGGATGCGTTCTGAGCGTGATCGGAGATAAGTTGGTTGATGCATATTTACATATGCGGGTTGCCAAGGACTTGTGGGAGGCGCTCGAATCTAAATTCGGCGCAACCGATGCTGGAAGCGAGATGTATATTATGGAGCAGTTCCACGATTACAAGATGGTGGAAAACCGTCCTGTATTGGAACAGGCTCATGAGATACAGTGCATCGCTAAGGAACTTGAGGTTCTGAAGTGTGTGCTGCCGGGCAAATTTGTCGCGGGATGCATCATCGCTAAGCTACCCAATTCCTGGAGGAATTTTGCTACCACTCTGAAACATCAGAGGCGTGAATTCTCAGTTGAGGATGTCATTGGCCATCTGAGTGTTGAGCAGAACTCGAGAGCAAAGGAATCGAATGGAAAAGGGAACGAAGGGACCTCTGTCGCCAACATGGTGCAGAAGAACTTCAACCCCCACAAGCCCAAGGGAAAGACTGGTGTCCAACAGAATACCGAGTTTAAGAAGAAGGGCAAGAAGCCTTTCAAGAAGGATAAGAAGAAGGGTGGCTGTTTCACTTGTGGTTCTGATGAACATTGGGCTGTCAAGTGCCCACACAAGTTCAAGAAGCCAGGACAGGACTCCAAGACTGTCAACATGATTGTGAGCAACAATGAGAGTGGGCCATCTGGGTACGGTAATCTGTTTACTGTATTTTCAGTTTGCCAGTCTACCGATTGGTGGATTGACACAGGTGCAAATATTCATGTGTGTGCTGACATTTCATTGTTTTCTTCTTATCAGGCCACAGGAAACGGGTCCGTACTGATGGGGAATGGCGCGAGTGCTTCTGTTCATGGTGTTGGCACGGTCGATCTGAAGTTTACTTCGGGAAGGATCGTGCAACTGAAGAACGTGCAGCATGTCCCCGCCATCAAGAAGAATCTCGTTAGTGGTTCCCTTCTATGTAGAGAAGGGTTTAAGCTGGTATTCGAGTCTAATAAAGTAGTCGTTACGAAATATGGACTGTTTGTTGGAAAAGGTTATGAATGTGGAGGTTCCGCTTTCCCTCGCTGATTTTTGTAATAAAGTCGTGAACAATATTCATTCAAATGTTAATGAAACAGAAGTTTGGCATTCACGTCTTTGTCACATTGGTTTTGGTTGTATGACGCGGTTAGCAAAGTTAAATTTAATCCCAAGTTTCACTTTAGCCAAAGGTTCTATGTGCCATTCGTGTGTGCAAGCAAAGCAACCTCGCAAGCCCCATAAGGCTGCGGAGGAGAGACACTTGGCGCCATTAGAACTCATACATTCTGATCTTTGTGAGATGAATGGTGTGTTGACTAAAGGTGGAAAGAGATACTTCATGACACTGATAGATGATTCTACTAGATACTGCTATGTATATCTTTTAAACACTAAAGATGAGGCTCTACACTACTTTAAAATCTATAAGGCAGAAGTTGAGAATCAACTTGAAAAGAAATTAAAACGAGTCCGGTCAGATCGTGGTGGAGAGTATTTCTCTAATGAGTTTGATTCCTTTTGTGCGGAACATGGTATTATTCATGAGAGGACGCCTCCCTACTCACCTCAGTCAAATGGGGTTGCCGAACGGAAAAACCGTACTCTAACTGATTTGGTTAACGCCATGTTAGATACATCGGGTTTATCCAAGGCATGGTGGGGGGAGGCTATATTGACATCATGTCATGTCCTGAATAAAGTTCCGACAAAAGACAATGAGATCACTCCCTATGAACAATGGGAAAAGAGAAGAACAACACTCTCATACTTACGTACGTGGGGCTGTTTGGCGAAAGTCAATGTGCCGATCCCCAAAAAGCGTAAGCTTGGACCAAAGACTGTGGATTGCGTTAATTTAGGCTACACTAAGAATAGCGTCGGCTATAGATTTCTAGTAGTGAAATCTGAGGTACCTGACATGAAAGTCGGTACGATTATGGAGTCTAAAGATGCTACATTCTTTGAGGATATTTTTCCTATGAGAGATATGCAAAGCACTTCTAGACTGGAATCTGATGAGACTCCTGAACCTGCCATTCCGATGGAATATTATGAACAAACACATGATGAAAATCCTGAGGAGGAGGACAAGGAAACCCTTGGTAGGGGCAAGAGACAGAGGACTGCAAAGTCCTTTGGTGATGATTTCCTTGTGTACCTTGTGGATGATACTCCCACTTCTATTTCAGAAGCTTATGCGTCTCCGGATGCTAACTACTGGAAAGAAGCGGTCCGTAGCGAGATGGACTCCATCTTGGCTAATGGGACATGAGAAATCACAGAACGTCCCTATGGCTGTAAACCATTGGGATGTAAGTGGGTGTTCAAAAAGAAGCTTAGGCCTGATGGTACGATTGAAAAATACAAGGCTAGGCTTGTGGCCAAGGGTTATTCCCAGAAAGAAGATGAGGATTTCTTCGATACTTATTCACCTGTGGCCAGACTGACCACCATACGAGTATTACTCTCGTTGGCGGCATCGCATGGTCTTCTCGTCCATCAAATGGATGTTAAGACGGCCTTCCTGAACGGAGAGCTATACGAGGAAATCTATATGCAACAGCCAGATTGCTTTGTAATAGATGGTCAGGAAGGAAAAGTGTGTAAGTTACTGAAATCTTTATATGGCTTGAAACAAGCACCTAAGCAATGGCATGAGAAGTTCAATACAACTTTAAAATCGGTTGGCTTTGTTGTTAATGAAGCTGACAAATGTGTATACTATCGCCATGGTGGGGGCGAAGGAGTTATACTGTGCTTGTATGTTGATGACATACTGATATTTGGGACCAACCTCAAAGTCATTAAGGAGGTTAAGTCGTTTCTATCTCAGAATTTTGAGATGAAGGACCTTGGTGTGGCTGATGTTATTTTAAACATCAAGCTGTTGAGAGATAATGAGGGTGGGATTACACTTCTGCAATCTCACTATGTTGAGAAGATCTTGAGTCGTTTTGAATATTCGGAATGCAAGACTTCTCCAACACCATATGATCCTAGTGTGCGGATTCGAAAGAACGAAGGCACAGCTAAGGATCAACTGAGATACTCTCAAGTCATTGGTTCACTTATGTACCTAGCGAGTGCTACGAGGCCTGACATCATGTTTGCTGTGAGCAAACTGAGCCGGTTTGTTTCCAATCCGGGTGATGTACACTGGCATGCTATTGAACGAATTATGCGCTACTTGAAAGGTACTGTGACCTATGGACTTCACTATTCTGGATACCCATCGGTTCTTGAAGGATATAGTGATGCGAATTGGATCTCTGATGCTGATGAGATGAAAGCCACAACGGGGTATGTTTTTACCCTTGGAGGTGGTGCTGTTTCCTGGAAGTCTTGCAAGCAAACGATCCTAACAAGATCGACAATGGAAGCAGAATTAGCAGCATTAGACACATCTGGTGTCGAAGCAGGATGGCTTCGAGATCTTTTGATGGACTTGCCAGTGGTTGAAAAGCCGGTTCCGGCTATCCTTATGAACTGTGACAATCAGACTGTTATTGTTAAAGTAAAGAGTTCAAAGGACAACAGGCAGTCCAACAAACACATACGAATGAGATTAAAAGTTGTCAGACGTTTAAGAAACTCCGGAGTGATAGCATTGGATTATATCCAGTCGGCTAAGAATCTGGCAGATCCCTTTACTAAAGGGCTATCACGTGTTGTGATAGACAATGCATCGAGGGAGATGGGTATGAGACCCACATGAGTTGCCATGGTAGTAACCCAACCTATGTGATCGGAGATCCCGTGAAGTAGGACCTGGGAAAACAAGCTAGTGGTTAACTGAGGAGAGTATTTTAACTAACCCGCTCCGTTGGAGATGCACAACTCTCGGTAACTGTATGGCAGGTTGACTTATGTCTTAATGTGTTCCAAGGCTTGAATAAGCAAGATGCTTTCCTACAGAGCGATCTTTGAAGGAACACACCTATATGAGCCTGACTGCTGGTCACAGTCTATGAGATTAGGGTGATCTCTAGTAAGTTCATGAATGGGCCAGGAGTGACTAATATGCTCCACTCGAGGGGTCAGCCTTCGGCAGCCTAGTACTGGTAAGACACTTGGTGAAACCCCTTCACGCCAAATTGACAATTCAAGGCTTAGTCCATTGTTCAGTTGTGGAGGGGTGTAGCTATTTGCTCTAGGTGGATGTTCAACCTTAACGGGTCTCCACTGAAATACTGGTATATCAAAACAGAGTTTGGAACAGAGGACAACACCATTGGCCTTTGGGATCTGGTGGGGGATTGCTGAATATGAGATGGGCTTTGGGCCCATTTAGCAATTACAGAAAAAAATCCCTAAAGGCCCATGCTGCCTAGCAAGTGGTGGAAGTTTAGTCCCACATTGCTAGTTGAGAGAGATGTACACCAACTTATAAGGTGAGACATTCTCCCACTAGTATGAGTTGGTGTGAAGGAAGGAGAGGTGTTCCACACGCGCGCTCCTCCTCCTCCGCCGCCCGCTCGTCTCGTCACAACGCGCCGCGGGTTGCGGGAATCTCGCCGAGCCGATGTGTTCTTTTTGTCACGCAGGATTGGAATTTGAACAGTCAACTGAAAACGGTTAATGAAAAATGAATACGAGCTGAAACGTTTCGTCTTAAGTACGGCCGTTACCAGAATTCATTGTGATTCATTATGTGCGTTTATGCTGGACCGTTTGCCTCCTCCTCTGCGCCTATATAAGAGAGGTCGCTCCTCTCCAGAGAACAATACAGATCACATCTGCTCTGCCACCACCACCTCTGTCGTTCCTCTCACTGCTGCTGTCGCCGGTGACTCCATCCCGTCTTCCGTGTACACGGCCGACGGGAGAGCAGGCCTCCGAAACCCCGCCTCTCCAGATCCTGTACGGGAGAGGGGCGATTAGGTTTTTGGGGAGCGTCTTCTACGCGACTGCTCGCCTCGGTTCGACTGCTTCCTCTACGTCGACTACATCTTCGTCCGCGTCGCCTTCGTCTTCACCATGAGCACCAGCACCGACGCTGACAAGGCTGCTAACGACAAGGCCGCCTCCGACAAGCGCATCGCCGACGAGGCCGCCGCCTCTGCTGCTGATCCGGCCAACTGGCCTACTGGAGGGTATAACATGCTTACCCTTATCCTGATTATTTCCATGTATGCAGTACTAGTAGTTTGCCTAGATGTTTCTACTATATGTCTAGTATGTGCGTACATCATGAATTTTCAGTATGTCATTAGCACTGTCTATATCATGTTCATGATTCATTCTTGGATTAATTAATCGAAAAATTGCTTAATTTCTCAACAGGAGGTCTAGGCCTCCTACTCAGCCATGGAGACATCGATGGCGCCCTGCATGCTAGGCGCGGGTGGGCCCTACTCAGAGGCCGCCTCCCCTAGCCCATCATGGGCAGCAAGGAAGGGATGATGCACCTCCGATGCGCTTGGGTGGAGGGATCACACTCAACAACGTCTTGTCACTGATGTGGGAGCATTGTGGGCTGTGAAAATATGAACGATTATTTTAAAATTACAAAGACAAGGCACTAGCACACATACGACATGTGTGGTTAGAAGGTGTACCCTCCTCGATGGTGGCCTCGGCCGCCGCAGTTCGACGAGGTTGTCCTCTGATTCAGGAGAGGCAACCTTCACTGTGGCAGGGGCCTTGGGGGTCCCGTCATTGGTAGCCTTCACAAGGTACTATCATGTCCGGACGGTGTGGGCCCTCACGACGTCTTCGGCCGCTGCCCTCTTTCTCTTCAGGGAAGAGGAGCTTTCCGCCCCTTCCTCTCCCTCTCTTGCCTCTTCATTTGAGGAAAGAGCTCGGATGTTCTCGGACCCGAAGACCCTCTCTCTTCGCTTCCGGCTCTTTAGCCTTGGCTAGGGCCTTTGGCTGTGCCACAACCAGAAGGGCTTGCATCTCGGGGGTCTGGTTATCCTTGGGTAGTGGTGCGACACATTTGAGGAGTGCTGCCTTGGATGCCCACTTCTAAAAGCTGAGAGGGAACATTTAGACAATCGAAGCATGGAATTATTAAAGAACATATGAGATGTTCGTTACCTCAGATGGGCCACGTGCGGTGCTGTAGCCGCTATCTGGCCCATCTTCGAAGAATTCATTTTGGGATGGCTTGAAGAGAGCCGTCCACATCCCATCTATGGTGGTGCGGAAGAAGTTCCACAATGTTGGTGTGTCCGCGGTCTTGTAAAGCCACGTCGGGCTAGTTCGGAGCTCGAGTGGGAGGATATATTGATGCAACATTACATCCACCACGACCACTAGCTTGTACTTCTTATTGAGGGCTGGATCCACTCTTGGTGAGTGTCATCTGGGTTTCCCCATTCCAGGCCCTGCTTTTTTGCTAGTACCTCAACTTCCTTGGTGGTGTTCCCATGAAGGCGGGGACCACGGCTTGGCCTGGGATGATCGGTTCAGTGATGTAGAACCACTCATGCTGCTAGATCTTCATTGTCTCGATGAAGGTGCCCTCTAGCCAGTCCGACTTTTGGAGCTTGTTGATCATGGCGCCGCCACACTCGGCGAACTCTACGCTGTTGCTCTTTGGCTTGACGTAGAATGTCTTTAGCCACATGCTGAAGTGCAGCTCTACGCGCATAAATGCCTCACACACTATGATAAAAGTGGTGAGGTACATGATGCAGCTCGGGGCTAGATTTTTGAAAACTAGACCGTAGAAGAACAAAACCCCTTGCACAAAGGGGTAAAGGGGAACCCCAGACCTCGGAGGGGGCGGGGGATGAAGACAACCCACTCCCCAGGGTTGGGAGTGGGGACATGTTGGACGGGCTCTGGAGCCCTGCAGGTGGCGTCGGCGGTGATGTATCCCGCCACGCGGAGCTCGACGATGGTGGCATCCGTGACCTTGGAGGCCACCCACCTCCCCTTCATATCCACATGGCCATTTGTGCTGGAAGCGAAGAACTGGAGAAATATTTAAGCTTGTAAAGGGAATTGGGGGGTGGACGCTTGGAGGGAATGAGCGTTGGAGTAGAAGGAGAGCGTGGAAGTATGTATTCGTCCCCTCCCGCTCTTTATAAGTTAGTAAATGTGAGGACCCCGATCCTAAGTCACACAGGTCTAGCATGTAACACATCATATCACTTTGCGGCCTCACGCACGGTATCCCCACGGGTGCCACCTTACCTGGCCCGGGACCGTTTGCGCATTTTGGCACACGTATATGATAGTGTCGCTAGCATCCATATGACAGAGAACCGGGGCCGACATGACTAGTAATAAACCAAAAGTGGCGCTAAATTACAGAGACATGCATACATGACCCAGCAACAAACATGTCGGTCATCAACGTATGAACCCAAGTCGTAGCAAGCTACAAGGACTTAAAGGAACAACGCGTGACATTTCTCCTAAGGGACAGACGCATGAACGAAGAAGGACACATGCCGGCCAGCCTAAGTGTTCCCGAGCAGTAGCAAGCTGCCAAGGCTCAGTGGAAGCACTAGGAGATATTTCCCTGTAAGATAGGCTACCAAGGGTAAACAACTAGGTGTCGGATCCCACACATAGCAATACACATTACACGTACGCATAACATGCAAGTATGTGTTGTACAACATGGCATCACAACATAACTCAATGACTCATATATATAAGGCCCGGAAGAGCCATCAACATTTATTACAAGCAGTGGGTCTCATGACCCAACATACAGAGCATACAGAGCATACAGGCAACGAAAGCATAAACATGTCTGAGTACAGACATTTAAAAAGGAAGAAGGCTATCAAGCCTGACTACCTACCAGTCCCTCCCAAGGGTACAAAATCGTAGCTGAGGTAACAAGCTAAACGTCGAAGTCCACGAGGAACTACTAGTGAGACTGAAGTCTCTCTGCAAAAACATAAATTAAGCAAACATGAGTACAAAGGTACTCAGCAAGACTTACATCAGAACTATCTACATATGCATCAGTATCAACAAAAGGGTGGTGGAGTTTGACTGCAGCAAGCCAGCTTTGACTCGGTGGCTATCCTGAACTACGACTGCAAGTAACTCTTTTGAGGTGGCGCACACGAGTCCACATATTCACCATATCAATACACCACTATGGATCCGCTCCCGTCTCCCTACGAGAACGCCATCCATAGCTCTCACACTTATCTTGCACATTTTAGAGTATCCACTTCAAGTTGTCTATGTACCACGTAAGGATCCAAGAAGTCCATAACCGCGGACCCGGCTATTCGAATAGATCATGTTAACCCTGCAGGGGTGTACTTCTTCACACACACTCTCGCCACTTACCACCATGTACACGTCGTGTATATCAGCAACCTTCAAGCGGAAGCCTGGCAAGGGTGTCGGCCACGACCTGACTAACCACACAAGACTCTAGTCCAGGTTTATCGCCTATTCGGGTTCCATCCACAAGGAGATTTGACCGGGGTGTCGCTGTCGGATTTAGGGCTCCACAAAACCCAAGAAGTTCGAACACAGGGGCGTGAATGAAGATCTCTCCCACTCACGTCTACCTAGCATCTCGCTCTCGTCTCAGTGGAGGGATTCAAGCAAACAACAGATAGAACACACAAGAGTTTACCCAGGTTCGGGCCACCGTGTGGTGTAAGACCCTACTTCCTGCTTTAGTGGATTAGCCTCAGGAGGGCTGGAATATGAGCTAGTACAGTGGTTCCTGAGCTCGAGAGGCAAGCTCAGGTGGGTCAGGAGGCAAGTGTTATTGCTCCTTTGCGTGGTGGCAGAGCTTGTGGGTCTGCTCTACTTGGATAGGATTGGTTCGACTTGTTTTTCCCTTCCCCTCCATAGTGGGGGTTCTAGCTACTTATATAGGCGGCCACGGTACTCTCCCCCGAAATGTTTAGGCGGGAAGGGATCCCACAACGGCCATTTTTGAGCGAGAACACAAGGACGTTCCTATCCTGACAAAAGCGGTCTTCGCCTGCAAAAGGATCAGGCGGTGACACGGTGGTGGGCTCGACGGTGACATCCTCCTTGTCGTCCTTGCGGTCTTCGGTCTTGTTGCACCAAAGGGGAAACCTTTGCCCCGCTCCTTGGGAACCCGCGGCTGCGCTGTCCCCTTTGCACCGAAATGGCAACTACGCCGCTGGCGGACATTGGCACCCGCTGGCGCGGTGTGATGGCTTCTCGCCCCTCGTTGGTTACCCCAAGTGGAAGGTTTGAGATGCAGTGTAGCAGAAGTTTTCCCTTGGCAAAGATACCAAGGATCGATTTCCCTGAGACTCCCATTTTCAACAAGAAGGTGTCAACTGCTAACGGCGCCAGATAGTAACAATCAACGTGGACCTGCACACAGATACAAATAACTTTGCTCCCAACGAGTACAGAGAGGTTGTCAATCCCTCCGGCCATGTAGTTTACAAAGGATCAAACGAAAGTGATAATAGTGATAGGTAATGCTGCAAATAGTAAGTAAAAGCGGAAAGTAAATAGTGGATGTGATCAATGATGGTAATATGGACTGGGGTCCCATGATGTTCACTAGTGATGTCTCTCTCCCAAAAGACGATAAAACAGCTATGTGAGGTAAACGAATTACAGCTGGGCAATTGACAGAATTATGTGCGCAAACCAATGCTAACTATGTTACAAGAAAGGTAGAGGTTCAAAGCATGGGCGGTACGCCAAGGCAAGTAGACCGAAATCCATCTGCATCTACTACTAATCATCCACCTTGAGATATCTATCCAGAACATCTCGCTAGTATTAAGTTGCGAGTCCCACCCATAGTGTAAACTCAAAGCAACAGACAACTGCATTAAAAGAACTTTGCGTAAAGTAAACAATCCTTGCACCCGGGGGCACAAGCACTGTTGTTTTCCCCCTTGTGGCAACAGCACATCCCCTAGACTCATGTTTTTGTCACTCAAGCTGGTCATCGAGGGGCATGAACCCACAATCAAGCATAACGTTCCCTCTTGGAGTCACTACCTACTACTTGGCCAAAGCAATAAATAACAACGGGGAACATGCAAGAATTACTTACGAACATAAATATAAAAGAGGTAGATCAAATATATTACTCAAACACAATCTGAACATAATCTCACAATCCATCGGATCCCAGCAAACTCAACATAGCAACAGCATAAGGATTACATATGTGCCTCGATCATGTAGGGCAGCTCACGAGGACTAATTAGTGAAGCACAAGAACGGGAGGAGAACATCACATAGCTACTGGTCATGGACCCATGGTCCAAGGGAGACTACTCACAACTCATCCGGGAGGCGTCCATGGTGGTGGAGAAGCTCCCGGTGGTGATCCTCCCCTCCGGCAGGGTGTCGGGAAGAGTTCTCCTGGTGCTCCCGATCTTGGAAGCGGCGGCGGCGGTGGAACAGAGATGAGATCGCGAAAAAGGGTTTTCGTCTCTAGGGGTTCGGGACGTGATATAAATATATGCCAAAGGAGGGCATCAGCGGAGGCTCGGGGGGCCCAGGCGCCCCCCCGGCGCGGCCAGGGGGCGCCGCGCCACCAGGGCGCCTGGAGCCCTGGTGCCCCCCCTCCGGCTGTACTTTGGCTGCTGGGAAGCTTCTGGAACGCTGATTTTTTATATAATTTTTCCGAGATTTTTCTGGCAGTTCTCGTAGGGAAAACCTGAAATACAAAAACAGCAGAAAACAGAAACTGGCACTGGGGTGCACTAAGTTAATAGGTTAGTCCAAATATGATCAAAAGTGTATGGAAGTGTATAAATATCATAGCAATATCACCCAAAAGAGGCATGGAGCAAGCAGAAATTATAGATACGTTTTGGACGTATCAACATCCCCAAGCTTAATTCCTGCTCGTCCTCGAGTAGGTAAATGATAACAAGAATAATTTCTGTGGTGACATGCTATTAACCATATAGGACTTTTCATAGTCATATGACAAAAGCTTACTGAGACAATGAATCTGTAGTAATTAAGTTGCCTCATGAGAAAATCACAAAGAACTGAAAGTTTTACAATATGGTATTGAAACATCAAATAGATTTGTAATGAGCATGGTGTGCAAATATGATAAAGTGATATCTCGCTTGCCCCCTTTAGTGAAGCAAAACATAAATGCAGGGGCACCTCCAAGGTTTAAGTGATGATTAGATACAATGATTTCAAAATAAACGATATCACAATCATGCAAAAGACAATGCTACTTTGGGACAATGCACATTACACTCAGAATGACAATCATGCTCTCAATAGTTGGTGCTTTAAAAGAAGGTAGAGACTCTCGAACCGTGGCTTTTGTTGGCAAGGTTGAAAACCCGTAGTCGGAAACAAAGACAAAACATGTACCAGAGCTCTTGGTTTTAAAAACAGAGGTAATAATATTTTTTTCTTAGATCATGCATGTTTCGTCAACGAATGCTAGAAGATAACTCAATTACTTCTTGAGAGGGACAAGTTTCGAGGAACGGCTCCCGAATGAGGACGATCACATCCTCTTAATCTCCTTTGTTTATCACTGCCAAAGTTTTCTCGTTTCTCATGAACAAAGCGTGAAGGAGGGTTTGTTTGTTATATTAATTTTGAGCCGGGCGCACTCAATGCCAGTTCCTTCTCGTATTATGGGTTTGCACATTATACATGCAATCCCGGGGTGAAGCTTGTCCAACTTAAAAAGATCATGAATTAACTACTACTTCCTCATGGACTTAAAACAGAGGCACAAAATAGGAATGCATTTTTCTTTTCTTTTTGAATAATTTCGAGATGGTACATGAAAGTCTTCGTTAGGAATGGCAGGTAAATACCATGTAGGAAGGTATGGTGGACTCATATGGCATAATTGGTTTAAAAGAATTTGGATGAACAAGCAGTCAGTCCGCTTAGTACAGGTGGAGGTTAGCAAAAGACTGGGAGTGACCAACTAAGAGAGCAATGATGGTCATAATCATGCAGAGTGACAAAGCAACATTGAATCAGGCATGGTAGTTATATCGCTACTCAGAAATAAAAGATCATCAAGGCTTGACAGACTTTCTTTACAGTCTTAAATATGCGTGAGCATACGCCAAGTCAATCAAAATAAATTCTTGAAGGAAGATATTACTAAACCATACCACATCATAGGCAAACAAATCATGTTGGTACTCCAATAACACATTGGAAACCCCCCAGCTATTTGAGACTAACCATAAGAAAACATGAATTACTAAGCACCATTATGCACGTAGCATCTTTATCATAGACATACCAACCAATGCAACGGAAGCAAACTCTCTTAATAAGATAATCATGATAATTAAAGAGAGTTCAAGCAACCAACTAAACAAAAGCTCTTTAAAAAGATAAGCATGAAAACTAAAAGCTAAGCATGATAGTAGCTATTGAAAGACAAAGAACACACACAGCAAGGATAGACATGAAAATTCTGTGTTGTGTTCTAGGTAGAAGTGGAGCGTGTTTCTCTCCCACATAAAGAAAGCTGAGTTCCGACTCGTTATGAAAGGCTAAAGAAAACTAAAAAGGAAAACTAAAGCAAGACGCTCCAAGCATAGCACATAACACATGAAGTGATAAAAATATAGTGGAACGAAAGACGAACTGATAATGTTGATGGAGAAGGGGATGCACGGGGGCATCCCCAAGCTTAGACGCTTGAGTCTCCTTGAATATTTCTTGGGGGTGCATGGGGGCATCCCCAAGCTTGAGCGTTTGACACTCCTGAATCTTTTTATCATCTTCCCTCGCACACTTGAAAACTCCCTTCATACATAACTCATCATAATCTGATTAGCGAGGTTAGTACCCTTAATAAAATAATTGTTCCTTGCTGTAAATAAGGATATTCTTAAAGATCTACTGTTTCTCAAGATTGCCAAAAGATTTTTGCAAAGAAAAAGCAAGCTCTAGGTTTGCAAAATGAAGGAAAGCCAAAACAGGATAGAATCTGTGAAAAACAGAACAGCAGATAGTAAATGATTTTTTCGGGGCACTTCTGCAACTCTAATAAAAAAACTCAAAACAGACGCACGAAATACAATTATATAGAGCATGCTGTCAAAAAAATTCAGACCAAAAAGATGATCTGGTGATTTTATACCAATTTTTCTATCCAAGGACAGAATCTGTTTCCTGGACAGCACGTCACAACTTTTGAACTTTCTTGCAATCAGAGGCTACACTTGGCACAAAATTGAAAAGCAAAGATACAATGATGATGCTACTGTAGTAAACAACATCATGACACAACAAAAGCAAAATAAAATTTTATTCATGTGGGCTGCCTCCCAAAAGCACTTTCTTTTATGCCTTTAAGCCAGGCATAATGCAAAGAGGAATCAATGACCATCATAATAATCGGAGCTATAAATTGCTTCAAATGGTTCCTCAACAAGTTCACTCTTGTTCCTTCTAGGAAAGGGGTACACACCTTTTGCCTTCCCGCGTAAGCGGATTTGTCCCTTACCTATATCGATGAAGCCTTTTTACCGCTCGGAGGAAGTCCCTTCCAAGCACTATATTTCCTTGGTTTGGCTCCATGATGAAGAAATCAACCATTGTAATCCCTTTAAGGAATTTAACTGGCACGTCTTTTATTCTTCCCTAGATTTCAGAAATATCTCCATTATGTGTTCATGATAAGATGGTAATCTATCCATGTTAAATTTTAAAGAATCATGAACAATTTTTGGCATAGTAGAAACCAGAGATCTAATATCACAATAAGCAAGGAAGTCTTGATTAGAGATGCTAATCCTAACAAAAGGCTCCCAATCATTGTCTATTTCCAAAATGTCTTTCTTATTGGGTTTGGGTTTCTCTTCCTTCATCAAGTCTAGAGCATCCATTCTCTTCTCAATAGTAGCAAGTCTATCTATGACAGTATCAAAGTTATGATCATAAACAAAGTAACTAGATAGACCATGTATAATTTCAAGAGCTCTAGCTTCGTCACACTCTAGGAAATCTCCTTCAGCTATAATATCAAGAGAGTGTTTAAACCATTTAAAAAGACCATGGTAAAAATTTCTAAGCACAATTTTTATAGGTATCCAAGGCATAATTCTCCTATGTGCATCAGAAATTCTGTCCCATGCCTTCTTCATATTTTCTCCATCCTTTTGATGGAAATCTAGGACTTCAGATTCCCTCAAAGCACCAAATCCTAACATGCTTAACTAAACAGAAAGGACTACTAGCAGAAAAGCAAATACATTTTTTTTTGTAATTTTTGATAGAAGACACTAAAGCAAAAACTGAAAGGTAAACTAACAAGACTAAAAAGCAAAGGTAAAAGATAGCGTGCAACTCCCCTATCCTGAAGAGTGGAGTCCCCGGCAATGACGCCAGAAAACTTTGCTTGATGGCTTCTCGCCCCTCGTTGGTTACCCCAAGTGGAAGGTTTGACATGTAGTGTAGCGGAAGTTTTCCCTTGGCAAAGATACCAAGGATCGATTTCCCTGAGACTCCCAGTTTCAACAAGAAGGTGTCAACTGCTAACGGCGCCAGATATTAGCAATCAACGTGGACCTGCACACAGATACAAATAACTTTGCTCCCAACGAGTACAAAGAGGTTGTCAATCCCTCCGGCCTTGTAGTTTACAAAGGATCAAACGCAAGTGATAATAGTGATAGGTCATGCTGCAAATAGTAAGTAAAAGCGGAAAGTAAATAGTCGATGTGATCAATGATGGTAATATGGACCGGGGTCCCATGATGTTCACTAGTGATGTCTCTCTCCCAAAAGACGATAAAACAGCTATGTGAGGTAAACGAATTACAGTTGGGCAATTGACAGAATTATGTGCGCAAACCAATGCTAACTATGTTACAAGAAAGGTAGAGGTTCAAAGCATGGGCCGTACACCAAGGCAAGTAGACCAAAATCCATCTGCATCTACTACTAATCATCCACCTTGAGATATCTATCCAGAACATCTCGCTGGTATTAAGTTGCGAGTCCCACCCATAGTGTAAACTCAAAGCAACAGACAACTGCATTAAAAGAACTTTGCGTAAAGTAAACAATCCTTGCACCCGCGGGCACAAGCACCGTTGTTTTCCCCCTTGTGGCAACAACACATCCCCTAGACTCATGTTTCTGTCACTCAAGCTAGTCATCGAGGGGCATGAACCCACAATCAAGCATAACGTTCCCTCTTGGAGTCACTACCTACTACTTGGCCAAAGCAATAAATAACAACGAGGAACATGCAAGAATTACTTACGAACATAAATATAAAAGAGGTAGATCAAATATATTACTCAAACACAATCTGAACATAATCTCACAATCCATCGGATCCCAGCAAACTCAACATAGCAACAGCATAAGGATTACATATGTGCCTCGATCATGTAGGGCAGCTCACGAGGACTAATTAGTGAAGCACAAGAAAGGGAGGAGAACATCACATAGCTACTGGTCATGGACCCATGGTCCAAGGGAGACTACTCACAACTCATCCGGGAGGCGTCCATGGTGGTGGAGAAGCTCCCGGTGGTGATCCTCCCCTCCGACAGGGTGCCGGGAAGAGTCTCCTGGTGCTCCCGATCTTGGAAGCGGCGGCGGCGGCGGAACAGAGATGAGATCGCGAAAAAGGGTTTTCGTCTCGAGGGTTTCGTGACGCGATATAAATATATGCCAAAGGGGGGCATCAGCGGAGGCTCGGGGGGCCCAGGCGCCCCCCCGGCGCGGCCAGGGGGGGCGCACCACCAGGGCGCCTGGAGCCCTGGTGGCCCCCCTCCGGCTGTACTTTGGCTGCTGGGAAGCTTCTGGAACGCTGATTTTTTATATAATTTTTCTGGGATTTTTCTGGCAGTTCTCGTAATGGGAAAACCTGAAATACAAAAACAGGAGAAAACAGAAACTGGCACTGGGGTGCACTAAGTTAATAGGTTAGTCCAAATATGATCAAAAGTGTATGGAAGTGTATAAATATCATAGCAATATCACCCAAAAGAGGCATGGAGCAAGCAGAAATTATAGATACGTTTTGGACGTATCACGGTGCGTCACTGCTGACATCACTGCCTCCTTCTGAGACAGGCTCGGCCTTGGATTGTCCGCCCCTCTAGAGCACCTTGCTGAGGCCGCTCTTGAGGAGGTCTTGACGTTGTTCTCCTCGTGAGGCTTAACTCCCTCGCGAGGGTCTTAGGCACATGGTTGATCAGCTGGGCCGTACCAGGCCGCTTGTAGGAGCGCATCGCGGCCTGCAGACATGCAAGTCTGGGTACCCTGGTTCCCAGGACGCCGATAGTAGCCCCCGAGCCCAAGGCGCGCGCGGAGTTGGCTTCGGGGCGAAGCCTTAGTCAAGGATGAAGCGCCGCGGGCCCCAAAAAGGCTGCGGGCCAGGCCGGTGCGCGATGGTTGGATGGGACGTGGGCGACTCCGCTTCCCACACAGTCTTGGTAATCGTGTGACTTGGTGCGGGCGGCGGGGTCATTATGGCTGCGCGTGAGTGGCCGCCGGTCGATCTTCTTGGTCTATAAACAGGGGGTGAAGCACCACGCCTCATACTCGACTGTTGCAGACCGATCCCTGCTGCTCCCACTACTCCAAGGGTTTTCATGGCGCCAATTCGCAGGTTCTCGGCCGCGGAGAAGGGGAAGAGCCCGATGGTAGAGCTTGAGAGGCTCCCCCCGAAGAAGAGGCGCCATAGTTCTCTGAGTGCATCTCTGAGGCCGTCGGACGCCCGCAGATGGTGCACGCGGGCGCCGCCAGGATTCCCGCTTCCCTTGTATGCTCCAGCGGCAGGCGGGCGGAGCGGGGACGGCGACAGGGGTGGCACCATCAGTCGCCCGGAAAGGCGGGCGACTCCTCGCACCCTGAAGCCGTCCCATTCTGAGGATGATGCCCGCGAGTTCATCGTGTGGGCAGGGGCCCCTCCGCATTCATGGATCCTTCTTCCTTCGTTCCTGCGGGAGGTGCTCCCGACTCGCGGCCGGGTGACGATGCAGCTGAGGCATGAGGGGTGTCGCCTTCCTCCTTCATATGCCGACGTGGTGGTGATCTCCTCTGGCCAGGTCTTCATGACCCAGGGTTGGGGCGTGGTGCGCCACGCCTGTGCCCCCGCTGGGAGGCACATTCTTCATTTCACGCTGGATAGGATGGGCACGATGACCTTCAAGGTCTTCGGGGCGGACGGCCGCCGGCTGTCGTGTGGTGCGGGGAATGGGCTTGCCGACGACCATTCCTCATGCCATCAGGGCAGCGAGGCGCTCGCCATTGGTTGCGCCTCCGACTCCCCTGGTAGCAGTTACGCTACTCCTGAGACGGCCTCGAGCTCCGATGAGAGCTATGAGCCACCAAGTCGCCGCCCCTATCACCGGATGGAAACGGTGTCCTCCAGGCGTTGTCGTTGTTGAAGGATTTCAAGCCGCGTTCCTCGAGAGTGACCTTCTTAGCTTAGTTCCTGCGGGACATCATGGAGGGATCCATGAGGGCATGTAAGTTCTTGTAATACTTTTGCTATTGCCTGGCGTCATAAAATTATGTCCTTCACGAGACCCTTGTTAGAGCATGACTTTCCCTTCCTTCTATCCCCGCGGTAGTTTAGGGCCCTATGCCCGCGAGACCCAGTCCCGAGACAAGCCTCAACCTGCGCTGGTATGCCAGGTCATGATGCCGTGGTCAAGGCCAGGAGGTGAGTGATCTAGGGTCCGGTAGGAGCCCCCGAGGCACGATGCTCAGGAGGTCACTCTTGGCGTGCAGGCAACCGCCCACCGGTCCATCGGGAAGGAGTTTCATGCCCCAGCGGATTCGTGATTATAGTGGGTGGAGGTGTAGGTACGCGAGTGGATGCGGCGTTGAAAACTTATCTTAGCAATCCCTCTGGTCAGGTGGTGGTGGTACTTGATTTTCTATTACCCTTCCTTCGAGGCAAGGCTCTGTATCCAGATGTCTTCACGGGGAGGGGATGATGGTCGCTCCCGAGTCCCTGGGGGCAAGGGCCACGAAGCTGGTGGAGGCATTTCTCCAGGCCGCTACTATCGTAGCTGAAGAGGAGAAGACCGATGGTGATGCGCTTGGTAATGCTTGATATGTTCCTGTCCAGAGAGGGAATTGCGAGTGCCTCGGGGAGGCGTAAGAACTTTGTTTGAATTTGAAAAACTTGGCATTATTGTAATAGCTAGATGATTTCCATGCTTGCTTCCTTTCATGTTTGCTTAGGTGCTCTGCGTCGGCAGGGCCCAACCCCGCGCATACCTCGATCACCATTGAGCCCTCTGGATGACCGGGGTTACCGTAATAACTAGACTCAAGGGATGAGGAGCTACGTGGCTAGTGAGGCCCCTGGGACGCGATGCCCAAGGGTCCCCCTTGATGTTCAAGCAATCCCGTTTGCGTTCTGCGTCGGCAGGGCCCAACCCCGCGCATACCTCGATCGCCATTGAGCCCTCCGGGTGACTGGGGTTATCGTCATAACTAGACTCAAGGGATGAGGGGCTACGTGGCCAGTTAGGCCCCTGGGTCGCGATGCCCAGGGGTCCCCTTTGAAGTACGAACGGCTCTCATGAAGGAGAACGAGCACCATACCTTTCCCAGGAGCCTTCGCCTGGGATGGGGGCGCGAGAAGGCCAGGTGTCTGGGCACTTGGTAGGTTGGGGTCTACCAGGCGTGACCTGAGCATAGCCCCCGTGCCGAGCCCCCCTCGCGACACCCATCCAAGTAGAAGTTGTGAGCGTCGTGAGCTGAAAAGGTCCCAGAGGTTTGGTGCGACCACTGGGGGCTGCCCTCAATTGTTTATAACTAGCGCGGAGCGTAGAGCTACCACACTTGCACGGAGTGTGGGCATAACCGCGCCTCGGTCATAGCGGCCAGCGCGGAGCTTGGTGCTTCCACCGGTTCGTGGGCATAACCGCTCCTCGGTTGGATCTGCCAGCGCGGAGCTTGGTATTTCCACTGGACCGTGGGAGGGAGCCTCCCACCGGGAGAGACTCCGGGGCGTGTACATCCCTGTCCTGACACGTGGCTTGCACGGTAGGACAGCAAAGGTGTATATGGGCACTCCTCAGGACGAGCTGAATGACTCTGAGGAAGTTCTCGTTATCTTACGCATCACTCACAAGACCCTACCCTGAGGCGGGTTGTGCCTGAGTCTTCTTCTGCAAAACGTGAAAAGAGAGGTGTTGTGTCGACCTGCGCCGAATGCATCTCTAGAGGGTATCGCATGAGAAGGCCGCAGCACCAGTGACCCCAGGAGGTGACGTCACCGGAATGGCTCACGAGACAGAGCTCAACCACTAGATTTGTTGATGCTGCAGGGCCGGACCCGAGCACAGACGTCGTGCCCGGTCTTCTCATGCAACGATCCAAAATAAAAACAACCAGCGCGCGGTTCCCGCGTGAGCGGGGCACCTGCCATGGGCCCTTACTTACCCATCCACGATTAGCCCATGCGAGAACAAGGCACCAAGGACCACGGGAGGTGACGTCACGGGAATGGCTCGCGAGACAGAGCTCAGCCCTCGGGTTTAGCGACGCTGCAGGGACGGACTCGAGCACAGATGTCGTGCCAGTCCTTAATCATGGGGCGCTCGCGAGTGGGCTCACAAGGGCTCATGACCTTAGTGGCGGTGAGGACGCCAAGCATGTAGATAATGCGAATGGAAAGAAACAACTAGCCTTGATCTTGCAAAAAGGGAGACAACTGTGGGGGAACAACCCCCAGCAGTCCGAGGATGATGCAGCCCGAGAGGCGCCCTCGATTGGAGACCTGAAGCGTCACCTGATACTTGTCGAAGAAGATTTGGGGTAGCTGAAGACGTGAGCCATGCGGGTCGCACCTGAGGATCGTCAGGCTCTTGAGGCCCAGGGGCTCTGAAGGCTCTCAGTGGTCGCGCGGGTCCGGTTCTTGCTCCGTCCGGACCGCCTGCCACTGAGCCTCCCGGGCCCCCAAGGCCTGCTGCGCGAGATGCTGGAACGTGGCAGTCGCGTTGCGGAAGCCGAAGAGTGTGCGGATGTAGCTGCAGGGGAGGGCCCTCCTCCGGCCGACCACCGTCGGCCAGAAGGGCTCCTGAGAGGCGGCTCGGTTGAGACCCGCGATGTCGACGCAGACGCGAAAGCGGTCGCTCGGGCTGCGAGCAGGTGAACTTGGGGTTGTGTGGTTACGCCCACCGTGGATGAGTCTTGCGTACTAAAGTTCCTCGGTAACTTGGTTGATGAAGTCTCGAGCGCCCAGCGCTGAACGGTTCACGCTGGGCTCACAAAAACGCGCGTCAAGACAAGCTTGCAGGTGGTGCCCGAACACCTCCCTCGAGACGCCGGTCAGTCCGGAGACACTCCAAAGAAGAGCCCCCAAGCCCATCACGAGAGGGGCGTCAAGCGCCCCCCCTATGCGAGGGTGGAGGGCGCCTCGTCAGCAGGCGCGAGTCCTGAGGCTAGGCCGTAAGGAGCCCCTACGTCCAGAGGTCCGTTGACGGGTAGGTTCTTCTTCTTCTTGGGGGTGGTCTGCAGGGCGAGGACGGCTCCATCCTCATCGGAGCATTCGACCGCCGCGGTCTGGTAGGCGCGCTCCAGGGAACGCACCGCTTCCTTCTCGTCGGAGGCGATCGTGATGACTCCGCCACTCCCAGGCATCTTGAGGACGTTGTAGCCGTGATGGGTCGCCGCCATGAACTTGGCGAGGGCAGGATACCCAAGGATGTCATTGTATGGGAGGTGGATGTTGGCGACGTCAAAGTCGATGAGCTCGGTGTGGTAGTTGTCGCGGTCACCAAAGGTGACGGGGAGGCGGACCTGCCCCATCGGGAGTGTGGAGCCATCCGTGACTCCGTAGAATGGCTTGGTCGGGTCGAGCTGATCGTAGGGAACCTGGAGCGTCTCGAAGGTCTGGACGGAGAGGACGTTGAGTCCTGCTCTGCCGTCGATGAGGGTCTTGGTCACGAGGACGTTGCTGATGGTCGGGGTGCAGAGCATCGGGAGGGTGCCTAGGGCCACAGTGCACTTGAGTTGGTCCTTGGGGTCGAAGGCAATGACTTGCTTGGTCCACCTGAGGTTGCGCGCGGCCTCAGGCCTAGGAAGCGCCACGTTCACCTCATGGGCAAACTGCTTGAAGATGCGATGGGAAGCCGGGGCATGGGCTCCTCCCAAGATGCATGCAACTGCACGCGGCTCCTGGAAGCCCCTTGCTCCGTCTCCCTGACAGTCGTCGTCGTTCCTTCTTGGTGGTGGTGGCAGCGGAGGCAGGCCTCCATTGCCCTGAGGGCGACCCTCACGAGGCTGGTCGCTCCAGGGGGCGTCACGAGGCTGCTCCTGCCAGTGGTCCTCACGAGGCTGTTCGCACCACCCCTGGCGCGAGTTCCTGCTGTCCCAGTGTCCTCCTCCTCGGCCTCCTCCATGGCCGTAGCCGCGATTGTCACGCTTAGGGCGTTGCCCGACGTGCCCACCGCGCATTGCCCTGAGCTCCTGGCAGTCGTTAGTGTTGTGGCTGTGGACGTTGTGGAAGATGCAGTATGGTCGGTTGTCTCTCGGGAGGTCATCGTAGCCGTAGCCACGCTTCACTTCTGGCTCCGCAGCCAGCACGACGGGTCCCTTGCGCTTTGATTCTTTGGCCTTGATCTTCTTGTCGTCCGCCTCCGCCTCAGTCGGCTCCTGGAGGGAGAGGCGTCCTTCCTCTGCCCTGGCGCACTTTGCCGCGAGCTTGAACATCTCGAGGGCTGTGCATAGGTCCTCGTGAATGGCGAGCTCCCCCCTCATCCTGACGTCGCAGAAGCCGTCAGAGAATGCCGAGATGATGGCCTCGTCCAAGACCCTAGGGATCCGGAGGCGCATGGTGTTGAAGCATTGGATGTACTTTTGCAGGGTCTCTCCCGGCTGCTGCCTCATGCGGCGCAGATCAGCAGCTGCCGGGGCTCGGTCGCGGGTGCCTTGTAAGTTGGCGACGAAACACTCGCGAAGCTCTTCCCAGGAGGAGATGGATCCCATGGGGAGGTTCAGGAGCCAGGAGCGTGCGCCGTCTTTTGAGAGCCATGGGGAACCAGTTCGCCATGACCTACTCGCTGTAGTTGGACGCCTCGATGCTCACCTCGTAAAGTTGGAGGAACTTCATGGGATCGGTGGTGCCGTCGTAGCGTGGAGGCAGGTCCGGCTTGAACTTGCCTGGCCAGATGAGGCGCCGTAGCTCAGGATCTAGGGCGCGACACCCAGCCACACTCATGATCACAGGTGCCCCCTGCGCCTGCGGTGCTGATTCTTGGGGTGCTGGCGCCACCACCTCCTGTGGCGCGCGGTCTTGGCGCTGTGGGCCAGGGGGCCCGTGAGCCCTCGCATGGGGATGCGGAATCACCTGGCAGCTCTCTTCATCGCGCACATGGGCTCTGCGGGGTTGCTCACGTCAAGGAGCCTTGCGCCAGACCTCCTGGCCGACGCCGTGGAGTGGAGGCGGGGCCAGGACTCCGTGGCCTTCGTTCCCCGCCGGAGGCGATGGAGGACGTGAGGAGTGTGTTGGTGCAGGTGCTTCTCCAGCGGCGCTGACGAGCTCGGTGATGCGATGGAGCCACTCATCGTAAAGGTCATCAGCCTGGCGGTAGCGCAAGAGCTCCCGCGCCATCAGCAGCGCAGGCTGCTGATAGACCAGCCCACGGAGGATCAGCGAGGACGACGCCGTGGCCGGCGAGGGTGAAGGCGTTGCCGTGCGGCCATCTCGCCGCACGGATGGTGGCAGCGACGAGTCCTGCTGCTCGTGGATGGCCGGGTCGGTGGCGGCATTGGCGACCGGTGAGTTGGGGCGGAGCGGTGCACCGTTGCCCGCGGGCGCCGTCTGAGCGACGTTCGCGGCGCGGCAGGCGGCGCGAGCTCGGCGTGTGTCCACCATGGCTGTTGAGCGGAGTCGGCGACGAGAACGCGACGAGGTCGTCGGAGAGGCAGGATTTCGACACGCCCCCTACCTGGCGCGCCAAATGTCGGATTTAGGGCTCCGCAAAACCCAAGAAGTTCGAACACAGGGGCGTGAACGAAGATCTCTCCCACTCACGTCTACCTGGCGTCTCGCTCTCGTCTCAGTGGAGGGATTCAAGCAAAGAACAGATAGAACACACAGGAGTTTACCTAGGTTCGGGCCACCGTGTGGTGTAAGACTCTACTTCCTGCTTTAGTGGATTAGCCTCAGGAGGGCTGGAATATGAGCTAGTACAGTGGTTCCTGAGCTCGGGAGGCAAGCTGAGGAGGGCCAGGAGGCAAGTGTTCTTGCTCTTTTGCGTGGTGGCAGAGCTTGTGGGTCTGCTCTACTTGGCTAGTCTTGGTTCGACTTGTTTTTCCCTTCCCCTCCATAGTGGGGGTTCTAGCTACTTATATAGGCGGCCAGGGTCCTCTCCCCCGAAATGTTTAGGCGGGAAGGGATCCCACAATGACCATTTTTGAGCGGGAACACAAGGACGTTCCTATCCTGGCAAAAGCAGACTTCGCCTGCAAAAGGATCAGGCGGTGACACAGTGGTGGGCTCGACGGTGACATCCTCCTTGTCGTCCTTGTGGTCTTTGGTGTTGTTGCACCAAAGGGGAAACCTTTGCCCCGCTCCTTGGGAACCCGCGGCCGTTGTCCCCTTTGCACCGAAATGGCAACTGCGCCACTGGCGGACGCTGGCGCGGTGCATCACTGCTGATATCACTGCCTCCTTCTGAGGCAGGCTCGGCCTTGGATTCTTCGCCCCTCCGGAGCACCTTGCTGAGGCCGCTCCTGAGGAGGTCTTGACGTCGTTCTCCTCGCGAGGCTTAACTCCCTCGCGAGGGTCTTGGGCAGCTGGTTGATTAGCTGGGCCGTACCAGGCCGCTTCTAGGAGCGCGTCGCGGCCCGCAGACATGCAAGTCTGGGTACCCTGGTTCACAGGACGCCGACAGTCGCTCACGGCCCCAAACGATGTGTACAGGGTTCCCAAGCCCACCAAACGGGCGACGCTTGGTACACCGTGCCATGGTGCCTAGTCTTTCCCAAGCCCACCTGTACCGGGTGCCACTTGGTAGACTACTAACACTACCTACAAACACCAGAAACTAGTTGCAACTCCTGGACAGAGATCAGGTTGATTAATAAGTCGAGAGGGGCACTTAAGCATTCCAATGCGTGGTAGTAGCTAGTCATTGGACAACTTACACAGAACTCGGTTCTTAAGGACGGTTCCAGTGAGACAGTCCACCATGTACTCATACATGGCCTCTTAACCAACTCGTGTTCACACACTTAGCTCTAGACAGTAGGACATGATGACCACACTCCAATTCATCCCCGATGAATCAGACCTGACACAACTCTAAGCAATAGCAAGCATAACATGCAAGCATGGATGAGTAGGCACAACATGCCTCAAACAAATCCTACTCATGCAAGTGGGTTTCAACTATTTACTATGGCAATGATAGGTCATACAGAGGAAAGGGGTTCAACTACCGTAGCATGTAACAGTTGAAATGTTGTTGTCCTAATGCAGCAAATGAGAGCAGGAGCGAGAGTGTGGGATTGTATCGGAATGCTCAATGGGGGTTTGCTTGCATGGCACTTCTGAAGATAACAATAATTCTTCATCAGTGTCATCGAACACATCGTCGGAACAACCGTCTATCGAGAGGGAACAAACACCGGCAATAGAGAAAGAACACAATCAATGCAATGCAACAATATGATGCATGAATGTGACATGGCAATATGATGTTGGTTGAGCTAATGCACTAGCAACACAATTAAATGAACTTGGTTTGAACCAAAGGTTCAAATTCAAACTCCATATGTGATTATTTAAATGCGAATTATGCAGATTGTCATATATATAGCAACCTTAGGTTGTTCAAACATGCATGAAATTGCCATAAATATATTCTTCATATTTTCTGATAAATTTTCGTATATAAATTATTTCATTCTGAGTTACAGATTATTTTCTATGATTTTTAGAAGTTTGGGACATTTTTTGAAATTGAATAAATCATTTCTGATTTATTTAAAATCCCAGAAAATACTTACTGCATCAGCATGACTTCATGCTGATGTCAGCAGGTCAACAGGTGCTGGTCCAGGTCAACCCTGACTCGTGGGACCCATATGTCAAAGACACAGTGGCTAATATGGTTTAGTTAGATCCTAACTAAAGTAATTAGAAGGGCCGGGGCCCACAGTCAGTGTCAAATGTTAGTATAATCACTGTAATTAGAATAATCTAATCCTGCCACGTCAGCGACTAATGACGGTGATGACCGGAGCACGGCGGCGTTGGCCGTCCGGCCAACTCCGGCGTCGGCTCCTTGCGTACCTGGTCTCGTTGGAACGGCCGTGCCGTGGCACATCCAATGGTGGCTTCGGCGGCAACTGGGGTGCCCTGTTTCAGCGCAGGCGACGACCACAGCGGCGGCCGGAGCTCGGGACCGCTCGGATTTAGCATGACGGCTTGCAAACGAGCGGGGAGATGAGCTAGCGGGGCACTACGCGCGTGTGTGAGTGTGTTGAACAGTTCAGTGTGTCTAGGTGGCCACCGGAGCATCACCGGCGATGAGCTCGGGCGGCGACGGGTTTCTGTATCCGACGAATAGATGACCGTGGTGAGCAATCAGGGCGGAGGAGATGGGGGTTTGGTCCGTGAGCTCACAGTAGAGATTCATTCATTCATTCATCATCATACCCCTAGGGTTTAGACCACAACTCACGATCTTGAGGTAGATCAACTTTGTACTTTGGTACACCCATAATATAAGCAAGAGCAGGACATAGGGTTTTACCTCCTTAAAGAGGGCCCGAACGTGGGTAAAAACATTGTGTCCTCTATCTCTTATTATCCATCGATCTGATTTCATAGCTCGGGCCCCCTACCAAAGGTCTATCGGTTTTGACACTGACAATTCCATGCTACATAAAAACTTAATATTAACAATGGTGTCACTGATGATAACCCACACGTATATGGGAGAACAACAGTTTTCGAGGCTAGAGTATTCAACCCAAATTTATAGATTCGACACAAGGGGAGCCAAAGAATATTCATAAGTATTAGTAGTTGAGTTGTCATGTCAACCACACCTGGAGATTAAATATCCGCAGCAAAGTGATCAGTAGCACAGTAGTATGATAGTTTTGATAGCAGTAGTGACGGTAATAGTAGTAGCAATTGTAGAAGTAGCAGCAGCAGTAGTAACTTAGCAAGAACAATACGTGGAAAAACTCGTAGCACTGGATCGATAAATTTGCTGGATGATATTCATCATATAACAGTCATAACCTAGGGTGACACAAAACTAGCTCCAGTTCATAAATATTATGTAGGCATGTATTCCGTAAATAGTCATACATGCTTATGGAAAAGAACTTGCATGACATATTTTGTCTTACCCTCCCGTGGCAGCAGGGCCCATTAGGAAACCAAGGAATATTAAGGCCTCCTTTTAATAGAGAACCGGAACAAAACATTAACACATAGCGAATACATGAACTCCTCAAACTACGACCATCACCGAAAAGTATATCAATTACTATCACAGTGGGGTTTACAGATCATAACAAATAACAGGTGCATATGACTAGCAATATCGGATCAAGAACATAGATACAATGGTGAAAACATAAATGGTTCATATATGAAATTAAGGCACTAGAGCCCTAGTGACAAGCATTGAGCATATCAAAGTCATAGCAACAACAATCTCAGAACATAGTGGATACTAGGGATCAAGCCCTAACAAAACTAACTCGATTACATGATGAATCTCATCCAACTCCTCACCGACCAATGAGCCTATGAAGGAATTACTAACTCCCGGTGGGGAGCATCATGGAATTGGTGACGAAGGAGGGTTGGTGATGACGAAGACCGAAGATTCCCCTCTCCAGAGCCCCGAACGGGCTCCAGATCTGGCCTCCCGATGAAGAACATGAGGTGGCAGTGGCTCTGTATTGTGAAACACGATGAAACTTCCTCTCCTATTTTTTTCTCCAAAAATAGGAATTTATAGTGGTGGAGTTAGGGTCAGCGAAGCCCCGAGGGCCCCACCACCCACCAGGGCGCGCCCTGGTGTCTTATGGGCAGCCAGGGCACCCCCTCAGGTGGCTCTTGGTTCCAATATTTTTTATATATTATGGAATAAATCTCCAAAAAGTTTTGTCCAATTCCGAGAACTTTTATTTCTACACAAAAAACAACACCATGGTAGTTCTGCTGAAAACAACGTCAGTACGGGTTAGTTTCATCCAAATCATGCAAATTAGAGTCCAAAACAAGAGCAAAAATGTTAGGAAAAGTAGATATGCTGGAGACGTATCAACTGCCCCAAGCTTAACCCATTGCTTGTACTCAAGCCATTCTGTTGACAAACTGAAAGTGATAAAGATTTTTTTTACAAACTCTTTTGTTCTTGTTTATATATATATATATATATATATATATATATATATATATATATATATATATATATATATATATATATATATATATATATATATATATATATATATATATATATATATATATATATATGCTTAAGTAGTACCCAGGTTTTCAACAAATATCATGACTAACCATGTCAACAATAACTCTTAAAAATTATGTTAACTCATATCAATGGCATAATCAACTAGCGAGCAATAATAAGATATCTCAAATGCCAACACTTTGTCAAGGCAACCATGA
>LR738711.1:636643142-636736309 GCA_902687465.1 Secale cereale | reverse complement strand
ATATATGCTTAAGTAGTACCCAGGTTTTCAACAAATATCATGACTAACCATGTCAACAATAACTCTTAAAAATTATGTTAACTCATATCAATGGCATAATCAACTAGCGAGCAATAATAAGATATCTCAAATGCCAACACTTTGTCAAGGCAACCATGATATAATACGACAATTGTGGTATCTCGCTAGCCCTTTTTGAGGCCGCAAAACATAAATCTAGAGCACCTCCAAAGTTCAAGCAGCGACTAGACATTGTAATTCATGGCAGAAGAGATCCAGGCATGCTAACAACCAACATTAATTGTACTGAATGCATAAGAATGACAATAGTGCTCTCACGTCTGGTGCTTCTTTGAGAAGATGATGACTCAACATAAAAATGAATGGATAGTCCCTTCACAGAGAGAAGCGGTGATTTGCATAGGTGCAAGAGCTCAAAGTTTTAAATTAGTGATAAATATAATTTTGGGAGTTGCACCCTTCTTGTTAACGTTACAATCAAGAGTTTTCAATATCTTCCATGCTAAAAAATTTAGTGGCGGTTCCCAAGCGGTAAAAGTAAATGTTTACACCCCCTCCACCAACAAACACACTCCAAGGCTAGCCGAATCCACGGGTACCGTCCATACCAACAACTATCCTAGGGGCGTTTTGATTAATTATTTGCAATTTTTGATTTCGGGACTAGGAATCCCTATTACCAGCCCCTCTCGTGCAAGGATGGGTGAATAAACACTCATCATGAGAATAACCCGCTTAGCATGGAAGATACTAACCACCCCCTGTCGCTCCATGAGTGGTCCAAGCACACAAAACATATGTTCATTTAAATATTTTAGAGGTGGCACATGCAGATTTACTTAGGACGACAGAGTAATACCGCATATAGGTAGATATAGTGGACATATCTGGAACAACTTTGGTTTAGGATTTTGGTGCATAAGCAGTATTCCTGCTTAGTACAGGTAAAGGCTAGCAATTAGATTCAGAAGCGACCAGCTAGAGAGCGAGAACGGTCATAATCATGCATTGAGAATAATTACCATTGAGAACTAGCATAAGTAGAATATAGACACCTTGACCATAAATATCATGGAGGCTATGTTGGTTTTGATTCAACTACATGCGTGAACATGTTCCAAGTCAACCAACTTGAAACATTCAGAGGAGGATACCATATCATCATACTACATCACAATCATTTTAATGCATGTTAACATCCAAGATAAATTGTTATCCACTCCTAGCTACTTAAGCATGGCATGAGCAACTATAATCTTTAATTGTCATTGCAAACATGTTTCATCATAATATGTTGAATCATGGATACTAGGTTAAACATATTTACAAAAAAAAACAAGTTGAGTTCAGACCTGCTTTTCTCTACCACAATCACTTCATCAAATATCGCCATTATTGTCTTTCACTTGCACGACCGAATGATATGAAAATAATAACAGTGCAAGAGTGATGTGGACTAAGCTGGAATCTGCCACATTTTATTCAACAGGAGAAAACAGGGTAATTTGGGCTCTTTGTTAGATAAACAATAAAGCATATGAGAGCCACTCAACATTTTCCTCATGGTCTTCCCTTTGGTACGACTCAATAAAAAGAAAAATAATTTCAGAGAAACACACTTAAATATTTTTGGAGTTTTTAGTTTTTCTTGAAGCAAACAAATTAAAGAAGGAAAAACAAAAACGAGAAAAACTATTTACACGGGAAAGCTCCCAACCAAGAAAAGAAGAATCAAGAAATATTTTTAGGCTTTATTTTAATTCTACAATAAATTAAACTAGAAAGAATAACCGAAAAGAAGCAAGAAATGTTTTTTTGGGTTTTCTCAAAGTTTTCCAAACACGCAAGAAGAAAGCGAGAAAATAAATCTAGCATGGATGATACAATGAATAAGTGTGAACACCGACTAATGGAATAGAGTGTGTGAACATGAATGTAATGTCGGTGAGAAACACGTACTCCCCCAAGCTTAGGCTTTTGGCCTAGCTTGGTAATCACCACCCGTGGCCTGGATATTAATCATAGTGGTAGCTCGCAGAGGCTCTCGGTGTGGCCTCCGCAGCCCCACGAGCAGGCTCAACCGTCGCATTGTACTCGCGGGCCTCACTCTCAAGAACGTAATATCTTCCTTTGCTATAATAATCAAAGGGAGCAGGTAGAGGGAAAATAATAGGTACAATGGGTTCTTTACTGAACCTCAAGTTGTAAGTATAATTAGTGATTGTACCCTTAAGGAACTTCTAGCACTTCATATCCTCGAGTCAAAGTACTGGGTAGGTAGAATGGGATTGTTAGGCCAAGGTGTCGGCGTGGAAGCACGGTCACCTAAGTGGCATGGGTGCCCCTTTGGGGTTAGGCAAGGGGACGACCGCATTGCACAAAGAGCAGAGGCAGCGGGGGACATCGCGGCGATGGATGCGTCTCGTTTTACCCAAGTTCGGGCCGCTTTGCAGCGTAAAACCCTACTCCTTCTTTGGTGGATTGATCTGGAGGAACACGAAGGCTCGGCGTGCTCTAGCCCGGCAAGGATGCCTCCGGGAGAGCGACGTGAGCTTAGAAGTGTTGGGGGATTGAAAGTGTTCGAACCTGATACGTCTCCAATGTATCTATAATTTTTCATTGTTCCATGCTATTATATTATCAACTTTGGAAGTTTTATATGCATTAATATGCTATTTTATATTATTTTTGGGACTAACTTATTAACATGGAGCCTAGTGCCAGTTTATGTTTTTCCTTGTTTTTGAGCTTCGCAGAAAAGGAACATCAAACGGAGTCCAAACGGAATAAAACTTTCGTGTTGATTTTTTCTGGACAGAAACACATCTATGTGACTTCGAGTAGGGGGCAGGGAAGCCACGGGGTGGCCACAAGCCGTAGGGGTGACCCCCAGGCTTGTGGGACCCTCGTGAGTCTCCTGCACTGCCTCTTTGCCCTATATATTCTCAAGTATTCTAGAAACCTTAGAGGGAGCAACGAAAACACTTTAACACCGACGCAGGTCTCTGACCTCATGAGATCCCATCTGCAGGCCTTTTCCGGTACTCTCCTGGAGGGGGATTCGATCACGGAGGGCTTCTACATCAACCTTGTTGCCCCTCCTATTACGCGTGAGTAGTTTACCACAGACCTATGAGTCCATAGCTAGTAGCTATATGGCTTCTTCTCTCTCTTTGATCTTCAATACAATGTTCTCCTTGATGTTCTTGGAGATCTATTCGATGTAAACTTCTTTTGCGGTGTGTTTGTCGAGATCCAATGAATTGTGGATTTATGATCAGATTATCTATGAATATTATTTGAATCTTCTCTGAATTCTTATATGCATGATTTGATATCTTTGTATTTCTCTTCGAATTATTGGTTTGGTTTGGCCAAGTAGATTGGTAGTTCTTGCAATGGGAGAGGTGCTTAGTTTTGGGTTCAATCTTGCGGTGTCCTCACCCAGTGACAGAAGGGGTAGCGAGGCACATACTTCATTATTGCCATCAAGGATGAAAAGATGGGGTTTATATCATATTGCTTGAGTTTATCTGTGTACATCATGTCATCTTGCTTAAAGCGTTACTATGTTCTTATGAATTTAATACTTTAGATGCTTGTTGTATAGCGGTCGATGTGTGGAGTAATAGTAGTAGATGCAGGCAAGAGTCGGTCTACCTGTCACGGACGTGATGCCTATATTCATGATCATTGCCTTAGATATCATCATAACTTTGCGCTTTTCTATCAATTGCTCGACATTAATCTGTTTACCCACCGTACGCTTTATTCAGGAGATAAGCCTCTAGTGAAACCTATGCCCCCAAGGACTATTTTCCATATTATATTTTCAGATCTATAAAACCAAAAACCCAAAAACATATTCCTGCAATTATTTTGTGTTTACTTTATTTAGCTTTTTACTTTAGTTTTAAATCTATCTCTATCAGATCTTACTCTTGTTCGTGACGTTGAATGGATTGACAACCCCTTTTCTGCATTGTGTGCAAGTGTTTGTTAGTTTGTGCAGGTGCATATATTAAATACTTTCTTGTTCCTCCTACTGGATTGATACCTTGGTTCTCAATTGAGGGAAATACTTATCTCTACTTTGCTGCGTCACCCTTTCCTCTTCAAAGGAAAAATCAATGCAAGCTCAAGAAGTAGCAGAACCCCTTGCTCGGTTGCCTCGGGCCTCCTTTTATAGCTTAAGGGGCGACCACAGTGGCAAAACAATCATTTTAGAGTGATTAGATAGATAACTGTGCTATTATACCTAACTCTAGCAGTTAGGACAAAGTGCATTAAATGCACTGCTAGGTGTCGTGTCGAGGTTAAATCCCGGCAAGTCTGCTACATCGCTTATCTGCCTCTTTTCCACAGCTTGACACGTTTCCTGGACGGGTGTCAATAAAGCTAATGACCTCCCTCCAATTCCGCCACGTGCTTGACAGGATCCACCTGGTTGCTTAATACCTTGACACCACACTTATTAGTGACTTGGGTGCGATGAGGTGTCAATAAAGCTAACGACCTCCCTCCAATGTTGCCATGTGCTTGGGCCTCGTTTGAACTACAAATACATACTCAAGTGCACCAAAATGGCAAGAAAAATCGTACATGTGTCCTCATGGTGCATGTTTAGGTCCCATGTAAGGAATGGGAATGAATTCAACCGTCTCGGCATCCTGACTTGGCCTAAAACATTGCAAATCGTGGTTTTTAAATCTCCGTAAATCCATAACTCACCAGAAAATCATGAAACTTGGCATGGTGTCACTACATGGCACATATATGTCGTGGTAAAAAAATTCAATTTGGGCCAAGCTATATTAGAAGCCTCTTACAAACCGAAGCTTCTCGCAACCCCCGTGGATCCAGAAGGGAAACATGCCCCTCTTGTGGGTGAAACGATAAACGCTACCTCTTCTCGCCTCGAATTTTGTTTTCTACAGGCAACATAGAATAACAGGAGTGTCGTGCTGAAATTTGAAACTGTTCAGGGTTCGTTATGCCATTTTATATATTAATTGAGTTTTCTAGGCATTTAATGTAGTGCATAATTCAAATTTGAACTACAAGCACATGCTCCAGTGAAGAAAAAAAAGGTGGAAAACTCACCCAAAAACATGTTTAGGTCTCATTGAAGGAATGGGAATGAATTACAAACGTCACGTCTTCCTCAAATATTGAGAATCTCGGTTTTAAAATCCCAGTAAATCGAAACTCACCCAAAAACATGAAACTTGGCATGGTTTCATGACATGGCACATATATGCCGTGATAAAAAAATCGTCCAGTTTGAGACAAGGCTAACACATTAATAGCCAACGAAGTCCTTTTGAAATAAATAGCTGACACATTAGTATCGCAAATGGTTATACTATATGAACTGTGTGTTCCCGTAACCATTTAAGTGCGGCCACGCGTTCCTCTTTTCTTATGGGATAGTACTACCTCCGTCCTCGTTCACTGGTCATATTTGTATTTTGTACCAAAACTTAACCATACTCGGTGGCGTGCGTGCATCTATTTGATTAGACAAGACGAGCGCGAGAAGTACGACGTGTAGGCTCGATGGGATGCGTGTGAGTAGTCTGCCGCGCAGGCTCGACGAGACGCATGCGAGCAGCAAGGCTGCCCATGCTCACCGGGAAGCAAGCTCATTGACCTCCATGTACCAGCCGCCCGCCTCGCTCACAACTTCTCCATTAATCGCGGTTGAGCCACTGTTTAACACGCGGTTAATTTAAGCACCTAGTTGGAGGGTGTTTGGTGGTGATCCCATGGCCCCACTCAACGTTAGCATTTTCTTTGTTTGTGTTTTCAACTCATATTCCAGATAATTTAAAATGCCACATAGGGCAACGGATAATACGACGACAAAAAATGGCAACAGATAATACAGCAACAAGTTTACAATGGTGCGGATAATAATTGTCTTATGTATTACGGATAATTTAAAATGCCACATGTGGCAAAGCTCGGAAGACACGGGGGCAAGAGAAGAAGGAAATCGCTGACAACGATCTAGGTCAGTGCTATCTCTACTCCTCGATGGATCGCTGGGCGACGACATCCTCCAGCTCCTTCTTCAATTCCTCGTGACTTTGCTTGACAACAGCCATAGATTCCTCCACCTGCTGCTCGCGCTCGATCCGGAGCTTCCTCAAGTCACCCATCAGTTCCTCGACAACCACTTTCAGCGTCATCCCCAAGGCACCGCTCTGCTCAGGCAACATCTTCTAGCCGGCGGCCTGCTCCTTCGTCACGGCGAGCGCCTTGAGGAGCTTCACATTATCACCCATGAGTTGCTCGACGAGGCTGATCACCTTCTCAACCGAGGCATCGCTAATCTTGAGCAGCTTCATCGAGCTGTCGACCAACTCCTGCTGCTTAATGAGGCCAGCGAGAATGTCATCGTCGCTGGCTAAGGACTTTAGCAACGCCAGCTCGTTGCGATCGCCGATGCAGCGAGCGTGCTTGTGAGAGCCCCCGCGTGCCAGTGAGAACTCGTTCAAGGGCTCCACGGCGCGCCGGGACATCTCTGTTGCGGCTGCCGCGTAGAAGCAGGACCTCTCCAGTGCTTCTGCGGCCTTGGTCTTTGCTCCCTGTTCATATGTCCACCCGAAACTCCTCCTACCGGTCATGGCGGAATGACTTGATAGGAAAGACCAGTTTTGTGGGTGATGAGGAGAGGAACTATGAAGTAACTTTTGAGTGGGTATATTTTATAGTCCGGTGCTAAGTGTGAACACATATTAGTTTGGTCGATGTGAACAGATTTGCAATCACTTATTGCGTTGTAATCTGCAATGCGACGAGAAACGAGGTCTAAATTTATTGATGGCGGGAAGACTAAGTGGAGCACACAACCCGAATACCGTATGCGGTGCCACGTGTTATCTATCACACACGTGTTAACATAAGGAAACGTATGTGTAACTTACTAATCATCGCACACGAGTACTCGCATGCGCATCGTGTGCGATACTCCTAGTCACTGCAAGCAACTAGTTTGCATTTTTCAAAGTTTTTTGTACACAGAGAATCACACATGAATTAACTGTAATAACCGTCGGTGTTATAATTTCTCATCGCAAACAGTTCATCTGAGTGAGTTGTTTGTCGCGTATCACACACTTCTTGTTTACACGAATCGTTTGTGTTCTTTTGGCTCATCGCAAACAATTCATGTATGTGAATCGTATGCCACATATCACACACATCTTGTTAAGTTGAACCATTTCTGTTGTGTTCCCTAATCGAAAAAATTTCGTCCGAGTGAACTGTATGTCGTATATCACACACACACACACCTTGATATGGCTAACCATTTTTGTTGCATTCCCTAATAGAAAACAGTTCATCCGAGTGAACTGTATGCCGTATATCGCACACACCTTAATATGGTTGCCCGTTTATGTTGTTTTGTCTGATCGCAAAAAGTTCATATGGATCAACCGTATGCCCCAGATCGCACACACAACTAAAATCTGAACCGTATTTGATGTATCCACCATCGCAAATATTTTGCATCTCTTTTGACGTTTTTTTACATCATCGTTTGCAAGTAATGCATTGCACACAGTTTCATGATACGTCTCCGTCGTATCTACTTTTCCAAACTCTATTGCCCTTGTTTTGGACTCTAATTTGCATGATTTGAATGGAACTAAGCTGGACTGACGCTGTTTTCAGCAGAATTGCATTGGTGTTATTTTTGTGCACAAATAAAAGTTCTTGGAATGACCTAAAATTTCACGGAGATTATTTTCACAATATATAAAAATACTGGCGAAAAGAACTACCGGAGGGGGCCCACACCCTGGCGACAAGGGTGGGGGGCGCCCCCCTCCTAGGGCGCGCCCCCTACCTTGTGGCCCCCCAGGACATCCACCGACATCAACTCCAACTCTATATATTCTTATTCGGGGAGAAAATATCAAAGAGAAGATTTCATCGCGTTTTATGATACGGAGCCACCGCCACCTCCTGTTCTTCCTTGGGAGACCTGATCTAGAGTCCGTTTGGGGCTCTAGAGAGTGGAGATCATCACCGTCATCATCATCAACCATCCTCCATAACCTATTTCATGATGCTCACCACCGTGCGTGAGTAATCCCATCGTGGGCTTGCTAGGCGGTGATGGGTTGGATGGGATTTATCATGTAATCGAGTTAGTTTGGTTAGGGTTTGATCCCTAGTATCCACTATGTTCTGAGATTGATGTTGCTATGACTTTGCTATGCTTAATGCTTGCCACTATGGCCCGAGTGCCATGATTTCAGATTTGAACCTATTATGTTTTCATGAATATATTTGTGTTCTTGATCCTATCTTGCAAGTTAATAGTCACCTACTACGTGTTATGATCCGGCAACCCCTGAGTGACAATAGTCGGGACACTTCCCGGTGATGACCGTAGTTTGGGGAGTGCATGTATGCACTAAGTGTTAATGCTTTGGTTTGGCACTCTATTAAAAGGAGGCCTTAATATCCCTTAGTTTCCAATAGGACCCCGCTGCCACGTGAGGGTAGGATAAAATATTTCATGCAAGTTCTTTTCCATAAGCACGTATGACTATATTTGGAATACATGCCTACATTATATTGATGAATTGGAGCTAGTTCTGTGTCACCCTAGGTTATAACTGCCACATGATGAATATTATTCGACACCTATCATTATCGATCCATTGCCTACAAGTTCGTTCCATATTGATACTTGCTTTGTTACTTTTGTTACTGCTGCTGTCACCATCACTACAAAATTGATACTGTTACTTTTGCCACCGTTACCATTCTTCCATACTTTTTTGCTACTAAATACTTTGCTGCAGATATTAAGTCTTCCAACTGTCGTTGAATTGACAACTCAGCTACTAATACTTGAGAATATTCTTTCGCTCCCCTTGTGTCGAATCAATAAATTCGGGTTGAATACCGTACCCTCGAAAACCGTTGTGATCCCCTATACTTGTGGGTTATCAAGACCTTTTTCTGGCGCTGTTGCCGGGGAACATAGCTCTATTCTCTGAGTCACTTGGGATTTATATCTGCTGATCACTATGAGGAATCTGAAGGATGATAGAACCAAGATTGTTCCCTCTAGAACGAGGGAAGGCAATGAACTGCCATCTAGCTCTGCACTTGATTCTCCTTCCGTTTTAAGTAAACTTGCGAAACCTACACCTGCTATTGATTCTGATATGTCGCACATTATTGGTGATGCCACTTCCATTGTGAATGATGCTTATGATGCTACTACTATGCTTGATAATGGTGCCACTAGGTGAATTATGTGATGAACATCTTGCTAGAGCTAGAACTATTGAATATGCTGAAGATGATGATATTTCTGCAACTGATGAAATTATTGATACTGAAAACCTTGAAACACCTGCTATACCTAGCTACCCTAGATATAAATTGCCTATTGTTCCTGAGGGATATGTTATGGAAGGAGAGGTAGCTAGAGACTTTCTTGCTTGTAAGGATAGGAATGATCTTAAGAAATTATTACGCAAGTGGAAAGAAAAATCTTTGAAGGCTAGAGTGCAATATGATCCTGAATTTGGTACTTCACATATCCGTATTACTGATAAGGATTATGAATCCTCTGTTGATACCGAGTTAATTACCTTGGCTGAATCTGATCCTTTTCATGGTTATGAATCTGAAACTGTTGTGGCACATCTTACTAAATTAAGTGATATAGCCACCCTATTTGCTCATGAGGAATTTTTTTTGCTATTACTATATTCTTAAGTTATTTCCTTTCTCATTAAAGGGTGATTCTAAGTTATGGTTTAACTCTCTTGCTCCTGGTTTTGTGCTAGTCCCCAGGATATGATTTACTACTTCTTTGAAAAATATTTTCCTGCTCATAAGAAACAAGCCGCCTTACAAAGAATATTTAATTTTGTGCAAATTGAAGAAGAGAGTCTCCCACAAGCTCGGGGGAGGCTTATCCATTTACTTAATGCTTTGCCTGATCATCCTCTCAAGAAAAATGAAATTCTTGACATCTTTTATAATGGGCTAACCGATGCTTCTAGGGACCACCTAGATAGTTGTGCTGGTTGTGTTTTCAGGGAACAAACTGTTGAGCAAGCTAAAAATTTATTGAATAATATATTGAGTAATGATAATGATTGGACTCTTCCCGAACCAACTCCAAAGCCAACTCTGAAGAAAAGAGGTATTCTATTTCTCAGTCCCGAAGATATGCAAGAGGCAAAGAAATCAATGAAGGAAAAAGGTATTAGAGCTGAAGATGTTAAGAATTACCGCCTATCGAAGAAATACATGGTCTTGATAACCCGACACAGGTAGTAGAGGTAAATTGTCTCTATAGATTTGATAAAGGTGATATTCCTCATAATAAGTCTATTAGTCAATGCTTGGATGGGTTTGTTAATCTTATTGTTAAGCACGAAAACTTCAATGCTTATGTTAGTAGACAATTGAAACGTAATGCTCAAACGCTTGAATACTTGGGTGATTATATGACTAGAACTGTTAATGATCTTAAGCTTATTAGTAAACATGCTTCCATGGTTACCACTCAAGTAGAAAAAGTACATAAAGCACAAATGTCGCGACCGGACCCGAATGGATCAAGTCTCTGTGCTTAAGTGTCATCCCTGGATCGGTATGCTGACACACACAGTACTCGAGGATTTATAACACAGGTAAATCACATGTATAAAGTAACGTAAATACTATTACCTCAATCCATATAGCGGAAGTAACCACAAAGTTTTGGATTCCCATCAACACCAACGGCAAAGTTGAGTGTAGACAGCGCAACCCTAAGGTAAAATTTACTCGTCGAATAATTCCTGCAACATGAGACGTTGCAGCCATGTAGGTCAGTATATTGAATGTACTGGCAAATTCGCACCATAGAATAATGATGAACAATAACTATCACTACATGCATATTTGGTTGGTGGAGGCTGTAAGGTTAATTTTGCATAAAGCTAGTTTTTCCCTACAACAAAGGAATACATTTTATTTAACTACTAAGTTGAATTTAAGCAATATTGAGAATGGTTCCTCCATCTCAAATCCCCAAGATACCAAAATTAATAACCCAACAATTTTATTAGATCAAGTGATGAGATCACCAAAATAATCCACTTCTACATACTCAAGGACATCCATAACCGTGGTATAACTACTCATGAATAGTTTGTACACTCTGCAGAGGTTTGTGCACTTTTCCCCACAAGACTTGATCTCCCACGTTTGATTTCTCGCACTGCATGGTGCTTGAGAAATGGATGACCGAGACATAGTCTTTCAGAAGCATTCACTCTTTACCCCGGATGGACCGGTACACCTACATTCCCCCTACATCTGCTAGTCCACCACTAAAAGAGCTCACACAACATATTCAACTATGCAAGAGCCCATAATGGCTTGTGGCTGCACATGGAAGTTTCTAGGCATTAAAATATCATATGATCCCTTTGAGCCTGGTGGCATTCCAATATGTTGATCACACAGGTCCTCCGGGAACCTCTAGGACAACGCTAGACCCTCCAAGTGCCCGGGCGAACCACTGGGTACTCCAGGATGCCCCAACCAATCCACCCAGATGTGTATTAAAGTTTCCACCTTAAGTTTCCCTTAGTTAAATATGTCTTTCACTACTTTCAAGAATCACACATACAAATCCACGTCAATGCATGGCTAAGCAATAAGTAACAAAGCGTATATTCCCTGGGTTGATCTCAAGTCATTGGGTTCCTACCTCATGAACTACATAGCATCACCACATGTTTCCAAACCCTACTAATGCAATCTTTAAGGATAGAACTAATGCAATAAAAACTGGGTATTGGAAAGTATGATCAAAGTATGAACTTACCTTGTACTGTTGATGTAGATCCTTCACACTCATAACTCGTGATAGATCTACTCGTCACACTCTGATCAATCTATCGTAAGCAATCAATAGTAACCACACATAAGCAATCACTCAGAAGACCCGAAAGAACGAAGAAAACACTTCAGAAAACTTCAAAACCAAACAAATAACTCTTGCAACAGAAAACAATTTCTAACAATACCAAAATTAAGTAAATTTGGCCTTATTAGGAAGTTTAGGTCAAGAGCTTCGATTTGCAAAAAGGACCAACTCAAACGGAGTTATAAAACTCAAGTTATGACAAAAAGAAGTTTAAATTCAAATCTATTTGAATTCAAATTTTAAATATTTAAAAAATATTTTTAGTTGAGTTCTCTGGATAGGTGGGCTCATAACGAAGAAGGGGGCATCGGTTTCGTTGGATTTGGACTAACGAGTAAAAAGTTACAAAGGTTTAAAGATCATGGGCTAAACTGTAAAAGAAAATATACAAATAGGTCCCTGGCTGAAAAACAATAAAAAAAAATCGGATGAACGTCCGCTAACAGAGACTAACGAACAAATTCATTTGTTATAGAAACTAAACGAATGAACGTTCGCTAAATAACTAACCGATCGGTTTAAAAAAAACCTAAACAAAAAAACTGGGAAAACCGGGGCGGTTTTTAATTAGCGGTTCGGGCGGTTTTTCGTCGAAAACCGTCGAGGCGGATCGGGCTTCGGTGGTGGATCGGGTCCGGCGCGAGTCGACGGAGCTCCGGCGGGGGTTCCGGCCGACGGCGAGGGCAGGGAGGCGGCTTCGACGGCGAGCGGTGGCAGTGGATGCGGGCGGCGACACGATGTGGCGGGGTGGTGGCGCGGGACGAAGCGAGACGACGGGTGCGGCTACGCGGCGCGGGGGCAAGGCGGACAGCGGCGGCGGCGCAGTGGTTGCGGCGCGTGGCTTCGGCGGGCGAGGCGAGAAGTGGCGCGGCGACGGCGCGAGATGCGAGGAGGAGAGGGGTGATGGTGCATTTATAGGGGGAGGGACAGGTCGAAGGCGTGGGGGAGGGGCGAGGAACGGCGGCGTGAAGTTCTCGGACTCCGGCGGAGTTCGGTTCGGCGACGGGGACGAAGGCGGTGGCCTGGCTGGATGGGCTGGGCCTCGGCCCAGCTTGGTCGGCCCGAAGTTTTTTTAAAGAAACACACAATAAAATAAAATAAAATCGAATAAAATAACAATATAATATAGGCATATTATGTATCAAAATTTTCAGAAAAAGATTTCCTACAACAGGAACATTTTTCTAGAGTAAAATAAAATCCTCACAAATTTAAGTCCTTGTGGTTTACAAAATCAAAATCAAATATTTTAAAATACTAAAATTAATTCAAACTCATTTTCCTCCAATTTTCCATTGTAGGGAATCATTTTACCCTATTTTCCATATATTTTATTTTTGGAGAAAAATAATTTGAATACAAACCAAATACCTCCAATTTAAAAATAAGTTTCAAAAATACTTCCAAGGAAATTCCAACTCATATTTCTTATAATTAAAGAAGTCATTTTATCTTCTCTAATGAAAACCATTGAGTTGCATAAAGTTTCTGAATTTAAAATATTTCAAAATAGAATTCTAATCTTTTTAAAACCCGTTTTCATTTTATTAAATGGAAGAAGTCATATCATCTTCACTCCAGGGTTTTGTGATGAAATAAATTTGAATTCAATTCAAAGTGAAACTTTGGGAAAGTCATTTCATTCCCTCTCATTTAACTTTCAAAAGTTTCAAATTTCACTCAATTTCACACAGCACATCACACAAGCAATCAAAACTATCTATTTTATACAACATTCCAAAATTTAGAATTTTGGGATGTTACAAACCTACCACACTTAAAATGAATCTCGTCCTCGAGATTCGAATAGGCTAGCAAGAAATAGGTTGGGGTTTGGGGTCTCCTAACAAATCCATCGATTGTTATGGTCTAGTGTGCTACCACACTTAGAATCATGGTTACGGTTCCATCAAAACTCAGGTACTACCTCATTTGGCAGTGTCGGTCTTCTCAGATCCTCAGGGTAATTCCTTCTCTGGGCTCTTCCGGTAGTGGCAACATCTTTATCCTCAATTCTTGTGTCCTTTCTTCTTGGTAAGGTCCTTCTGGGTCTGGTTCTTCTTAGTTGACAAGTCAGGCACCAATACTAAATAACTATCGATATCTCATGGTGGTCGTCAAACAATTTAACTGGGTCCCTACAGAGAATGGGTATGGGCTTCATTCTCACCGTATGACCTACGATTGGCAACACTACCTTGTACAAGGGAAAATTGTTATACCATTCTAAGGTTTGAACAAGGTTTTGATATCGACGCCTCTCTACTATGGGTAAGTCACTCAGATTTACCATCCCGTATAGCAGAGGTGAATAACAAGAGTAAGTCGGTATGGTGATCAATCCATTTTGCACCCAAATCATTACCTTGTATATGGTTTAGTAAATCTCGCCTTCTAACACTCAGCCATCCTCACAAGCATTGCAGAATTTCTCTTGTCAATGAACTACGTTCGGATAAATCCATTGATTCTGCAAGCCAAACAACCATCTATCGTTTCTTCACAACCCTCGGTCTTTTCGTAAACACCTATAAGATCGTGTGTTGACAAAGTCGTAACTTCTTCGAGGGTTTTTTTTCCAGCAAGAGTGTCCTTGCTTCTTTGACGGGTCTTGGGGCCTGCGGGTTATGGATCATCTCATCACTAGTAACACTTGGTCTCATCATCGGGTTGCAACTGACCAGTCTTCCAACATCCATCTTCCTTAGCATTCGTAAATCCATCCAATTGTACGGTTTCCCTTCCTTCTATTGGTACAAATTACAATGTAATTACTCAGACTCATCATTGAGTGGTCCATTCCAAAGTCTGACATAACTAGCTCTTGTATTCGGGTAATGGTGTTGGATTCTACCACCCTTAAAATGAGAAACACTAGTTCTCTTAATCCACGTATCATGATTTCACTCATTGCCTATATAGTAACAACTCATAAAAATCCAAAATCAGTACCCTGATGCCAACTGTATTGATTCTCAAATCATTGCAAATCTCCTGCAGCTCCATTACATGCTTCAACTCAACTACTTATGTAGCGACCACGATCCGAATGGACCGAAGTCTCTGTGTTTCAGTGTCATCCCTGGATCGGTAATGCTGACACACACAGTACTTGAAGGATTTATAACAGATTGGCAATCACACACTTATTACATTGAATGTCTCCAAAGAGAACTTATTACAAAAGTCTATGGCATAAGGCCATCTAACAAAATAATAGCGGAAGGCTTGGAAGATAAGTGAGTCCGTCAACTCCAACGGCATAGCTGAGTCCATGACAAACGACCTAAAACGTCTTATCCCTCATCTGAAAAGTATGCAACGTAATATGTTGCAGCCCGAAAACGGGTCAGCACATGGAATATGCTGGCAAGATAACACAGAAGGTGCAAGTAACTGAAGTAAAGGCTACACTATATGCATATTTGGCTGGTGGAGGCTCTAAGTTTAAAGTTTTTACGTAAAGCCAATTTTCCCTACAACAAAGGAATAAATTTTTACTTTTAATATCATGGTAGTTGAAACATCATTGAGAAGGTACCTCCAACTCAATCCCAATTAAAGTAATCATTAACTCAAAAAGTTTAACTTTAGAGTGATGAGATCAACCAATAATTCAAGTACCAGATACTCAAGTTGTCCGTAACCGGGGACACGGCTAATCATGATCAGTTTGTACACTCTGCAGAGGTTGTGCACTTTTCCCACAAGACTCGATCGCCTCCATTTGGTTTCTCACACTGCATGGTGTTTGAGAAACGGATGACCGAGACACAGTCTTTCAGAAGAGATCCCCTTAACCAGATAGATAGGTCGGTACACCTACAATCCCTCTACATCTGCTAGCCCCTCATGGAAAGGATTCCCACAGCTTACTCAACTATGCCAGAGCCCATAATGGCATTGTGGCTGCACACGGAAGTTTCTAGCATGAATAGTTTTATGATCCCTTTGAGCCTGGGTGGCATTCCATAGGAAAAATCACACGGAACCCCGAGATTTCCTAGGACAACACTGGATTCTCCAGGTGCCCTGCAACCAATATACCGAGATGTGTATTCAAGAAGCCACCTTAAGTTGAATCCTTAATTAACAAATCACATATGTCATGGATTTCACTCAAACCCAAACCACGTCTACGAGCATAGCATGATAACCTAAGCATAGTGTAGAAGTAACTCCCAAGGGTTTGAAAAATAATAATACAGGTAATAGGTTCTACCTCAATCTACTTCCCAGTCCCACAAGTTAAGAGATCCTACTCATGCAATGTGTGAGGGTTTGATCTAATGCATAAAAACTGGGTAATCAAAGGGTATGATCAAAGTGTTACTTGCCTTGTTGACGATTCGCAAAACCTAGAGACTCGTAGTAGCACGCTTCACAGTCCGGGTATTCTATCGCAAGCAAACAATAGCATACATAAGCAATCAAACAATGATGCACAAACAAAACTCCAAAAGATAAGATCTAACCAGAAAGTTCAACTTAAGAACTCCGGTTTGCAAAAAGAATCAAATCGAAAGAAGCAATTGAACTCAAACTACGAAAGAAACGAGCTCCGGTTACTAATTGATCTAAAGTCAAATTTTACAGTAATCAAAACCTTGTTCAAGTTGGTTAAACGGAAAGAGGGCGTCGAGACGAAGATCTAGGATTTTAAATCACCTGATTCCGACTCTCGAGCGAAAAGAAAAATGAAAAAACAAGATCAGGGCAGAAATCACGATCAGAATCATCGCGGATAAATACCCCGAAAAAGAAAACTGACGAACAGGCTAACGAACGAACGTTCGCTGTCTGCGGCTAACGGACGAACAACGTTCGTTAAAACGAACGTACGGACGAACGTCCGCTAAATAACTAAACCGGAGAAAAAACCGATCTAACCTAAAGAAACGAATCTAGGGTTTCTTAAAAAAAGCTGATCGGTTTAAAAAGAAAAACCAACGGCCACCTCGGAAAAGTCAACACCGGCGGCGGCTCCGGCGAAGATCCGGCAGCGACGGCGGCTACTCCGGCGGGCAAGGCGGCGGGGTGCAGTGGCGGGACGGCGGCGTGGTGCGGCGGCGGCGGGCGGCGGTGCAGCGCGACGGCGGCGGCAAGTGGCGGCAGCGGCGACTAGACGGCGGCGGCGCTACGGCAGGGGCGGGCGAGCGGGCTGGCTTCACGGGCCAGGGCGCCGCCTTATAAAGGCCCTAGGCCAGGGAGTCCTGGCCGGGTACGGCCCGGAGTCGGTTCCCGTTTTTTACGAGTCCTGACGTAGTAAAATAGGCGAAAAAAATACTTAACGGAGTCCAAAAATTCCGAAATAAATTTTCACCGTCCTCTAATAATATTTAGGACAAAGTGAACATTTTTCCCGGACCTAAATGAAATTTTGAAAAAACGCGTATTTTTCCTATGCAAATAAAATCGAAAATAAATCCAGAAAATACCAAAAGTGATTTTAACATTTTCCCTCCAATATTTCTGTTATTTTGGAGAAGTCATATTATCTCCGCTCATATATTTTATTTAGAAATATTTTTAGGAGAGAAAAATAATTAAAACCAACACTATCCTCGTACCGGTATTCGAGTGAACTCAAATACAAAACGGTAGAATTCCCAACTCTCTCCTTAGGTCCTTGAGTTGCTTAGAATTTCGAGGATCGCCACAAACAAAAATGCAAAGAAATATGCAATGCAATATGATCTATGTATAACATTCCAAGTTGAAAATTTGGGATGTTACAACTTAGCACAACTCTCCTTCTCCTTGGGACAATATCTAACATAGTGCTCTGCTTCATCACAACAGAAACATATTATCACTGACAAGTCTCGTGGTTCCCTTGTGATTACATAGCCTCCTTAGGTCCTCGGCTTAGGGGTCCACTTCAGAACTTGTATATCCTTAATTCATCCTTGGAGTCACTATTGCTCCACACTCCAGCATTACACCCTCTTTAAATCCAATTGTTCTTTATTTCCTTCATACCCTTGGGGTAAACATCATATCAAAAATAAACTCCAACATAATTTATGCAAACTCCACTCTTTGGAGCAATGTTTTCCTTTCCATTGGTCCAGTGTTCACATAGAAAAGTATCGCCTCAAAATAAATGCACCAGTTCATCCGTAATTCATATTCTTCTCATATCATATCTTTTATTACATCCTGAACCACTATTCAACACTCACATTCTAAAGGTGCTTCACTACAAATGTTGCCATCCACATAGCTTCGTGTGGTCAAGCATTCCTTCCATATTTATTCCTTTGTCCTTGCCGAGGATGCTTCAGTCCCACTGGAATTGTGCAATGTGATTCTTGAAATCATCGATCATTTGCTTCATCCTAGTGGTCGTGTGCTTCATCTCCATCCTTTCTGCATGCACCACACTCAGGCATTCCTGAGTGTGATCAAGTCTTGCTTCAAGTATTTCTCCAATCTAATGTATGGCCTCCATAGCAGCTTCACGAACAGAGTCAAAAAATGTTGTTCGTGGTACTCGAGAGATGAAAAAGTATTGACCCATAGTTTTTGGGCAAACTCCTTTCACACGGTGGAGGTGTACCTCCACGTACCAAAGTTCAACTCCATTCTCCAAGAAAGGTTAACCCTTGTAGACTGCCTCTCCTTCAAGGTGAATATGCTTCATCATGTCCTTCGGGATCTTTGGGTAATCCATATCGCTCGTCAGGGTCATGATCATTTCCGGCCTTTGAGAAAAGACTTGTAAAGGGTTGTCATCTGTAGGTATAAGGTAGAAGGGGTACTCAGGATAATGTATGTATTTCCTTGGGTGAAATGTGACTGGTTGTCCGAGAAGGTTTGAGGTCAGCTTGTCCATGGGTTCAAGGTTTTAGTCTGGGTGAGATAGCAAAAGAGGCACTCACACTCAACCAACAACTCCTAACATTCCATATTAGATTCCAAACATATCACCTTGTATTGCTTCACAAACTATTACAATGTCCTTTCCATAACTCATCTCAACATCCCAATGAAAAGTGTATTCCACATTTATTTACATGCTTTATTCCAATATCAAGAACTAAACTACTCTGCTCAAACTTTCCTCAGGTCTGAACCTTCTCTAGCAAAATGCCTCACTTCCTTGCAGCGTAAACAAATGACATCAGACAAATGTAGGGATTTCATGGTGACTATCTTGGTTCCCTGAGTTCTTAGCTTCCTCGTTGTGCATTTGCTAGCATAATGACCTAAAATCTTGCACCTGTAGCATGTGATATGACTGAGGTCCCTTTCCACAGAAATTGGGTTGTTCTGGGGACACATGCTCTTTCTCTTCCTCGACTCATTCGTTCCGATCAGGGCTTCTATTTCCTGTGGGTCATACTCAAATTACATTGTCGTAAATTCTACTAGATACTCCCTCGAACAATACTGGGAAATGTATCCTTCTTCTCCACATGAATAGCATGACTTGGTGCAAACTTTAATTGGGTCTTCTTTGTGTGTGCCCTCCACATCTTCCTTCATCACAGGTACTTCCAAAATTTCCATGAGGGCTTCTTTCATTGCTTCTTTCTTCTGCTGGATAGTTCATTGTACCATGGGGTAAATGTGACATTGATCAGGGTAGTGGGTAGTCCCTTCACACAAGAAACAAGTAATTTGTCTAGTTGGGCATTCTTCAGCTGGGTGACTTTCTTCACAATGAGGGCATTCATCCTTGTGCTCCTCCTGGGTGTGTCCTATTTCTTCACAAATCCTGCAGGCACAAGGTTTCTTCTTCGGGTTGTCACCTCGCTTTAGGATGAGACGGGATTTTAACAGACCCTTCTTAAATTCCTCCCAACTTATTTATCCATTACATCCTTGTACGGCTTGATGCATTTTCCACCATGTTACAACACTTTTTGTAAAGTACTGAAGAGCGTACTAAACCTGATACTTCCTGCAATCAAATTCTTCCTAAAGTGATCCTCAATGTTTTGTATCCATAGCTCTGCCTCCAGCTGGGTCATCGGTCCAGAGAATACAAGTTTATCTTCATTCATCCTCTATTGGGTCCAAGGGTTTTGGGATGAGATTCGGGAGATGGAGAGAGATACACTCAATACAAACAATAGTTTTGAAGAGACGGGTTTTATTTGGTGGCCGTCGGAAAAACATCAAACAAGTGACGGCTCACAATCGTCGCATCTAACGTAAGTACTTAACAAGGGTTTGGTCTTCTAAAGGTCAATATCTCTTCAAAGTCGACAACTCTTCAAATCTTCGGAGTATCCACTTTTGTAGCTTCAACACTTCTAATGCATGGTGAAATCCTCTTTACTCCAAAGTGGTCAAAAAGGAAAAGGGTATTGTCTATCTATTTAAGGTAAAAGGGAAGATTTGACAAAGCTCGGAAAAGAAGAGAGGTAAAGAATCATTTTGAAAATAATGTTTTAGATAAATCCTTTTCTACGGGCTTGCCAGTTTCTAGGGTCACATCCTATAGTCAACATGTGCTCTGATACCATCTTGTAGCGACCCGGCCCGAATGGATCAAGTCTCGGTGATTATGTGTCATCCTTGGATCAGTATGCTGACACACGCAATACTCGAGGATTTATAACTGTAAGTGCATCTAATGCCACCCCTAGTTGGTTTTGGAGTATTGACGACAAACCTGGTTGAGGGACTAATGATTTTGTGAGAATTGCAGGATAACACAGGTAGTAGTCCCTCATTGATTCGGTATACCTACCGGAGATGACCCCTAAAAATGTATGAAGACATTGACGACAATGGTGGTATATGAAGATATTCATATTGAAGACTATGACAAGAGAAGACATTGTGTGAAGACTATGGAGCGCGAAGACTTAGACGTTTCGTTGTTTCCTTTTATTCTTTGTTGAGTCATAGGAAACACCGTACTGTTAAGTGGGGTCCAAGTGAACAAAGTCAGAGTGACTGAAGTGATGCTCAACCAAATCCTATGTCTTCGAGCGAAGACAATGAGAGCAAATCTTATCCAGAGCTGGATGAGTCAGCTTTACTTGTAGCCCAACTAAAGTTGCCGCGTGTGTTTAAAATCTGACCGTTGGAACACGTGTCAGTTCCTTAGTGACCCAGGGTCATTTCGGACAAATCAGGTTGGGTTACCTAGTGGCTATAAATAGCCCACCCCCTACACCATAAATTGGTGGCTGCTCAAAGTTAGTACACGGCTTTTGTCGTTTGAGAGCAACCCACCTCCGAAGTATTTGAGAGAGAGATCCTTGCGAGGACAAAGCCCAAAAACCCAGAGCTAAAGAGTGTTAGGCATCATTGAAGTCTTTCTGTCCGCGCGATCTGAAGACTTGTTACACTTGAGGACTGTGAGTCCTCCAGCCGGTTAGGCGTCGCGTTTTGAGAATCCAAGACTTAACAGAGTGATTGGGCGAGGACGGGTTGTCCTTAGCTCAAGGGGAATAAGGTGAAGACGCGGTCTTCTGAGTTAAATCTCAGCCTCCCTAACCAAACGTACAGTTGTCACAACAACTGGAACTGGTCGAACAAATCATTGCCTTCCCAAGCTACTGGTTCTATCCCTTCCTTCTCTTTACTTACTGTCTGTCTTTATGAAGTCATTGCATGTTTGCCTTATCTGTTTGACTTCACTGTGTGACTACTTGTTCTGATTGGCTTCATACAATCTGCCATCCTAATCCATACTGCCTAGCTGCTATTAGTCTTAGTGCTTTCACTTCATTGAATACTTGTCTATGGCTTGTCTAGTGTCGTCTACCTTCCGCTGCATATAAATAGGATCGGTTCTATCGTTTGTCTACGAAACTTCCATGTTTTGAAGACTTTCATAAAAATCGCCTATTCACCCCCCCTCTAGTCAATATACAGCTCTTTCAATTGGTATCAGAGCAAGGTACTCCCTTTTTCTGTGTGATTCGGTTTAACCACCTGAAGTTTTAGCTATGTCGACTGCGGGGATAATCAAAGTATCCGTTGTGTGCCCCGTCTTCGATGGCACTGAATACCCCTACTAGAAGAACAAGATGTGCATGCACCTTGAAGCCATTGATGTGGACCTCTGGTATGTCATCAAGAATGGCGTTCCCAAGACTGGTGAAGGTGTCACCCCTCCTGATGTCAAGAAGTTCGTTCAACTGGATTCCACTGCCAAGAACATCATCTGTGGTCATGTGACCGAAGGACAATATGGTCGTGTGAGTGCTCTGGAAACGTCGAAGCTAGTCTGGGACTCGCTCTCCAAGGTCAACAAAGGCGTCTCAACCCAGAGAGATCAAAGGATCAGTGTCCTTCGCAACCTCCTCAGTCGCTTCAAGAGACACGGAAATGAGAATGTCCAGCTCACATTCGATCACCTCACTGACATCACAAATGAGGTTCAGGCACTTGGCGCCACTGAGATCACCAAGCATGAAATCATCAAGACACTCCTGAGATCACTTGACAGCTCATTTGACATCCTTGCCCTGATGATTCAAGAGCGCCCCGACTTCAAGACTCTCAATCCGTCTGACATACTTGAGAGGCTCAACACACATGAGTTCCAGCTATCTGAGAAACGTGAAATCTATGGTCCCAACTATGGCCGAACTTGCGCTTTGAAGGCCAAGGCCGTTTCCTCATCTGAAGAAGAATCTGACTGCAGTTCCGGTGATCCTGAAGACATTGGAAAGGAGCTTTCCATGCTTGTGAAGAAGTTCCAGAAATTCACTAAGAATAAAGGCTTCAGAAGGTCTTCACGATCCAGCTCAAGAAATGATGAAGCTTCTACCCATGACCACAAGAAGAGAACATGTCACAAGTGCAAGAAACCTGGTCACTACATCTCTGAGTGTCCTCAATGGGACAATGAGAAGAAGAAGAAGAAGAAGAGCAAGGAATATGATTATGATGACAAGAAAAATAAGAAATCCTCAAAGTCTTCTTCCAAGTCTTCATCGAAGTCTTCATCACACAAGAAGAATTCATATGGCAAGGCTCGTGCGTTTGTTTACAAGGAGATGGATTCAGAGGAGGAGTTTGCTTCAGAAGAACCGTAGGTGGAGTCTGAGGAGGAGTCCGATTCTGGTGTTGCAAGTCTGGCTCTAGCCACAGCCTACGTTGCCAAGTCCATCTTCAACAATGAAGACAATGGCTCCGTCACCAACACTGATGATGATGATAACGACGACTCCGCTCCCACCTATTGCTTCATGGCACGCGGTGCCAAGGTGAAATCACGCGATGCTTACTTTCAAACATCCAATGAAGATGACTCCAATTGTGAATCCAAACCTAGCTACAAAACACTTGCTAAAATTGCCATTGAACAACAGAAAGCTATGGAACATATTCAAAAACTGTTAGACAAAAGCGATGACCTGTTGGACGCGGAAATGACCCGTTCTCAGTCCTTAATTGAAGACATAAAAAATCTTGATGTTAAGTACAAGGAACTTGAAAGTTGTCATGAATCGCTCTCAAAAACTCATGAAAATCTTTCCTACGGTTATCTTCAAAGGAAGCAAGAACTTGAGAAATTGAAAGCGGCTCATGAAGATCTTCGAAAAGAAAATGAGTCACTCTGCGCTCAACAGATCAGCTCCGCTCAAGAAGGATTTGAACCACCATGTCTAAAATGCATTGAGCGTGATAACGCTACATCTGTTGCTGAATGTTCTACTGATGCTACTGTTGCAACATCTTCAACTGCTGATGTGGTAACTAACCCCTCTGCTGAGGATACCACTACTATTGCTGATGAAAATGCTAGGTTGAAGACTTTGCTTGAAACAGGGATGTACAAAAGCCTCAAAGGGCATTAGACATTATGTGATGTCCTCAAAAAGCAGATTCTGAACCGAAACCCTAGGAAATAGGGTGTAGGGTTCGAGAGGAAAGTGAATGTTGAAAGGTTCATACTGGAAGCCTGAGCAGTACCCCAAAACCACATGGGTTGCTGCAAAGGAACCTTCAGTGGATCCTTCACCTTATCTGGCTTCACATGTGCTAATCCTATTATCATTGATGAATCCTTTGATGCAAACTATAAACTGTTTAAGAATCAGAATGGTGAAGTGTTTGCCAGGTATATTGGTACTAATTGCAGGAACGGGCCACCTATGAAAAAGATCTGGGTTACCAAAAGTTGTCTTGAGAAGCTTCCAGTAAATGTCATCATGACACCACCTGGGAAGAAGACAAACCCCAGACCAAAGGCTTCATACGGTCCTATGGCTCCATACAGATAGAGGACTCACCTAAGTCACCCTAACGTCAATGTTTCGCAGGGAAATTGTACTCAGACCCATGAATATGAGCGTGTTTCCTCAAACCGCTATATTCACAAAACAAAGAACTTTTCTGCTTATTCTTATGAGTATTATTCTCCTCCTGCAAGGCTATTTGCTAGGGCTCCGAAGCCAAAATTCTCAGATGCTGCACTTAGACTCATTGCTTCTAAGCCACCGTTGAAGATGTGGGTGGTTAAGAAGAATTAACTTTCTCTTGCAAGGAAAGGTCTCCAGGCGAAAATCAAAGGCGTCCGATGCTATTGTTGGGGACCTAAAACATCTTGTAGGGCACAAGATCAAATGCCCAAATGGTCTTACTGTGTATTTTGTTCCTGAATCGCTTGCCAATCATCCTATCAGTCCTAACTTGGATCTAAGCTTTCATAATCCGCTTGCTCGTCAAAGATTATGCTTCACAATACTATTCGTGAAGCCTATCCCCCTAACTGCACTGTAGGGTATGACACCAAAGACTTCAGAATGGATTATGGACAGCGGATGCACTAATCATATGACTGGTGATCGAAATCTTCTCATGGACTCAACCTTACGTCCATCTGACAAGAGTCACATCACATTTGCTGATACTGGTAAAAGCAAGGTATTGGGTCTAGGTAGAGTTGCAATCTCAAAGGATCAGCACATGGATAAAGTCATGCTTGTTGAATCCCTTGGTTTCAACTTAATGTCTGTCTCAATGCTTTGTGACTTAAACATGATTGTGATATTTGGAAAATATTGTTGCCTTGTGCTAATGGAATCTGACAAGTCTCTAGTCTTTGAAGGATATCGGAAAGGTGATCTGTATATGGTAGATTTCTCAGCAGGACCACAGATGGCCATATGTCTTCTAGCAAAAGCTTCAGAGTGCTGGCTCTGGCATCAGAGGCTAGGACATGACGGCATGAGGAACTTGCACACTCTCGCGAAGAAGAAGCACGTCGTAGGCATCGAGGGCGTCAAGTTCAAGAAATATCATCTGTGTGGTGCCTGCGAAGCTGGGAAGATGACTAGGGCCAAGCATCCCTCGAAGACAATCATGACGACATCCCAACCCTTCGAGCTGCTTCACATGGACTTATTTGGCCCTACTCACTACTCTACACTCACTACTACAGCTTGTCTCTATGGCTTCGTCATTGTTGATGATTATTCAAGATACACATGGGTGCACATAATTCTCTACAAGACTGAAGTGCAGGATGTCTTCAGACGCTTCGCCAACCGTGCCATGAACAACTATGGCGTTAAGATCAAGCATATCAGAAGTGACAATGGCACTGAGTTCTAGAATACCGGCCTTGATCTTTATCTGGATACAATGGGAATCACTCATGAGTTCTCAGCTCCGTACACACCTCAGCAGAATGGCATCGTGGAGCGCAAGAACAGAACCCTCATTGAGATGGCTCAAATGATGCTCGATGAATACAAGACACCAAGAAGGTTCTGGCCCGAAGCTATTGATACAACATGCCATGTCATCAACCGTGTTTATCTTCACAAGCTTCTGAAGAAAACTTCCTATGAACTCCTTACTGGCAAGAAGCCAAATGTCAGTTACTTCAGGGTATTTGGAGCTAGGTGTTGGATCAAGGATCCACATCACAAATCAAAATTTGCACCAAAAGCACATGAAGGTTTCATGCTCGGCTACGAAAAGGACTCGCACTCCTACAGAGTCTTCAACCTCTTTCTCTATAAAGTGGTTGAAACTGTGGATGTGCGGTTTGATGAAACGAATGGCTCACAAAGAGAGTTCCTGCCAAATGTGCTGGATGAAGCTCCACCCAGTGAATCTATCAAGCTAATGGGAACTGGTGAAATCATGCCTTTTGAAGCACAACCTGACAAGGAACTCAGCATTTCTGCTCCCAATCAACCTGAAGACAATGCTCAGCCTGAAGACAATCCTCCTAATGATGACAATGACCAGCAAGAGCAAAATCTTTGTCCAGTTCATCCTCGTGTTGCAAATGAAGTACAAGTTGAGAAGATAATTGACAGCATCAATGCACCTGGTCCACTCACTCGTTCAAGAGCAACACAGCTAGCAAATTTCTGTGGGCACTTTGCATTTTTCTCGAGATCTGAACCCAAGAAAGTTGTTGAAGCCTTCATGGAACCTGAATGTATTCAAGATATGCAAGAAGAGCTTCAACAGTTTGAGCTGTACAACGTATGGGAACTTGTCAAGCGTCCTGAACCCCGCAAGCACAACATAATAGGCACAAAATGGATATATCGCAACAAGCAAGATGGGCATGGTCAAGTTGCCAGAAACAAAGCTCGTCTCGTTGCTCAAGGATACACTCAAATTGAAGGGATTGACTTCGATGAAACATTTGCTCATGTGGCTAGGCTTGAAGCTATTCGCATACTGCTAGCCTATGCAAACCATCACAACATCCTTCTGTATCAAATGGATGTGAAGAGTGCCTTTCTCAATGGCAAGATTGAAGAAGAAGTGTATGTTGCACAACCACCTGGCTTTGAAGATCCAAAACATCCTGATATGGTATACAAGCTCAACAAGGCACTGTATGGCCTCAAACAAGCCCCTCGTGCTTGGTATGACACACTCAAATACTTCCTGAAGAGAAACGGATTCAAACCTGGTTCCCTTGATCCCACACTCTTCATGAAGACATATGATGGTGAACTTTTTGTTTGCCAAATCTATGTGGATGACATTATCTTCGGTTGCACTGACAAAAGATACAATGATGAGTTCGCTCACATGATGCAAGAGGAATATCAGATGTCCATGATGGGTGAGCTGAAGTCCTTCATTTGCCTTCAAATTCGTCAGCAAAGCAACGACATCTTCATATCTCAAGAGAAATACCTCAAAGATTGCCTGAAGAAGTTTGGAATGCAAGACTGCAAAGGATACACGACACCTATGCCAACTAAAAGTCATCTAAGTCCTGACGCCAATGGTAAAGATTTCGATCAAAAGGTATACCGCTCCATGATTGATTCTTTACTTTATTTATGTGCATCTAGGCCAGATATTATGCTTAGTGTTGCATGTGTGCTCGATTCCAACCGGCACCAAAGGAATCGCATCACTTAGCTATGAAACGAATTCTTCGATATTTGGCTTACACCCCAACACTAGGATTATGGTATCCAAAGGGCTCAGAGTTTGATCTAGTTGGATTCTCAGATGTTGATTATGCTGGTGACAAAGTTGATCGCAAGTCTACATCAGGCACATGTCACTTTCTGGGACGATCACTTGTCTGTTGGTCTTCAAAGAAGCAGAACTGTGAATCACCCTCCACTGCTGAATCTGAATACATTGCTGCTGGATCTTGTTGCGCTCAGTTTCTCTGGATGAAGCAAACTATGAAGGACTATGGTGACCATCCGAAGCATGTGCCACTCTATTGCGACAATGAAAGCGCCATCAAGATTGCGAACAAACCAGTTCAACACTCGAAGACAAAGCACATTGAAATTCGTCATCACTTTCTCAGAGATCATGTCATGAAGGAAGATATTGATATCATACACGTCAACACTGAAGAGTAGCTGGCAGATATCTTCACAAAGCCCTTGGATGAGAAAAGGTTTTGCAAGTTGCAGTGTGAGCTCAATATCTTGGAATCATCGAATGTCCTGTAATCAGGCACACATCCTAACACTTATGCATGTCGACTTAGATGTGCAACACACGAAGTAAAGTATATCTTCAATCAATGAAGACTTACATTCTGTGTGTGAATACATTAACGCGGAATTTGACTTCGGAGCGCCACGATAATTGTGCGCCGTGTCTGGGTCTAATACTTCCTATACGGTGGGTAACGCCACCACCAAATCTTTGCTTGAAGTGTTTCTCTTGGCGTTACATTTGCTAAATCTTCGTATTTGATTTATCTTCATATGTGTCTTCTCTTTGTCAATTTGATCTTACTCAGATATATACATATATAGACTTGTGTTCTGTCCTCTGCAACATTCACTTATAGCTATGTCTTCTTATTTGAATCTTTTGAACTAAGTGAATGTGATCGGACCCTAACCTCTCTATGCTTTCTACCTCAAACGCTATCTATCCAAATCATATGCATTCTATTGGAATAGTCGAATGTCTTCTCTACGTTCTTGTCAGCAGAAGATATAGAGACAAACATTAAATATATTTTTATTGCTCAATCCTTATTGTCTGAAACCCGAAGAAGCCGGAACGACCACCCCGACAGTCCAGGCGTGTGTGGGAACATGGAACAACTCCCTATGTGTTACATGTCTGCCACGTGTCCCTCGGATGAGAACCGCTAGGGGCACCTGCGTAATTGTGTTGTGCCGTCTCCCTTCCTTATAAATGCATGTCCCATCACGGTCAAAACACTTCTACCACCTCTCCACCTCCAAAAACCCTAGCGCCACCGCTAGCTCTCAACGACGCCGACGACGAAGCGCTTAGCTGCCGCGACCTCGTCGACGCTGTTTTCACGCCGGCCGCGGACATCGTCTTCTCCGCCGCCGCCGTAGGCGTCCTCCGTCGCCAAGTTAGGGCACGGAAGATCGAACTGCTCGGCCTCCACTTCGTCTCCGTCTAGCAGTTCATCGTGTGGTAAATTAAAACCCTCCTTTTACCGTCTTTTGATCCGATAGATTCATCCTTTCTACCAAAAGAAGTTTCTGCCTGCACATATTTGGATCTACCCTGTCTGCATCTCATACTTTGCCTAGTATATTCACTTATGCTTCACACATAGTTAGATTCCTCACTTGTACCTATTCTTGGATTCGTACAAAACTGGAACCAACTCTCAACATATAAGTGAATGTCTTCGCGCTACGAGGTCAATGTCTTCTAAACTGATTTATCTTCAAAATCTTCTGAGAATACATATGACCTCTTCCCCTTCCCTCGCATCTCTAATGTTGTCATAGGTACATGTCCGTGGGAGAATCCCTTGGTTCTCATAGTCTCCATTCATTTGCAGAATTCTTGCAGCGTCACATTGACTCTCCCGAAGCCAGTTCATGTTTGACCAGCAGACGGAAGCCTTTGACAGTGTTGAAGCCTTTCAGGTTGAATCTCATGGCAACTGAGAAATCTGCTAGGAAGGGTGGCAGACAGCGCCGTGGAAACACCTCCAGAGACTTGCCTACTGACCTCTATGAGATGTACAAGACTGATCCAGAGTAGGACTATAATCAGAGAAAAACTCGAATCCAATGGATTCGAAGATATTGGGCAAAACAATGGTACAAGTACAGGTTTGTGACCCAGGAGTATGATGGGAAGAATGCCATCAAGCAACCATGGGGAGACATTTTGTACAAAAATCTTCCACCCAGGTCCAGAGCTGAAGCCATTGCACAAGGCTGCTATCCTTGCATGGTCCAAGGACCACAACCTGTTGATGCCGACCCATCGTCATTGCTATGGTGTCGAGATGACAATCTGTTCAAGCGCAACCTCCAGTTTGCCAAGAACTAGGCCAAGGAGAACAAGAAATCTTGGGGATTAGACTTCAACCCTGGCCCCTCTGCGCCTCGTGCCGATGGCACACGCGAAGCTGAACCAAATCTTGTTGGGCCCTTCTACAACTTAGAAGGTCTCATCACTCATATAAGGGTTCAAGGAGCGGATGTGGATCAACCTGCAGACGACGCTGACTCTGATGAAGCGCCTGCACCTCCGAAGCCGAAGAAGAAGAAGAAACCCAAGGCTTCGAAGCCTTCCACTCCACCAAAAGCTTTGGGAGTGAAGCCCTTGGCCACTGCTCCACCTGCACCAAGTGTGCAGTCTGAAGATCACTCTCGCATCTCCAAGCCCAAGAAGCTAAAGAAGAAGCCCATGCACACCCCCAGTTCTGCTCTGAATCCTGCTGCTATTCTGAGGAATGAGAATGACACCATTGATCTGTCAAGTGATGAAGATCTTGCTGATGACGCTCTTGAGCAACTGATAAAGAGCAAGCAAGAAGCAGAAATCTTCAATGACTTGCCACTCTTTGACGTGGTAGTCATCAACAACTTCATTGATGAGTGGTTTGACACCCCCAATCTCAGCTTTGATGATCTGCAACTTCCAATTGGCATGGGCATCTCATTCAACGGCGCCATTGCTTCTGAGCTAGCTCTTGCTCAGAATATTGTTGAGCTGAAGCACAAGATTGATTTTGAAAAGGCTCAGTTCAAGAAGCATATGGCCAAGCTCAGCGTCAAAGATATACAGAATTTTCAAGTCATGATGCATGAGCTCAAGGAAGCCTTTCACAAGAAGCATGAAGAAGCTAAAGGTTCTCGTGAGCGCATAAAGGTTTTGGCTGCCAAGTGTGTTCAAGCTTACAATGAAGCTGAGAAGCGCAAGTCCCTTGGGCGTCCTGGCATCGACCCCATGATGGCTACCAAGAAGTAGAAGCCAAATGTGGCCCCAGCTGAAGCATCAAGGCGGGAAGAACCTCACATTGTCTTCCCTGTCAGCATGACAGGCTCGAAGCCTAAGGTCCCCACAGTTGCTTCAGAACTCAAGAAGACAAAGGTCGCTGAAGCTGAAGCCCGCAAGCACAAAACCAAGAACACCACTGATGATGCTCCACCCATCAAGAAACGCAAGAAAAAGAAAGTCCGGGCTGCTCCCACAGAGCCCCTTATCGTCGAGCCAATTTCTGTTGCTCGTCTTGCATCTGCACAACAAGAACGTCGCCTGACTGTTCATGAGCCTTCTACCACAGAGGCTCCTGAAGACATTCCAGCTGTTGACCCCACCGCAGCTGAAGACATTGGTCATCACGACAATGTTGAAGATGATGAAGTCCTTCCTCAGATTGAACACAATGTGGTATCATCGCCTGTTCTCACGAACAGCGAACGCATCAGCATTGGTCGTCCTTTGACGCCAATTGCTCAGGATGATTCATGGGCTGATCACCCACAAGACTCCCACCGTCAAGCAGAATCACCAGTAACTCCCCCAACTCAAGTCACCAGTCCGGTGATTGAAGATGAAGACTATGAGGCACAACCTACTCCATCTCCACAGGCGTCGCCAGCATTCCGCAGGCTTCGCAGAGGACCAAGGCCTCAAGTCGATCTATCACGTGTTCCAGAAGGAGATGAGCGCCAATCTGTCTCACGACAAGTGTTTCCTGAAGCCTCTCCAACTGCGAACATCCCTGAGTCTGAAGCCAAAGCGGCTGAAGATATTCCGGCTGCATCAGCCGATGACCAAGAAGAAGGAACAAGAGAAGAAGAAGCACGTGTTGCCACACCCCCTACCAACCAGGTTGTTCTCATGGCGAACGTGTCTGACCCTCCAGCTCCTGAAGTGGAAGTTACACATACTGAGGCGGCCACCAACACCAACACTGACGCCAATGACGTTGTCATTGCTGATGCTAATGTGGCGCCTGAAGTTAATGTGGTACCCGAAGTGATAGCACCTGAAGCCAATGCTGCACCTGATGCAAATCTACAGCTTGAAGTCACTGCCACTGCCACTGCCACTGTTACTGCTCATGTACTGCCTCCCAGGCCACACACTATTGAGCAAGCATACAACTATGGTCAGCTGGTCATTGTCAGATGGCCTATTCTGGTCCCTCCTCCTGCTGTTGGTCCTCAATTTGACTATCATGTTCAGCACTGGCCACAGGTCTAGAAACCAAAGCCAAGACTGCTTAGGTTTCCAGGTACTGCCACTTCACCAGGGTCCTTCAATGCCAATGGCTTCATTGCGCACAACACCTTCTTTGATAGCGCCAAGAACCCCTATTCGAGACCAAGGATTTCATCAGATAGGTTCTGGAGCTATCAACAGCGCAGCTATTATTCACGTGTTCTCTATTATCAAGGGAGCATCTTCCCACATATGCGTCTTGGCACTGAAGCCATTGCTGGGTTGCCTTGCCTTGAAGAAGCCCTTGATTGCTTCCGTGATGCTGGATTACTGAACTTCGTGACTAATAAAGAGCATTGGAATGAAGAGCTGCTTCTGCAATTCTATGCAACCCTCCACATTCACGGCTACAACAGGGATCCGAAAACATAGGTCCTTGAGTGGATTACAGGAAATGTCCATCTTGAAGCCAAAGCCTTTGACATCATTGGGCTAACTGGCCTTCCCACTCTAGGAGAACTATCTGAACCTGGTTGTCAACGTCACCGCGATGCTTTGGAGAGTATCTTTCAGAAACCAGAGCCCAACATGAGCCAAATGTTGAGCATGATGAAGCCCTTGCCACGCGATGCTGAGTACCCAAAGGAGTTCTTTGTCGAAGACCTTGAGTATCTGCCCCGCACTATATATCATATCATCAGGCGAACTCTATGGCCTATCAAAGGACACTCTTCATCGGCCAAACTTGAAGGAACAATGAAGACATTGGTCTTCTATATCTTCAATGGCATCAGCTTCAACGCTCAAGACTTCTTTATCAGGCAGTTGGCTGCATCAGTGTAATGCCCCGGACACACCCGCCGGTGGTCGTTACTCCTGGCGGGATCTAGACTGGCCTCACATATCAATACTAGTCTTTTCTGCGCACTTTGTCCTCACTCGTGCGCACCCGAGAGCAACTTCCCGGTCGGTCACCCATCCTGAAACTACTCCAAGCTGAGCACGCTTAACTTTGGAGTTCTATCCGAATGGGCTCCCGGAAAAGAAGGAATTCCTTATTGATATGAGTAGTCTATCATCCCTAATAAGCCAAGCCATCACATACACCCTCACTCAGAGGAACTGACGTCCTCGTCGGGCCACAGGAACGTTCCCTCTTGGCACAACCGTCTGTGCTTTCAGGACAGCACATGTGCCATGCCGTGTGCCACGACGGGTCACAAACGTCATGCACAACATGACTGCAAACTGTCCGCAAACATCCGTGTAACCGCGAGGGTCGGCTCTGATACCAACTTGTAATGCCCAGGATGGAGTTATACCTCCTACGTGTCGAGGCACGACTTAAAGGCATAAGTCCATCCTAGAATGATCTCAAGTTTGGTAATCTTTGCACAACTCATGTAAAAGAGGGGATAGTAAACTGAAAAATAGTTGGCTTACACTCGCCACGTCACAGAATTACAGTACAAGTCTCAAACATCATACATTAAGAGCACTACAACCCTCTAAGGGCAAAAGCCAAATGTCAAAGTACCAAACTCAGATAAATAAACCACAGGCGGATCGAATCCTAGTAAGAGACTCCACTACTGATCGTCCGGGTAGCGCACATAGTACCGACTACGCTCCTCGTCGTACTCCCAATCCAGCTCGGTGCCATCACCTGGATAGCTCACAGCTGGACCTGCATCTGGTGTGTGAAGTAACTGTGAGCCACAGAGGACTCAGCAATCCCGTTCCCGGGTAACAGAACTATTTAAGCCTTTAGGTGAGGGAAAGGCTGAAGAAAGAACAAGTCTGCAGCAGCAACTAGCATCTAGCTTACGTAAGTGAGAGCGAGAAGAGAAGGCATCGGCGAGAAGTGATCACGAAGTGATCCTAGCTACAGCTCCACAATCATAACCCCTCCGTGTTCAACTCCCGAATCCCTATTCGGAAATTGACAGTCACGGAACACACGCTGGTAGTGTATTAGTATCATTGTGTCAAGTTATCTACAACCGGAATTAACAAGCTCCCATCTGCCACATAACCGCGGGCACGGCTTTCGAAAGTTCAAACCCTGCAGGGGTGTTCCAACTTGACCCATTACAAGCCCACGATCCGCGGAGTCGCAACTCCAAAGTGGGAAGACCCGAGTATCCTCGGAATCCCGTGCTCAAGATATACCGAGCTAAGCTAAGGCTAATCCAGCAAATCCTCCCGGTGTGTCGACACCCTGATCGTAGCCGCGCGTATCTAGGTCTCAGGACACGACCGGATGGGCGATTCTACGGGTGGATACCAGATACCTCGGGTTGCCCCAAGGCGGCCCCGCAGACTCCCCGTTTCGGACCAACACTCATGTGGAGCACTGGCCCGGGGTTGTTGATTAAGAAAGAGGGTTAATTACTCCCTATGCAAGTTTAGTTTGTTATTAGGCAAATAGTACCAATGTTGGGATTTGCTGGAAAATACTTAGCACTTAGCGGTTTATCGAGGGGGTCCCATACACCCCAACCGTGTTAGGAACGCATAATCAAGGAACATAATACCGGCTTATACGGATCCTAACGGCATGAGTGGAACAAATCACCAAGCAAAAGGCTTAGCCTTCCACCCTTGCCAATATATAGATGATTTCAATTAAAGCATTTATATAGTGTGATATAACCCAACCAAACTTCAACATGAAGCAAGCATCTTCGATCTTCACCTGCAACTAGCAACGCTATAAGAAGGGCTGAGCGAAGCGTACTTAGCCAAGCAACGGTTTGCATAGGTAGGGTGGTTAAACATGGCAATTGGTTACAAGTAGGAGGCTGACAAGAAGAACATGGGCATCGAGGCAAAACTATAGATCGAGACTACTAGCAATAGGCAAAGATAGTAATGTTATCGGGGTTCGGTCATCTTGCCTGAAGAGAAGTCGTTCGGATCGTAAGAAGGGTCCTCGTGCTCAACCTCGTTGGAAACCTCGTGCTCAACTTCGTACCCGGTCACAGCTTCCGGCTCTAAACAAAACAATCACACCAAGCACCAATCAACAAGATGCAATGCGCACTCGGAAAACATGAATGCATGATGGATGCACTAAGGATGCACACGGAGCACGTAAAACATCACTCAAGAAAAACACCTCAAAACAAGATAAAAATCTGATATTATTAATCTACACAGAAAAACACCCAAGTTTGATATAAGATTCGCTGAAATCGGAGTTACGGGCTAAAAGTTATGCCCGAAACAAGATTTGAGCGAAAGCTGAAAATTACAGCAACATAGCAACTTTGGAGCTCAAAATAATTAAGCTACAGCACCCAAATAGCATGGCAAAGGACATGAACACAAACTAGACATATAGTACAGCAACTAGGCCCAAAGTGCACCCCCAACGGAGTCACGGATCAATAGCAATGATCTTGGACATATTGAACTTTGCAATAAAATTCTGGCAGCAGAATTTTATTGAAACTTTAGAGCAAAAGATAAACATGCTACAGCCACTCAAATGGACATGTGAGGACATGAATGGAAAGACAACAATATATACTACAAGGAACAATCAAAATCCACCCCAAAACTATCATGCTTTGACCTACAACATCACACGAACATGGCATCGGAACGTTACAGATTTCAGACTTAGTGAAATTTCACTAAGTCCTAAAACAGCAATAACATCATAGCATCAACAAGAGCATGTTTAAGTCACCTCGAAACTAAACATGGCAAAGGGTAAGCACCTCATCAAAATACATATGACGGTGATCCCGAAACACACAAGCATGCTTCATAGAGGTGAACACAACGATTGCAACGAGCTCATCAAGATGGCATCTCATAACAAGTGAAAACACAACATGTGAACATGGCACTTTGCAACGATGATAGCAAGGCAACAATAAATCTACCATGCAACCTATCACACACAACACGTAGTTCGTGGCAAGACGAACACGTGGACATGTCATTTGCATCGTTTGGACAAACGAGCTAAAAGTTATCACATGACAAAGGTGGCATGAAAATAACACATAACAGCAGTTTTTAACATGATGCACTCTTGCAACAGCAAAACAAGTGTCAAGATGACATCTAACATGCATGACTACAACAGAGGAAACGTAGAGGACATCTCCACGAACATCTGGACATGCTACACGCGCAAAACGGAGCAACAGGCACAAAGTTACAGCAAGTCAAAGTTTGCAACACAGATTAGAGATCAGGGACTTAGGTGAAAAAAAACAACCTCTCAGATCCAGATCTGAGGAACAGTAACGGGCCGGCGCGGCGGAATCTGGCCCACTGGCGGCGGCGGCTCGGGATCCGGCGGCCCGCGGAGGCCGGCTTGCGGAGGCCCGGAGGGAGGCCCGCGGGGCGGCGGCGATTCGGTGGCCCGCAGAGGGCGCGGCCCAGTCGCGGCGCCTGGCACCTGGCGGGACGACGGGGAAGGCGAGCGGCGGCTCGCGGATGGGCCCGCTCTAGGGCGGAGGCCCACGGCGGCGCGGAGGGCGAAGGCGCAGCTGGGCCGTTGCGGCGCGGCCCGGTGCTGTGGCTGGGTTCCTTCGGTGGATCCCCTCGGGATCCAGGAAGACTTTTGGATCTGAAGAAAGAAAAGAAAAAAAAGAGGAAGGGGATCTAGAGGAGGAAGAAGAAGGGGATAGGGATGCCCAAAATAGACTAGGGGGGTCTATATGTAGCAGTTTTTAGGGTTAGGAGGGGATTTAGGGGCGCTAGGAGCCCTCCGATCGCGATCCGACGGATCCGATCGCGGGGATGGAATAAAAGGGCCTAGACGGAGATAAAAGACTGCAGTAGGGATGTTTCCGGGACACGAAGTGAAGGCACATCGGACCCACACGGACAACGGATGGAAAAGTCAACGGAGTCCAAACGAGACGAGATTTGAGAGGCGGGTTGCACACAACAAAACAACAACACAGACAACAACCTCGCGGCACACCGGTAACGAAAAACGCCCGAACAACAAAGTAGGCCTACGGGACGTCACGGACACGTGAGGGAGCTCCGGAACGCGAAACGGACAACGGGAAGAAACACGCGGGACCGGATGCAACCCACAACACAAATGCAATGCAATGCACATGTCTACATGATATGAATGAATGCCACACACTCACACAACAAAACGACGAAAGCCCGAAAGACAAAGAACCCAGAATGGAAATAGATGAAGCTGGAGATATATTATAAGCCCAAAAGGGAAAGTATTACATCCGGGGCATTACAATCGGGCTCTGATCTCTTTGGACTTAAGTTCTACACTCCATGGGCCATGCGCCTCATCAAGCTTCATTCTACTGTCAACTATCCGCCTTCTACTCGCAACCATCTCATATTCCTGCTAGAGGTTGATATGTCAGTTGAAGCCATATACCCACAGCCTGCCAAAGAGCCTCTTTATCTTCACAATGTTGATCACTAAAGCTTCACTCAGCCCATTAAAGGAGTTCCAGCAGTCACTCGTATTTATCCTCTAGCTAGACATACTCGCTTACCTCGCCGTGCACAGACTGAAGCTACTGAGAGCACCATTTCCCAAAGGCCTCGGAAGCGATCTCGTGTTCTCAATGACCGAGAACTTCTCGTTGCCTTACCACAGAAACAGGATAAGCATCACTATTGGCTACAGCGCTAGATGCAAAGCCTCTTGGTGGATGTCAATCGTATTCGCAACCTTGCCACCAAGAATGCCTTTGTTGCACATGAAACCTGTCGGAGGTCATGGAAGAGTTTGACATTGCTCAGTGCTGAAGCAGATCTTCAAGACGATGGCTTCACTGAAAGATTCAAGTTTGACACCACTCCCCCAATGAATGATGTCTTGCGTCGAACTCCGTCTCTTGAAGAATCTGATTATTCCTCCTCTGCTGCAACGGTGAATGCCAGAGTGATCAATGATCAAGATGATGCTACCTCATCACCTCCTCCTTCAGCGCGTGTCGACACTGCTCCCAGTTCTTCTGCACCGCCAAACACCAACGCCGACCCTGCATCTTCTCCTACTCCTTCTGGGAACGAGTAGAGCCTCTGTGTCTTCAAACCTTTTTGGTCCTTACTGACAAAAGGGGGAGAAGCATATGAGTTCATAGTCTTCAAGCGGGTCCATATGGGCGGGTGCTTTATATTTTGCCTAGTGTTTACAACTCTCGCTTTTGTTATATTTGGTTCTTTGAGTTGTAACACTTGAACTTGATGGTCGTCTGCTACGTTTTCTGGTACTCTGTGAGGCGATGATAAATACCGCATTGGTCATTTTGCAGACGTCCATTTCTCATTAGGCATATCATTATATTCGACATATCAATTGTGCATGATGAAATGTCTTCGTAAGTTGAAGAGGATCTCCCCGTTGAAAACTTCAACCAGTTTGTCATCAATCACCAAAAAGGGGGAGATTGTAAGTGCATCTAGTGCCACCCCTAGTTGGTTTTGGAGTATTGACGACAAACCTGGTTGAGGGACTAATGTGTTTGTGAGAATTGCAGGATAACACAGGTAGTAGTCCCTCATTGATTCGGTATACCTACCGGAGATGACCCCTAAAAATGTATGAAGACATTGACGACAATGGTGGTATATGAAGATATTCATATTGAAGACTATGACAAGAGAAGACATTGTGTGAAGACTATGGAGCGCGAAGACTTAGACGTTTCGTTGTTTCCTTTTCTTCTTTGTTGAGTCATAGGAACCACCGTACTATTAAGTGGGGTCCAAGTGAACAAAGTCAGAGTGACTGAAGTGATGCTCAACCAAATCCTATGTCTTCAAGCGAAGATAATGAGAGCAAATCTTATCCAGAGTTGGATGAGTCAGCTTTACTTGTAGCCCAAGTAAAGTTGCCGCGTGTGTTTAAAATCTGACCGTTGGAACACGTGTCTGTTCCTTAGTGACCCAGGGTCATTTCGGACAAATCAGGTCGGGTTGCCTAGTGGCTATAAATAGCCCACCCCCTACACCATAAGTTCGTGGCTGCTCAGAGTTAGTATACGGCTTTTGTCATTTGAGAGCAACCCACCTCTGAAGCATTTGAGAGAGAGATCCTTGCGAGGACAAAGCCCAAACACCCAGAGCTAAAGAGTGTTAAGCATCACTGAAGTCTTTCTGTCCGCGTGATCTGAAGACTTGTTACACTTGAGGACTGTGAATCCTCCAGCCGGTTAGGCGTCGCGTTTTGAGCATCCAAGAGTCATTGTGGATCGTCGGTGAACGAAGTTTGTGAAGGTTTGGAAGTCTACCTTGAAGACTTACCAGAGTGATTGGGCGAGGACTGGGTGTCCTTAGCTCAAGGGGAATAAGGTGAAGACGCGTTCTTCTGAGTTAAATCTCAGCCTCCCTAACCAAACATACAGTTGTCACAGCAACTGGAACTGGTCGAACAAATCACTGTCTTCCCAAGCTACTTGTTATATCCCTTCCTTCTCTTTACGTATTGTCTGTCTTTGTGAAGTCATTGCCTGCTTGCCTTATCTGTTTGACTTCATTGTGTGACTACTTGTTCTGACTGGCTTCATACAATCTTCCATCCTGATCCACACTGCCTAGCTGCTATTAGTCTTAGTGCTTTCACTTCATTGAATACTTGTCTATCGCTTGTCTAGTGTAGTATACCTTCTGCTGCATATAAATAGGATCGGTTCTATCATTTGTCTTCGAAACTTCCATGTTTTGAAGCTTTCATAAAAATCGCCTATTCACCCCCCTCTAGTTGATATATAGCTCTTTCAATAACAGAGGTAAATCACATGTATAACGTAACGTAAATACTATTACCTCAATCCATATAGCAGAAGTAACCACAAAGTTGTGGATTCCCATCAACACCAACGACAAAGTTGAGTGTAGACAGCGCAACCCTAACGTAACACTTACTCGTCGATTAATTCCTGCAACATGAGACATTGCAGCCATGTAGGTCAGTACATTGAATGTACTGGCAAATTCACACCATAGAATAATGATGAACAATATCTATCACTACATGCATATTTGGCTGGTGGAGGCTGTAAGGTTAATTTTGCATAAAGCTAGTTTTTCCCTACAACAAAGTAATAAATTTTATTTAACTACTCAGTTGAATTTAAGCAATATTGAGAATGATTCCTCCATCTCAAATCCCCAAGTTACCAAAATTAATAACCCAACAATTTTATTAGATGAAGTGATGAGATCAATAGAATAATCCACTTCTAAATACTCAAGGACGTCCATAACCATGGACACGGCTACTCATGAATAGTTTGTACACTCTGCAGAGGTTTGTGCACTTTTCCCCACAAGACTCTATCTCCCCCGTTTGATTTCTCGCACTACATGGTGTTTGAGAAACGGATGACCGAGACATAGTCTGTCAGAAGCATTCACTCTTTACCCCGGATTGACCGGTACACCTACATTACCCCTACATCTGCTAGTCCACCACTGAAAGAGCTCACACAACATATTCAACTATGCCAGAGCCCATAATGGCTTGTGGCTGCACATGAAAGTTTCTAGGCAAGAAAATATCATATGATCCCTTTGAGCCTGGGTGGTATTCCAATAGGGTGATCACATGGGTCCTCCGAGATCCCCTAGGACAACACTGGACCCTCCAGGTGCCCGGGCAAACCACTGGGTGCTCCAGGGTGCCCCAACCAATCGACCCAGATGTGTATTAAAGTTTGCACCTTAAGTTTCCCTTAGTTAAATATCTCTCTCAAAACTTTCATGAATCACACATACCAATCCACGTCTATGCATGGCTAAGCAATAGGTAACAAAGCGTATATTCCCTGGGTTGATCTCAAGTCATTGGGTTCCTACCTCATGAACTACATAGCATCACCACATGTTTCCAAACCCTACTAATGCAATCTTTGAGGATAGAACTAATGCAATAAAAACTGGGTATTGGAAAGTATGATCAAAGTATGAACTTACCTTGTATTATTGATGTAGATTCTTCGCACTCATAACTCACGATAGATCTACTCGTCACACTCCGATCCATCTATCGTAAGCAATCAATAGTAACCACACATAAGCAATCACTCAGAAGATCGGAAACAACGAAGAAAACACTTCAGAAAACTTCAAAACCAAACAAACAACTCTTGCAACAACAAAAATTCTAACAGTACCAAAATTAAGTGAATTTGGCCTTATCAGAAAATTTAGGTCAAGAGCTTCGATTTGCAAAAAGAATCAACTCAGACGGAGTTATAAAACTCAAGTTATGAAAAAAGAAGTTTAAATTCAAATCTATTTGAATTCAAATTTTAAAGCATTCAAAAATATTTTTAGTTGAGTTCTCTGGATAGGTGGTATCATAACAAAGAAGTGGGCATTGGTTTCGTTGGATTTGGACTAACGAGTAAAAAGTTACAAAGGTTTAAAGATCAGGGGCTAAACTGTGAAAGAAAATCTACAAACAGGTCCCTGGCTGAAAAATAAACAATAAAAAAATTCTATTGGACGGACGTCCGCCAACAGAGACTAACGGACGAATTAGTTCGTTACAGAAACTAAACGAACGAACATTCGCTAAATAACTAATCGATCGGTTAAAAAAACATAAACAAACAAATCGAGGAAAATCGAGGCGGTTTTTAATTACCGGTTCGGGCGGTTTTTCGTTAAAAACCGTCAAGGAGGATCGGGCTTTGGTGGCGGATCGGGTCCGGCGTGGGTCGGCGGAGCTCTGGCGGAGGTTCCGGCCGGCCGCGAGGGCAGGGAGCGGCTTTGACGGCGAGCGGCGGCGGTGGATGCGGGCGGCAACACGAGGTGGCAAGGTGGTGGCGCGGGGCGAAGCGAGACGGCGGGTGCGGCTATGCAGCGCGGCGGCAAGGTGGACAGCGATGGCGGCGCGGTGGTTGCAGCGCGCGGCTCCGGCGGGCGAGGCGAGAATTGGTGCGGCGGCGACGCGGGATGCAAGGAGGAGAGGGGCGGCGGCGCATTTCAAGGGGGAGGGCGAGGTCGAAGGCGTGGGGAAGGGGCAAGGAACGGCAGCATGAAGTTCTCGGACTCCGCCGGAGTCCGGTTCGGCGACGGGGACGAAGGCTGTGGCCTGGCTGGAATACCAAAGCTGAGATTTCCACCATGATTGCTAATTATAATTTTAAGGGTGCAATACCAAAGAAACTTGGAGATCCAGGAATACCTACTATACCATGCTCCATTAGAGGAAACTATGTTAAAACTGCTTTATATGATATTGGAGCCGGTGTTAGTGTTATGCCTTTCTCTTTATATGGTAGACTTGAATTGAATAAGTTGACACCTACTGAAATCTCTTTGCAAATGGCTTGTAAATCAACTGCTATAACTATCGGTATTTGTGAGGATGTGCCTGTTGTGGTTGCAAATGTTACTATCTTAATGGACTTTGTTATTCTTGATATTCCCGAGGAGGACAGTATGTGGGTCATCCTTGGTAGACCCTTTTTGAATACTGCAGGGGCTATTATTGATTGCAACAAAGGCAATGTCACTTTTCATGTTAATGGTAATGAGCATACATTACACTTTCTGAGGAAACAACCTCAAGTTAATAGCATCAATTCTATTGGAAAAATTTCAAGTATTGCTATTGGAGGTTTTGAATTCCCTCTTCCTAATGTCAAGAAAAATATATGATATTCTTATTGTTGGGGACATGCATATCCCCATTGAGGTAACCTAGTGTTATTCAAAAATTCTCCGGTTTTATGTTATTCGACAGAAGTTTGTTAACGAGACTTGATCAACCTCGTTGATGGATTCCTTTTGATGAGCATGAGATGAATGTAGAGAGCATCACCTTTTGTACCCACCTTTTACTTTCTGTTATTTAGATTAAATACAACAAAAATAGTATTATCTCTCTGTTTTCTGAATTAGCCGTGCAATAAAAAATGTCCCAAAAATAAAAGTTCTCCTAATGCCCTGAAAATTTAGTATGATTTTTAGAATATTTTAAGATTTTTGGCACTGAGAATGCATCAGGAGGGTGCACAAGTGGGCCACAAGGGTGGAGGGTGCGCCCTACCCCCTTGGGCGTGCCCCTGTCCTTGTGGGCCTCACGTGGCCCCCTCCACTTATTCCAACACCCATCCTCTCCTTCCTCCAGAAAAATGATCCCGCGGCTCAAACTTGTGTTCTGGCTCATCTTGCTGCCATTTTCGACCTCCTTCCTCAAATCATCATTTGCAAAACTGTTTTGGGGGATTGTTCTTTGGTATGTGACTCCTCCAATGGTTCAATTAGTTTTTGTTCTAGTGCTTCATTTATTGCAAATTTTAGCTGCTGTGGTGACCTTGTTCTTGAGCTTGCATGTCAAATTTATATGGTCCAAAGTAGTTTTGATGCATGATATAGCTTCTAGACACTTGTAGGAGTAGTTGCTATCAATTTTGTTGAGTTTGGTTCACTTTCACTTGAAATTTCAGATTTTTTTCGGAGAGAGAGAATGTCTAGGTGAATATACCAAGGTGGCCCTTCAAGAAAGCAAGCACCGAGGCTTGCGATACGCGAACCGAACCTTGAACCACCAAGGGATGCTCAAGTACGGCCTTGTGAATGGCCGTCGGATGAATTTATGATTCACGTATGTTTCAAGGATGAGTTTGATTCGTACGTAAAAAATGCTGGCCTTGAGGACTTCGTGTCATATAAGTGCCTACAATACTATTACCTCATCGATTCCTTTGTGCGGAGGTTTGAGTTTTCATCTAAGCGCAATACGCATACTGTCCTATTTGATCTTTATGACGAATCTTATACTATGGACCTAGAAGATTTTTTTGATGCATGCAAAATCCCACAGTGGGGCAGTCTTAGTGATCCTCACAAATCCGAGTACCATGATTTCCTTAACAGCATCACCATGGGGGAAACTAGAAACATTACACAAGCCACCATAGGGAACATTCACTTTCCATATATACATTATTTTTCTCTCGTCATAGGAAGATGCATTAATGGTAAACATGAGCATATCCATCTTTGTGTTCTAGATCTTAGTGTCCTTAAGTGTGCGGTGTTAGGTGATAAGCGATATAATTTAGGGGAAATTATTGCAAGGAGGTTACATCTTAATGCTAAAGATGGAGATTTATTTGGTAGAATTTATGCAACTCATTTAGCTAATTATTTAGGTGTATCCATAATAGGATATGATATTGAGTTGTCACCTGCTTTTCTAGATTATAAAGCTATGGTACACTACCAGTTTCTTGAGAGGAACGAACAATACCTTCAGTACCGATTAATTTTTAACAAACGGCGTGCCGTCCATGTTACCCTTCCTGCTCCTCCCTTCTTTGACTTTCAGGTAAAAGAGAGATATTTTATAACTAGAGAGGACGCAAACGAGTATGAGAGAACAGCGGAGGTTGCTCGTCTCCAGGAGGCAGCTTGCCAAGCGGTAGCTGCCGCAACACAGTATGACCCAAACTATGATTTCAGATATCATCCGGGCCAGTTGGCCCTAGACCAACTTAGGCCAAAAGCCTAAGCTAGGGGGAGTACGTATTTATCACCGACATTACATTCAAGTTCACACATTCATTCCAGTTGTCGATGTTCTTACTTTTTCATTGTATTGTCTATGTTAGTTTATTTCTTTTTTCTCGCTTTCTTCTTGTGTGTTTGAAAAATTGGAAAAACCCAAAAATATTTCTTGCTTATTTTCGTCTTTTCTTTCTTGCTTGTTTCTTATTAGTTGTTAGTATTAAAAGAAAATCCAAAAGGATTTCTAGTTCTTCTTTTGTTTGTTGGGAGCTTTCCCATGTAAATAGTTTTTCTAGTTCTTGTTTTGCTTTCTCCAGAAAACCAAAAACTCCGAAAATATTTCAATGTGTTTCCTTAAAATTCTTTTCTTTTTGTTTGGGGGTCTAGAGGAGAAGACCACGATGAAAATGATGAGTAGCTCTCATATGCATTATTGTTGATCTAACAAGAGCCCATATTACCTTGTCTTCTCCTTTGAATAAATGTTTGCAGATTCCAGCTTAGCCCAATGCACGTGCACTATTATTATTATTCACACTATTCGGTCGTGCAAGTGAAAGTCAATAATGATGATATATGATGAAATGATTGAGATGGAGGAAAGCTGGTATGAACTCGACCTATTTTGTTTTTGTAAATATGATTAGCTTGTCATTCCTAATTTAGCCTATTATGAACGAAATATGTTTGCAATGACAATTAGAGATTATAGTTACTCATGCCATGCTTAATTAGCTAGGAGTTTATAATGGTTTACCTTGCGTGCCAACATGCTTTTAAAATGGTTGTGATGTAGTATGATAGGATGGTATCCTTCTTTTAATGATTTAAGTGGCTCGACTTGGCACATGTTCACACATGTAGTTGAAACAAAATCAACATAGGCTCCATGATATTTATGATCATGGTAATTTATATCCTACTCATGCTTGCACTCAATGTTGGTTAATCTCAAGGCATGTTTATGACCGTTGTCGCTCTCTAGCTGGTCGCTACCCAGTCTCTTTCTAGCCTTCACCTGTACTAAGCGGGAATACTGCTTGTGCATCCACTTCCATAAACCCAAAGTTGTTCCATATGAGTCCACTATACTTACCTATATGCGGTATTTACCTACCGTTCCAGGTAAATTTGCATGTGCCAAACTCTAAACCTTCAAATAAAATTCTGTTTTGTATGCCCAAATCACTCATGTGGCGACTGTGGGTTGTCTTTATCTTCCATGCTAGGTGGGTTATTCTCACGATGAGTGGACTCCGCTTGTCATTCACGCGAAAATGGCTAGAACTCGGGATGCCTAGTCATGTGATCAAAAGATCAAAAACAAAATTGCAAATAATTAAACAAAGCTCCCCAGGAATGTTGTTGGTTTGGACGGCACCCGTTGTTTCGGATAAGCCGTGGAGTGTGTTTGATGGTGGAGGGGGAGTAAAACTTTACCATCTGTTTGGCAACCGCCTATAATGTATGTAGCATGGAAGATATTGAGAACTCTTGGTCATAACATTGAAAAAGAAAGCATACCACTCAAAATTATATTCATCTCTGATTTAAAAACTTGAGCTCTGGCACCTCTGCAAATCCCTGCTTCCTTCTGCGAAGGGCCTATCTATTTACTTTTATTGCTGAGTCATCATCCTCTTATAAAAAGCACTAGCTGGAGAGCACCTCTGTCATTTGTATGCTTTGTTATTAATTGATATTGAGTATGAGTGTGACTGGATCTCTTTAACCATGAATTACAATGTCTTGTCAGTCCTTGATCTTCTTAGGTGCTCTGCATTTATGTTTTGCGGTCTCATAAAGGGCTAGCGTGATACCACTTTGTCATATTATATCATGATTGTTTTGAAAAAGTGTTGTCATCCGAGATTTATCGTTATTGCCAACTAGTCAATTATGTCATTGATATGAGTAAATATGAGACCTAAATGTTATTGTGAATGTGATTAGTTCATAATCTTTGCTGAAAACTTGAATGCTGGCTTTACATATTTGCAACAACAAGATCAACCCGAGTTTGTAAAAGTTTTTCTTTATCACTTTCAGTTTATCAACTGAATTGCTTGAGGACAAGCAATCGGTTAAGCTTGGGGGAGTTGATACGTCTCCGTCGTATCTAATTTTCCAAACTCTTTTGCCCTTGATTTGGACTCTAATTTGCATGATTTGAATGGAACTCACCCGAACTGACGCTGTTTTCAGCAAAATTTCATTGGTGTTATTTTTGTGCAGAAATAAAAGTTATTGGAATCACCTAAAATTTCATGGAGATTATTTTTAGAATATATAAAAAATATTGGCGAAAAGAACTACCGGAGGGGGCCCACACCCTGGCCACAAGGGTGGGGGGCACACCCCCTACCTTGTGGGCCTCCTGGACCTCCACCGACTTCAACTCCAACTCAATATATTCTTATTCGGGGAAAAAATATCAAAGAGAAGATTTCATCGCTTTTTACGATACGGAGCCACCGCCACCTCCCATTCTTCCTCGGGAGACCTGATCCGGAGTCCGTTCGGGGCTCCGGAGAGTGGAGATCATCACCATCGTCATCATCAACCATCCTCCATCACCAATTTCATGATGCTCACCGCCATGCGTGATTAATCCCATCGTAGGCTTGCTGGACGGTGATGGGTTGGATGATATTTATCATGTAATCGAGTTAGTTTTTTTAGGGTTTGATCCCTAGTATCCACTATGTTCTGAGATTGATGTTGCTATGAATTTGTTATGCTTAATGCTTGTCACTAGGGCCCGAGTGCCATGATTTCAAATTTGAACCTATTATGTTTTCATGAATATATTTGTGTTCTTGATCCTATCTTGCAAGTCAATAGTCACCTACTATGTGTTATGATCCAACAACCTCGGAGTGACAATAGTCGGGACACTTCCCGGTGATGACCGTAGTTTGAGGAGTTCATGTATTCACTAAGTGTTAATGCTTTGGTCCCATACTCTATTAAAAGGAGGCCTTGATATCCCTTAGTTTCCAACACGACCCCCCTACCACAAGAGGGTAGGACAAAAGATGTCATGCAAGTTCTTTTCCATAAGCACGTTTGACTATATTCAGCATACATGCCTACATTATATTGATGAATTGGAGCTAGTTATGTGTCACCGTAGGTTATAAGAGCTACATGATGAATATTATTTGACATCTATCATTACCGATCCATTGCCTATGAGTTCGTTCCATATTGATACTTGCTTTGTTACTTTCATTACTGCTGCTGTCACCATCACTACAAAACTGCTACTGTTACTTTTGCTACCGTTACCGTTACTTCCATACTACTTTGCTGCAGATATCAAGTCTTCCAGGTGTGGTTGAATTGACAACTCAACTGCTAATACTTGAGAATATTTTTTGGCTCCCCTTGTGTCGAATCAATAAATTTGGGTTGAGTACTTTACCCTCGAAAACTATTGCGATCCCCTATACTTGTGGGTTATCATTTCATTAAAGGGTCTCTGATTGTAGTGTCACATTAGCAGTATCCTGCAGTAGTGGGTGGTCGTTGTTGTTGCGAGGTCGCAAGTATTCCCTCCCCACGGTAGGCCCAGAGGGTAATGCTCATTGCGTGTGCAATGCGATCGCGAGGCACTACCATGCTCGGTGAGGCTTGCCGGGTGAGATGGAAGCAAGTCCTGCTGTGTTTCTCTTTCATGGCAGTGCTGCTCCACGAGATGGGGCGGGAACGTGGAGGACTTGCTGCAGCCCGTGGCTTAGCTAAACGTTCATTTCCCTGGAAAGAACACACGCACCGCCAAGCGCAGCTCGTCAGCATCTGGGCTCTCCGTCCATGTATCAACGCCGTTGTGCCCTCTGCACGAACATGGTTGTGGCAGGAGTGATAGCAGCAGTGCTCGTGATGGCCGCATCACCCGTCGTACCCATCCGTCCGCCGTGGCAGCGGCGTCTGCAGCCACAGGCAGAGTGGTTTGATGAATCAGGGAAAGGGGTCGCAGCTCTGCCCTTCCCTTCTTGGGAGCCGTGGATGGTGAAGATTGACGAAGATCGACGCGTCGGCTGCTGCTTCAGGTCCGCACAAGCGACGCACCCTACCTGGCGCGCCAAAGATGTCGGCCTGGAAGCACGATCACCTATGGGTCATGGGTGCCCCTTTGTGGTTCAGCAAGGGGACAACCAAGTTGCATGAAGAGCAGAGGCAGCAGGGCAGCGATGGACACGTCTTGTTTTTACCCAGGCCCGGGCCGCTTTACAGCATAAAACCCTACTCCTGCTTTGGTGGATTGATCTGGAGGAACACGAAGGCTCGTTGTGCTCTATCCTGGCAAGGCTTCCTCGAGGAGAGCGGCGTGAGCTAACAAGTGATGTGCGATCGAAAGTGTTCGAACCCCATGCTTGATTGCCTCGGGCCTCCTTTTATAGTTTAAGCGGCGACCACAGTGGCAAAACAATCATTTGGAGTGATTAGATAGCTAAGAGTGCTATCATACCTAACTCTGACAGTTAGGACAAAGTGCATTAAATGCACTGCTAGTTGCCGTGTCGAGGTTAAACCCTGGCAAGTCTGCCGCAGCGCTTATCTGCCTCTTTTCCTCAACTTGACACGCCTCCTAGACGGGTGTCAATAAAGCTAATAACCTCCCTCGGATGTCGCCACGTGCTTAACAGGATCCATCTAGTTGCTTAATACCTTGACACCACACCGATTAGTGACTTGGGTGCGATGGGGTGGAGCGGTGTCGTCTTGGTGGAGGTTTTCCGCCAAGGGGCCTTGGCGGGGCTTGGTCTTGGTGGTCCCGGCAAGCCTGCCGGGGCAATCTTGACTCGCTCTTGGGTACGGCTTCGACCTGACCAGGCTCTCGTGCCCTGCAAGGGAGGCTGTCCCAAGGCGCTCTTCTACTTGATTTGTTTTTCTTTGGTTGATGATACGTCCAAAACGTATCTATAATTTCTGCTTGCTCCATGCCTCTTTTGGGTGATATTGATATGATATTTATACACTTCCATACAATTTTGATCATATTTGGACTAACCTATTAACTCAGTGCACCCCAGTGCCAGTTTCTGTTTTCGGCTGTTTTTGTATTTCGGGTTTTCACATTACGAGAACTGCCAGGAAAAATCCAGAAAAATTATATAAAAAATCAGCGTTCCAGAAACTACCGTGCGCCCGAAGGGCAACCGGGGGGGCCACCAGGGCTCCGGGCGCCCTGGCGGCACGCCCCCCCTGGGCCGTGCCGGGGGGCACCTGGGCCCCCCGAGGCTCCTCCGATGCCCCCCTTTGGCATATATTTAAAGCGTCTCTCGAAACCCTCGAGGGAGGAACTCTTTTCGCGATCTCATCTCTGTTCCGCCGCCGCCGCCGCTCCCAAGATCGGGAGCACCAGGAGAACTCTTCCTGGCACCCTGCCGGAGGGGAGGATCACCACCGGGAGCCTCTCCACCACCATGGACGCCTCCCGGATGAGTTGTGAGTAGTCTCCCTTGGACCATGAGTCCATGACCAGTAGCTATGTGATGTTCTCCTCCCGTTCTTGTGCTTCACTAATTAGCCCTCGTGAGCTGCCCTACATGATCAAGGCACATATGTAATCCTTATGCTGTTGCTATGATGAGTTTGCTGGGATCCGATGAATTATGAGATTATGTTCAGATTGTGCTTGAGTAATATATTTGATCTACCTCTTTTATATTTATGTTCGTAAGTAATTCTTGCATGTTCTCCGTTGTTATTTATTGCTTTGGCCAAGTAATAGGTAGTGACTCCAAGAGGGAACGTTATGCTTGATTGTGGGTTCATGCCCCTCGATGACTAGTTTGAGTGACAGAAACATGAGTCTAGGGGATGTGATGTTGCCACAAGGGGGAAAACAATGGTGCTTGTGCCCGCGGGTGCAAGGATTGTTTACTTTATGCAAAGTTCTTTTAATGCAGTTGTCTGTTGCATTGAGTTTACACTATGGGTGGGACTCGCAACTTAATACCAGCGAGATGTTCTGGATAGATATCTCAAGGTGGATGATTAGTAGTAGATATTGATGGATTTCGGTCTACTTACTTTGGCGTACCGCCCATGCTTTGAACCTCAACCTTTCTTGCAATGTAGTCAGCATTGGTTTGCGCACATGGTCCTGTCAATTGCCCAGCTGTAATTCATTTACCTAACATAGCTGTTTTATCGTCTTTTGGGAGAGAGACATCACTAGTGAACATCATGAGACTCCGGTCCATATTACCATCATTGATCACATCCGCTATTTACTTTTCGCTTTTATTTACTATTGCAATTATATCTATCACTACTATCACTTGCGTTTAATCCTTTGTGAACTACAAGGCCGGAGGGATTGACAACCTCTCTGTACTCGTTGGGAGCAAAGTTATTTGTATCTGTGTGCAGGTCCACGTTGATTGCTAATATCTGGCGCCGTAGCAGTTGACACCTTCTTGTTGAACCTAGGAGTCTCTGGGGATTCGATCCTTGGTATCTTTGCCAAGGGAAAAACTTCCGCAACACTACATCTCACACCTTCCACTTGGGGTAACCAACGAGGGGCGAGAAGCCTAGCAAGAGTTTGTCTGGCGCCGTTGCCGGGGACTCCACTCTTCAAGATAGGGGAGTTGCACGCTATCTTTTACCTTTGCTTTTAGTCTTGTTAGTTTACCTTTCAGTTTTTGCTTTAGTATCCTTTATGAAAAATTTCGATTTTTTTTTTATTTTGCTTTCCTGTTAGTAGTCCTTTCTGTTTAGCTAAACATGTTAGGATTTGGTGTTTTGAGGGAATCAGAAGTTCTAGATTTCCATCAAAGGGATGGAGAAAATATGAAGAAGGCATGGGACAGAATTTCTGATGCACATAGGAGAATTATGCCTTGGATACCTATAAAAATTGTGCTTAGAAATTTTTACCATGGTCTTTTTAAATGGTGTAAACACTCTCTTGATATTATAGCCGAGGGAGATTTCCTAGAGTGTGATGAAGCTAGAGCTCTTGAAATTATACATGGTCTATCTAGTTACTTTGTTTATGATCATAACTTTGATAATGTCATAGATAGACTTGCTACTATTGAAAAGAGAATGGATGCTCTAGACTTGATGAAGGTAGAGAAACCTAAACCCAATAAGAAATACATTTTGGAAATAGACAATGATTGGGAGCCTTTCGTTAGGATTAGCATCTCTAATCAAGACTTCCTTGCTTATTGTGATATTGGATCTATGGTTTCTACTATGCCAAAAATTGTTCATGATTCTTTAAAATTTAACATGGATAGATTACCATCTTATCATGAACACACTAATGGAGATATTTCTGAAATCCAGGGAAGAATAAAATACGTGCGAGTTAAATTCCTTAAAGGGATTGCAATGATTGATTTCTTCATCATGGAGCCAAACCAAGGAAATATAGTGCTTGGAAGGGACTTCCTCCGAGCAGTTAAAGGCTTCATTAATATAGGTAATGGACAAATCCGCTTGCGCGGAAAGGCAAAAGGTGTGTACCCCTTTCCTATAAGGAACAAGAATGAACTTGTTGAGGAACCATTTGAATCAATTTATAGCTCCGATTATTATGATGGTTATTGATTCCTCTATGCATTATGCCTAGCTTAAAGGCATAAAAGAAAGCGCTTTTGGGAGGCAGCCCACATGAATAAATTTATTTTGCTTTTGTTGTGTCTTGATGTTATTACTACAGTAGCATCATCATTGTATCTTTACTTTTCAATTTTGTGCCAAGTGTAGCCTCTGATTGCTAGAAAGTTCAAAAGTTGTGAGGTGCTGTCCAGGAAACAGATTCTGTCCTTGGATAGAAAAATTCATATAAAATAACCAGATCATCTTTTTGGTCTGAATTTTTTCGACAGCGTGCTCTATATAATTGTCTTTCGTGCGTCTGTTCTGAGTTTTTTGATTAGAATTGCAGAAGTTCCCCAAACAAATCAATTACTACCTGCTGTTCTGTTTTTCACAGATTCTGTCCTGTTTTGCCTTTCCTTCATTTTGCAAACCAAGAGCTTGCTTTTTCTTTGCAAAAACCTTTTGGCAATCTTGAGAAACAGTAGACCTTCAATAATATCTTTATTTCCAGCAAGATATAATTATTTTTATTATGGGTACTAACCTCGCTAATCAGATTATGATGAGTTATGTATGAAGGGAGTTTTCAAGTGTGCGAGGGAAGATGATAAAAAGATTCAGGAGTGTCAGGCGCTCAAGCTTGGGGATGCCCCCATGCACCCCCAAGAAATACTCAAGGAGACTCAAGCGTCTAAGCTTGGGGATGCCCCCGTGCATCCCCTTCTCCATCAACATTATCAGTTCGTCTTTCATTCCACTATATTTTAATCACTTCATGTGTTATGTGCTATGCTTGGAGCGTCTTGCTTTTAGTTTTCTTTAGTTTTTCATAACGAATCGGAACTCAGCTTTCTTTATGTGGGAGAGAAACACGCTCCACTTCTACCTAGAACATAACATAGAATTTTCATGTCTATCCTTGCTGTGTGTGTTCTTTGTCTTTTAATAGCTACTATCATGTTCAGCTCTTAGCTTTCATGCTTATCTTTTCAAAGAGCTTTTGTTTAGTTGGTTGCTTGAACTCTCTTTAATTACAATGCTCACCTTATTAAGAGAGTTTGCTTCCATTGCATTGATTGATATGCCTATGATAAAGATGCTACGTGCATGATGGCGCTTAGTAGTTCATGTTTTCTTATGGTTAGTCTCAAATAGCTGGGGGGTTCCCAATGTGTTATTGGAATACCAACATGATTTGTTTGCCTATGATGTGGTATGGTTTAGTAATATCTTCCTTCAAGAATTTATTTTGATTGACTTGGCGTATGCTCACGCATATTTAAGACTGTAAAGAAAGTCTGTCAAGCCTTGATGATCTTTTGTTTCTGAGTAGCGATATAACTACCATGCCTGATTCAATATTTCTTTGTCGCTCTGCATGATTATGACCGTCATTGCTCTCTTAGTTGGTCGCTCCCAGTCTTTTGCTAACCTTCGCCTGTACTAAGCGGACTGACTGCTTGTGCATCCACATCCTTTAATCCAGTTATGCCATATGAGTCCACCATACCTTCCTACATGGTATTTACCTGCCATTCCTAACGGAGACTTGCATGTGCCATCTCGAAATTATTCAAAGAAAAAGCATTCTTATTTTTGTGCCTCTGTTGTAAGTTCATGAGGAAGTAGTGGTTAATTCATGACCTTTTTAAGTTGGACAAGCTTCACCCCGGGATTGCATGTATAATGTGCAAACCCATAATACGAGAAGGAACTGGCATTGAGTGCGCCCGGCTCAAAAAGATAATATAACAAACAAACCCTCCTTCACGCTTTGTTCATGAGAAATCAGAAAACTTTGGCAGTGATAAACAAAGGAGATTAAGAGGATGTGATCGTCCTCATTCGGGAGCCGTTCCTCGAAACTTGTCCATCTCGAAAAGTGATTGAGTTGTCTGCTAGCATTCGTTGACGAAACATGCATGATCTAAAATAAATTATTACCTCTGTTTTAAAGCCAAGAGCTCTGGTACATGTTTTGTCTTTGTTTCCGACTACGGGTTTTCAACCTTGCCAACAAAAGCCACGGTTCGAGAGTCTCCACCTTCTTTTAAAAGCACCAACTACTGAGAGCATGATTATCATTCTGAGTGTAATGTGCATTGTCCCAAAGTAGCATTGTCTTTTGCATGATTGTGATATCGTTTATTCTTAAATCATTGTATCTAGTCATCACTTAAACCTTGGAGGTGCCCCTGCATTTTTGCTTCACTAAAGGGGGCAAGCTAAATATCACTTTATCATATTTGCACATCATGTTCATTGCAAATCTATTTGATGTTTCAGTATCATATTGTAAAACTTTCAGTCCTTTGTGATTTTCTCATGAGGCAACTTAATTACTACAGATTCATTGTCTCAGTAAGCTTTTGTCATATGACTATGAAAAAGTCCTATATGGTTAATTGCATGTCACCACAGAAATTATTCTTGTTATCATTTACCTACTCGAGGACGAGCAGGAATTAAGCTTGGGGATGTTGATACGTCCAAAACGTATCTATAATTTCTGCTTGCTCCATGCCTCTTTTGGGTGATATTGCTATGATATTTATACACTTCCATACACTTTTGATCATATTTGGACTAACCTATTAAGTCAGTGCACCCCAGTGCCAGTTTCTGTTTTCGGCTGTTTTTGTATTTCAGGTTTTCACATTACGAGAACTGGCAGGAAAAATCCAGAAAAATTATATAAAAAATCAGCGTTCTAGAAACTACCGTGCGACCGAAGGATAGCCGGGGGGGCCACCAGGGCTCCAGGCGCCCTGGCGGCGCGCCCCCCTGGGCCTCGCCGGGGGGCGCCTGGGCCCCCCAAGGCTCCTCCGATGCCCCCCTTTGGCATATATTTAAAGCGTCTCCCGAAACCCTCGAGGGAGGAACTCTTTTCACGATCTCATCTCTGTTCCGCCGCCGCCGCCGCTCCCAAGATCGGGAGCACCAGGAGAACTCTTCCCGGCACCCTGCCGGAGGGGAGGATCACCACCGGGAGCCTCTCCACCACCATGGACGCCTCCCGAATGAGTTGTGAGTAGTCTCCCTTGGACCATGAGTCCATGACCAGTAGCTATGTGATGTTCTCCTCCCGTTCTTGTGCTTCACTAATTAGCCCTCGTGAGCTGCCCTACATGATCGAGGCACATATGTAATCCTTATGCTGTTGCTATGATGAGTTTGCTGGGATCCGATGGATTATGAGATTATGTTCAGATTGTGCTTGAGTAATATATTTGATCTACCTCTTTTATATTTATGTTCGTAAGTAATTCTTGCATGTTCTCCGTTGTTATTTATTGCTTTGGCCAAGTAATAGGTAGTGACTCCAAGAGGGAATGTTATGCTTGATTGTGGGTTCATGCCCCTCGATGACTAGTTTGAGTGACATAAACATGAGTCTAGGGGATGTGATGTTGCCACAAGGGGGAAAACAACGGTGCTTGTGCCCGCGGGTGCAAGGATTGTTTACTTTACGCAAAGTTCTTTTAATGCAGTTGTCTGTTGCATTGAGTTTACACTATGGGTGGGACTCGCAACTTAATACCAGCGAGATGCTCTGGATAGATATCTCAAGGTGGATGATTAGTAGTAGATATTGATGGATTTCGGTCTACTTACTTTGGCGTACCGCCCATGCTTTGAACCTCAACCTTTCTTGCAATGTAGTCAGCATTGGTTTGCGCACATGGTCTTGTCAATTGCCTAGCTGTAATTTGTTTACCTCACATAGTTGTTTTATCGTCTTTTGGGAGAGAGACATCACTAGTGAACATCATGAGACTCCGGTCCATATTACCATCATTGATCACATCCGCTATTTACTTTTCGCTTTTATTTACTATTGCAATTATATCTATCACTACTATCACTTGCGTTTAATCCTTTGTGAACTACAAGGCCGGAGGGATTGACAACCTCTCTGTACTCGTTGGGAGCAAAGTTATTTGTATCTGTGTGCAGGTCCATGTTGATTGCTAATATCTGGCGCCGTAGCAGTTGACACCTTCTTGTTGAACCTAGGAGTCTCTAGGGATTCGATCCTTGGTATCTTTGCCAAGGGAAAAACTTCCGCAACACTACATCTCACACCTTCCACTTGGGGTAACCAACGAGGGGCGAGAAGCCTAGCAGTTGATAATATGCCCGGTAGGGGCATTTCGCCGGCAAGTCTGCACACCGGTTAGGAGGAAACAAATACCCCTATTTGTGTACACCGACACAAGGCGGTACACCCAACTTCTTAGCTACACGGGAAGCATAAATCCCACCGTAAAAGTGATCACTAACAGAATTGTGTTGCAATCTCCGTGCAACAATTGCTCCAAGAATATAACATTTAATTCCTGTTAGAGCAGTGTGTATGAGACTCAAATCCAGGGCACATAGTGTACTGCATTCTTGCTTGCCCATGATGCATTTTCCATTAAAGAGTGCAAAGTAATGAATTGATGGAAAATGAATATTTTTTATTCTATCTTGACTCACTCCTCTATCCTCTTCGTAACCGAGACTAGTTAAAATGACTCATACTAAGATCTTGGTGGTTAGTCCGGTGAACCCCAATACAGAATTCTACATGCAACACAGAAGTCTTCTAGAACCATGGTAAAAGCATTATTATAAAGGCTAAATGAAACTCTAGACTCACGAGGATAAAATTTGAATTTCTTAGTAAACGTCTCTGTGAGGTTGAGATGTTGGATGCACTTATGTTCAATGAAGGGAGCGAGCTCGGTGTTATGAACATATTGCTCAAATTCTTCCTTGATACCTGCACCAACCATAAACTCATTACAAGGCCATAGGCACAATTTGGTGATGGCATCCCGTGTCGAGCTTGCACTTGGTTCAACATACGATTGTCGAACCGAGCTTCCGCTTGATGACGCCTTCGAGGACCTCCTCCTCGAAGAACTCCTAAAGAATTGCATTTTTATTTGTGAACAATTTGTGAAAAAAAATTGGACACCAAATTTTTGCCAAAAAAACTTCACAAGATTGATAGCAACTACTCATATGGATGCCTAGAGGCTAGACCAAATATTCAAACTATTTGGAACTCCAAAAATTCAACATGCAAGCCCATTGATAGGAGCACCAAGAGTTGATAATTATTCAAAATATAAACCAGTAAAGCAAAAACTAATTGGAGCAATGGGGGAGTCACATACCAAGTAGAAATCCCCCAAATAAATTTCGGAAATGAAGCTCCGAGAAAAGATATCGGAATCCGGGGTTTGAGAGCAAGAACACGAGAGAGAGATGTAGAGTGAGAGAGAGCTATGGTGATTTTTTTTGTCTGGAGGGAGGAGATGACATGGGCTAAAGGGATAAGTGAGAGGGGCCACACGGGTCGGGCCCACCACCCACAGGGCGCGCCTGCAGTGGCTTGCGTAACCGGGTTTTCTTGTGGGCACCAGGGGCACCCCCTCTCTGATAGTATTTGTACCAGAAATTCATAAATATTCAGAAAGAAATCATGTTAACATTCCAGGACATTCTGAGCACTTTTATTTTTGGACACCTTTTTTATGGCACAGAAAATTTAGAAAATAGACTAAGCATGGCATTTTATTTTATTTAACTAAGAATAATAGAAAATATATAGTGGGTATAGAAAGTTGTGTCTACTAAATTCATCAACTTCGTACCTCTGAAAAATGATCCATTAATAAGGTTGATCAAGTCTCGTTAACTATCACTTTCGATTAGCATGAAACCAAATAACTTTCGTACAACACTAAGTTACCTCAACAGGGATATGCATATCCCCAACAATAAGTATTCCATATTCCTTTTTCGTAGTAGGTAGAGGGAGTTGAAAACTTCCAATAGTAAGTGTCAGATATTTTTCAATAACATTCATACCATTTATTTGAAATTGTTTCTTCGGAAAGTGAACCGTATGCCCATTACCATTGATATGAAAAGTGACTTTGCTTTTATTACAATCAATAACAACCCCTGCAGTATTCAAAAAGGGTATACCAAGGGTAATTGCCATATTGTCGTCCCCGGGCATCTCAATAATAACGAAGTCTGTTAGGATAGTAACATTTGCAATAACAACAGGCACATCCTCACAAATACCAATAGGTATGACAGTTGATTTGTGAGACATTTGCAAAGATATTCTAGTAGGTGAGTTTATTCAAATCAAGTCTTTTATATAAAGAGAAAGGCACAACACGAACACCAGCTCCTAAGTCACACAAAGCAGTTATGACATAATTTCTTTTGATAGAGCAAGGTATAGTTGGTATTCCCGGATCTCCAAGTTTTTGAGGTACTCCATACTTAAAAGAATAATTTGCAAGCATGGTGAAGATTTCAGCTTCAAGTATTTTTCTTTTGTTAGTGACAATGTTTTTCATGTATTTAGCATAAGGGGCCATCTTTAAAATACTAGTCAAACGAGTGCGCAAAAAGACTGGCCTCAGCATTTCAGCAAAGCATTCAAATTCTTCATCATCTTTTTTCTTGGATGGTTTAGGTGGAAAGGGCATGGGTTTTTGAACCCATGGCTCTCTCTCTTTACCATGTTTTCTAGCAACAAAGTCTCTTTTATCATATCATTTATTTTTAGGTTGTGGGTTATCAAGATCAACAACATGTTCTATCTCAACATCATTATCTTGTTCTTTATCATTGTCTGGTTGAGCATCTACATGAACATAATCATTGTCATTATCATTATCATTATCACTAGGTGAGTGTTCATTACCAGATTGAGTTTTAGCATCAGAAATAGAGACATCATTGTTATCTTCAAAAGATTTTTCTACCTCAGGTTCAATAGAGGTATGCACAGTCCTATAATTTTTCTTTTTCTTTTTCCTTTTATAAGAACTAGGTGCATCAGTATTAATTCATAGAGAGTCTTGTTCAATTCTTTTTGGGTAACCTTCTGGATAAAGTGGTTCCTGAGTCATTTTGCCTCCTCTAGTAGCTACGCTAACAACATAATCATTCATATTATTATTCATTTCGTTTAGCAATTCTCTTTTGTATTTAGCAACTTGTTCTAACTGAGTTTGAACCATAGAGGCATGCTTTCCTACACCTCTAACATCATTAGTGATTCTAAATAACAAGTCACTCAAACGAGCAATCATATGGGAGTTATATTTCAACCGTTTCATAACATTAGCATTGAACTGATCTTGTTTCCTAATGTAGTTGTCAAATTCATATAGGCATTGACTAGGATGTTTATTGTAAGGGATGTCACCTTCATCAAATTTCATTAAAGAGTTTACCTCTACTACCCTTGGGGGTGGTGTCTCAAGGCCATGTATTTCTTCAATAGGTGGTAGATTCTTAACATCCTCAACTTTAATACATTTTCCTTCATAAATTTCTTTGCCTCTTGCATATCTTCAGGACTGAGAAATAAGACACCCCTCTTCTTTGGAGTGGGTTTAGGCGGTGGTTCAGGAAGTGTGCAATCATCCTAGTTCCTCAATATATTATTCAATAATTCCTTAGCTTGTTCAATGGTTCATTCCCTAAAAACACAACCAACACAACTATCTAGGAAGTACCTAGAAGCATCAGTTAGTCCATTATAGAAGATATCAAGTATTTCGATTTTCTTAAGAGGATGATCAGGCAAAGCATTGAGTAACTAGAGAATCCTCCCCCAAGCTTGTGGGAGTCTCTCTTCTTCAATTTGCACAAAATTAAATATTTCTTGTAAGGCAGCTTGTTTCTTATGAGCAGGAAATATTTTCCAGAGAAGTAGTAAATCATATCCTGGGTACTACGCACACAACCAGGGGCAAGAGTAATATACCATATCTTAGCATCACCCTTTAATAAGAACGGAAATAATTTGAGGATGTAATACTAGCGAGTTTTCTCATCGTTAGCAAATAGGGTGGCCATATCATTTAGTTTAGTATGTGCCACAACAGTTTCAGTTTCATAACCATGAAAAGGATCAGATTCAACCAAAGTAATTAACTTTGGATCAACAGAAAATTCATAGTCCTTATCAGTAACAAAGATAGGTGAAGTAGCAAACTTAGGATCACATTTAATTCTAGCATTCAAAGATTTTTCTTCCAGTTTGCATAGTAATTTCTTAAGATCATCCCTATAATTGTAAGAAAGAAACTATCTAGCTATCTCCTCATCCATAACATAATCATCAGGTATCTTAGGCAATTCAAAGCTAGGAGAGCTAGGTCTAATAGGTGTTTCATAATTTTTAGTTTCAAAGACTTCATCAGTTTCAGCAATTTCATCAGTTTCGGGATTCTCACTATTTTTAATTCTAGCAAGTTGTTCATCAAGCAATTCACCTAGTGGCATAGTCTTATCAAGCAAGGTACTAGCATCATCACAAGCATCATTCATAGCAGAAGTAGCATCATCAATAACTTGCAACATATCAGGATTAATAACAGGTGGTGGTGTTGCAAGCTTACTTATAACTGAAGGAGAATCAAGTGCAAAGCTAGATGGCAATTCCTTACCTCCCATCATCTTAGAGGGGAAGATCTTGGTTATAGTGTCCTTCAGATTCTCCATAGTGATAATCAGATATAAATCCCAAGTGACTTAAAGAATATAGCTATGCTCCCCGGCAACGACGCCAAAAAAAGGTCTTGATAACCCACAAGTATAGGGGATCGCAACAGTTTTTGAGGGTAGAGTATTCAACTCAAATTTATAGATTCGACCTAAGGGGGGGCAAATAATATTTGTAAGTATTAGCAGTTGAGTTGTTAATTCAACCACATTTGGAGATAAAATATCTGCAACAAAGTGATCAGTAGCACAATAGTATGATAATTTTGATAGAAGTAGTGACAGTAATAGTAGTAGCAATAGTTTTGTAGCAATTGTAACAGTAGCAGCAACATTAGTAACTTAGCAAGAACAATATGTGGAAATACTCGTAGGCACTGGATCGGTAAATTCGTTGGATGATATTCATCATATAACAGTCGTAACCTAGGGAGACACAGAACTCGCTCCAGTTCACAAATATAATGTAGGCATGTATTCCGTAAATAGTCATACATGCTTATGGAAAAGAATTTGCATGACATCTTTTGTCCTACCCTCCCATGGCAACAGGGTCCATAAGGAAACTAAGGGATATAAGGCATCCTTTTAATAGAGACATGGAACAAAGCATTAACACATGGTGAATACATGAACTCCTCAAACTACGGCCATCACCGAAAAGTATCCCGATTACTTCCACATTGGGGTTTATGGATCATAACACATAGTAGGTAGCAGGTGCATATGACTAGCAATATCGGATCAAGAACATAGATATAATGGTGAAAACATAAACAAATCATATTTGAAATCATGGCACTCGGGCCCTAGTAACAAGCATCAAGCATAGCAAAGTCATAGCAACATCAATCTCAGAACATAGTGGATACTAGGGATCAAGCCCTAATAAAACTAACTCGATTACATGATGAATCTCATCCAACTCCTCACCGACCAGCAAGCCTACAAGGAATTACTCACTCCCGATGGGGAGCATCATGGAATTGTCAATGAAGGAGGGTTGGTGATGACGAAGACCAAAGATTCCCCTCTTCAGAGCCCCGAACGGGCTCTAAATCTGGCCTCCCGATGAAGAACAGGAGGTGGCGGTGGCTCCGTATCATGAAACGCGATGAAACTTCATCTCCTAGTTTTTCTCCAAAAATAGGAATTTATAGTGGTGGAGTTACGGTCAGCGGACCCCCGAGGGCCCCACCACCCACCAAGGCACGCCTGTGGGGGGAGGGGGGCTGGCGCACCCTGGTGTCTTGTGGGCAGCCATGGCACCCCCTCACGTGGCTCTTGGTTCCAGTATTTTATATATATATTGAAATAATTCTCTAAAAAGTCTCGTCCAATTCCGGGTACTTTATTTCTGCACAAAAACAACACCATTGTAGTTCTAGGTTGAGGATATCGCTTATCGTTATCGTCTCGGTCAGCTATGGATTAGAGGATAATCGGAAATCGGCCGATTAATCGATTTTGTCGGTCGACTATTAATCGGCCATTTTTCCGTAAATTCCAGGTTCCCAACACTGAAATATGCTATATTTAACACCCCAAAAAATATTGGATAGAAGTGTTACATTCATTCCTAGCCTTTGAATCCTTGTATAATGACGAATAAAATAGGACGACCGTTCATATTGCATATCAATGTCCACAAAACATAAATAAACATAGTTTTTGCAAGCATAGTGCTATGAATAGGCCTGATTTATCGGTAGATTCCCATTAAATCGCTTGTCATAGCGATAAATCGGCCCAAACGATAAATGGTGAAGATAAGGCATAATCTTATCGGTCACCCCAAGAGTAGCGATAAATCGGACGATAAATCGCTGAATCGGAAGATTTCTTGAACAGTGTTCTACTGAAAATAGCACCAATTCGGGTTAGTTTCATCCAAATCGTGCAAATTAGAGTCCAAAATAAGAGCAAAAGATTAGGAAAAGTAGATACGACAGAGGTGTATCAACCAACAATGGGGCAGAGATGGTTGTAGTTGAGGCCAAGGGAGTTGTCTAACATGGTGATGACTCCTCCACATGCGATGTCCTTGATGATCCACAAGTATAGGGGATCAATCCTAGTCCTTACCATAAGTAAGAGTGTCAAACCCAACGAGGAGAAGAAGGAAATGACAAGTGGTTTTCAGCAAGGTAATGTCTGCACGCATTGAAATTGTAAGTATCCGATAGTTTGATAACAAGATAATTTGTGACGAGCAAGTAACAGTAACGGAAAATAGTATGCAGCAAGGTAGCCCAATCCTTTTGTGGCAAGGGACATGCCAAAACGGTTTCTTATAATAAGCAAAGTGTTCTTGAGGGCACTCGGGAATCTCATCTAGTCATTTTCACCATATTGGCTTGATTTCTGTTCACTACTTTGATAATTAAATATGTGGGTGGACCGGTGCTTAGGTGATGTTCTTACTTGAACAAACCTTGTACTTATTAACCCCCTCGCAAGCATCCGCAACTACGAGAAAATTATTAAGATAAAATCTATCCATAGCATTAAACATTTCGATCCAAATCGGCCCCTTACGAAGTAGCGCATAAACTAGGGTTTAAGCTTGTGTCACCCTAGCAACCCATCATATAATAACTACTCCACATTGCATTCCCTTAGGCCCAAACATGGTGAAGTGTCATGTAGTCAATGTTCACATGACACCACTATGGGAGTCACACCATACATATCATCAAAATATCGAACACATATCAAGTTCACATGATTACTTGCAACAAGATTTCTCCCGTGACCTCAAGAACAAAACTAACTACTCACCAGTGATAAACATGCTCAAGATCAGAGGGGTATTGAATGGCATTATGGATCTGAACATATAATCTTCCACCAAATAAACCATATAGTAATCAATTACAAGATGTAATCAACACTACTAGATACCCACAAGCACCAATCTAAGGTTCCGATACAAAGTTTGAACACAAGAGATGAACTAGAGTCTGAGAGAAGATGGTGTTGTTGAAGATGTTGATGGCGATTGCCCTCCCCAAGATGGGAGGGTTGTTTGTGATGATGATGATGATGATTTCCCCCTCCGGGAGGGAAGTTCCCCCGGCGGAATCGCTCTGTGGGAGGGCAAAAGTGCTCCTGCCCAAGTTCTGCCTCAAGACGGCGGCGCTCCGTCCCGAAAGTCCCCCCCTTAATTATTTTAGGTCAAAATGACTTATATACCAGGAGATGGGCACCGGAGGTGGGCAAAGGAGGGCGCAACCCACCAGGGCGCGCCTAGGCTCCCTGGAGCACCCAGGTGGGTTGTGCCCACCTGGTGGGCCTCCTCTGGTAGTTACTTGCTCCAATAATTCTTATATATTCCATAAAAATTCCTCGTGAAGTTTCAGCTCATTTGGAGTTGTGTGGAATAAGTAGCCTGACATTGCTTCTTCAGGTCCAGATTTCCATTTGCCGATATTCTCCCTCTTGATATAAACCTTGCATATTATGAGAGAAATGGCATTAGAATTACTCCAAAAGCCATTATTATGCATGAAAACGACATAAATAACAGTAGGAAAACATGATGCAAAATGGACGGACCAAATCCCCTAAGCTTAGACCTTGTGTGTCCTCAAGCGAAAACCGAAATCAAAAAACATGTCCACATGCTTAGAGAGAGAGAGAGAGAGAGGTGTCGATAAAACAAAATACGGACATAGAAGCATCATGCATATTATTGTAATAGAAACAAACTTCATTAAAACATAATTCACATAGCTCTATCATATAAGTTCTCATGAACAAGTAAAAATTCATCACACTATTGAAGTATAAAACATAAACTCTATTGAAATCCAACAAACTATGGTCTCAGCCAACTTTGCAATTACAATTCATCACCTTTTCAGGAAGGGTCACGTATCAGAGCCTTTAGGCAAGTCCACATGCTCAACCATCATATAGTATTCTATGATTGCTAACACTCACCGCATACACATGAGCAAAATGTTTCAATCGAATACAAAGAAAGATAGGGGCTTATGGTTTCCCCACCCAATGTACTCACCTCAAGGGTGATGTCAACAATAATAATTCATGATCACCCATATTCAACTGGGTATATGTGCCTAGATCTTTCCTCACCACATGATGCTTGCCAAAATAAAAAATAAAAAGGGAAAGACAGAAATACTTTGACTCTTTGCATAAAAGTAAATACATAAAAGTAAAATATAGGCCCTTGTAAGAGGGAAGCATAGGTTTACATGCACTTTTTGGTTGTATGCTCAATCCCTTAGTGCAAAAGAACATCACGTTATATTGCCCCTTGTGATAGCAACCTTTATTATGTAGTCTGGCGCTTTTATTCTTTGACATCACAAGTTCGTACAACACTCAATTTTCTCTTACACTAAATGATCTTCCACATTTAGAAGCAATTTTTATTGCCTTTTTGCACCGATGACAACTTACTTGAAGGATTTTACCCAATCCACAGGTAGGTACTGTGGACTCTCGAAAAAGATTTGGGTTTAAGGGGTTTTGGATGCACAAGTAGTATCTCTACATAGTGGGGAATTTTTGGCTACAAAAGATATTGGGCAAGCACCACATGTTAAAGGATCTATGACAATATAACTTCTATGTAAATATGAACAGACATAAGTCATTACATTGTCTTCCTTGTCCAACGTCAACCGTTTTGGCATATAATATTTTGATGGGGGCTCACAATCACAAAAGATGTCTAAGATAGTATATTTGCATGTGAATCTTCTCTTCCCTTATTAATTATTTCATGAGTATCATCGTTGACCAGTGCTATGTTTGTCAATCTCCAATAAATTTTACTACTTATACTTTTCCTTATGTGATGTCTTTACTTACCATAAGATTAGCATATGATCCTTTTCATTTATTTCCTTTCTTTTTATTGAAACAAAGAAGGTAAAGAAAGCAAAACTCAAACTAATTTTATTATATATATCTCGCACACGATTACATAGATAGATAGATCACTAAGCAAACTTCTCAAAGAAAGATCGAACTAAACGTTTATTCAACTAAAGCAAAAAGATAACTAAAGATCGAACTAAGGTAGATAATGGTAAAGATAGTGATGTGATACGATACCGGGGCACCTCCCCCAAGCTTGGCTCAAGCCAAGGGGAGTGCCCATACCCAATACTCAATTCTCCTTTGGGGGTGAAGAAGGTGTTGGTGGTGGTGATGAAGTAGTAGCAAGCTTGTCCTTCAGGATCAAGAGATTCTCCAGTCTACGGATGACACTCCGAAGGGCAATGATGTGCTCTTGCAATAGAATATTTTTACGAGTGAGATATTTGTTTTGAACACGAACCATTTCAATGACCCTAAAAGCTTCAATTCAGTGGGGGTAAGATGTTCATAATATGGTTGGAGGATATCCTCTTCTTCCTCCGTGGGCAAAGCTTGCTCTACTGTTGGAACTCGATCTCCAACAGTTTCCTTGCTCTTGTCACCCTTTCTAGCTTCCTTTGGTTCCCCCCTCTTTAATTCTATCTTCATCATCCAAGCATCATCTTCTACATTGTTGGAGGAGGAAGAAGACATGATGCCTAGCCTGACAGATCTATTGGGAAACAACAAGAAAAGAAAATGGAAGATTTCTCCTCGATACAGAGGTCAATAGGTTCGGGGGGTATATAAAGATTTTTTATCTTGGGAAACAAGCAAACGGAAGAAAAATGGAGTCCGGAAGGTACCCGAGGTGGGCACAACCCACCTGGGCGAGCTTGCCCTGGTGTATTGTGCCCACCAAGGGTGCCTTCCTGGTTGCTTATTATTTTCCTATTTTTTCTAATATTCGAAAACTGACAAAAAATATTTTTACGGATTTTTCGGAGTCCGTTTACTTACCGTATCACATACCTCCTTTATTTTAGGATTTTGGAGTGTTTCGGAAGGTTTCTTTTATGTGTTCCTCCGGTTTCATGGTTTGGATAATATTGCTTTCAACATTAATAGGCGTACTTTAGATATAATGTTTGATTCTTTGACCATTGACAACCTTCGAGTTTGTACCTTCAGCATTATTTATTTTGATGGCTCCAGAACGATAAACTTCTTCGATAACATATGGTCCTTCCCATTTATAGAGAAGTTTTCCTGCAAAGAATCTAAAACGAGAGTTGTATAATAAAATATATTCACCCACTTTGAATTCCCGCTTTGGGTTCTTTTGTCATGCTATCTTCTAACTTTTTCTTTAAATAGCTTGGCATTTTCATAAGCTTGGGTTCTCCATTCATCTAGTGAGCTAATATCAAATAACCTCTTTTCACCAGCAAGTTTGAAATCATAGTTGAGTTCTTTAATTGCCCAATAAGCTTTATGTTCTAACTCAAGAGGTAAATGGCAAGCTTTTTCCATAAACCATTTTATAGGGAGACATACCCATAGGATTTTTGTAAGCTGTTCGGTAGGCCCAAAGTGCATCATCCAACTTCTTGGACCAATTCTTTCTAGACCTATTGATAGTATTTTGCAATATTAACTTTATTTCTCTATTACTAAGTTCAACTTGACCACTAGACTGGGGATCATAGGGTGATGCAATTCTTTGGTTAACATCATACTTGGCAAGCATTTTACGGAAAGCACCATGAATAAAGTGTGAGCAACCATCAGTCATTAAGTATCTAGGGACTCCAAACCTTGGCAAAATAACTTCCTTAAGCACTTTAATAGAGGTGTTGTGATCAACACTACTAGTTGGAATAGCTTCTACCTAATTAGTAACATAGTCGACAACAACCAAAATATGACTATACCCATTAGAGGAAGGAAAAGGTCCCATGTAATCAAATCCCCAAACATCAAATGGTTCAACAACAAGTGAATAATTGATAGGCATTTCTTGACGCTTACCGATATTACCTATCCTTTGGCATTCATCACAAGATAAGACAAACTTACGAGCATCCTTGAAGAGAGTAGGCCAATAAAAACCTTGTGAGCAGTTATGTCTCCTGCATGATGTCCTCCATAAGCTTCAGAGTGAAATTTCCGTTGGATTTGTTCCTGTTCATGCTCAGGTACGCAACATCTAATAATACCATCTACTCCTTTATAAAGATGCGGGTCATCCCAAAAGTAATGTCTCAAATCATAGAAGAATTTTTTTCTTTTGTTGGTATGTGAAACTAGGAGGTATGTATTTAGCAACAATATAATTAGCATAGTCAGCATACCAATGTGTGCTATTACAAACATGTATTGCAGCTAATTGCTCATCGGGAAAACTATCATCAATAGATAGTGGGTCATCAAGAACATTCTCCAACCTAGACAAGTTGTCCGGTACGGGGTTCTCAGCTCCTTTCCGATCAGTGATATACAAATCAAATTCTTGTAGCAAGATAACCCATCTAATGAGCCTAGCTTTAGAATATTTAGTTTCCATAAGATATTTTATTGCAGCATGATCAGTGTGAACAATTACTTTTGAGTCCACAATATAGGATCTAAATTTATCACAAGCAAACACAAATGCTAGAAATACCTTTTCAGTGTTAGCATAATTTCTTTGTGCACTGTCTAGAGTTATACTTGCATAGTGAATAACATTCAGTTTCTTACCAACTCTTTGTCCCAGAACAACACCATCAATACAATCACTAGCATCACACATAATTTCTAAAGGCAAGTTCCAATCAGGTGGTTGAACAATAGGTGCAGAAATTAAGGCTTTCTTAAGTGTTTCAAAGGCTTCTACACAATCATCATAAAAAACAAAAGGAATGTCCTTTTTCAAAAGATTTGTAAGAGGCCTAGAAATTTTAGAAAATACTTTGATAAATCTCCTACAGAAACCAGCATGACAAAGGAACTATGAATAGCTTTGATATCTGTAGGACATGACATTTTATCAATTGCATCAACCTTAGCTTTGTCCACTTCAATACCTCTTTCTGAAATTGTATGGCCCAAAACAATACATTCGTTAACCATAAAGTGGCACTTCTCCCAATTCAAGACAAGATTAGTTTGCTCACATCTCTACAAAACTCGATCAAGATTTCTTAAACAATCATCAAAAGACTTCCCATAAACAGAAAAGTCATCCATGAAAACCTCAACATTCTTTTCACAAAAATCAGAGAATATAACAGTCATACATCTTAGAAAGGTACCAGGTGAATTGCATAAACCAAAAGGCATACGTCTATAAGCATAAGTTCCGAAGGGACAAGTGAAAGTGGTCTTTTCTTGATCAGGTTGTGAAACATGTATTTGTGAGAAACCAGAATGTCCGTCAAGGAAGCAAAAGTGTGTGTGCTTAGATAATCTTTCTAGCATTTGATCAATAAAAGGCAGAGGGTAATGATCTTTTCTAGTTGCTTTGTTTAATTTTCTAAAATCAATTACCATTCTGTAGCATGTAACAATTCTTTGTGGAATAAGTTCACTTTTATCATTAGGAACAACAGTAATACCTCCCTTCTTTGGAACACAATGAACATGACTTACCCATCCACTATCAGCTATAGGATAGATTATACCTGCTTCTAGAAGTTTTAATATTTCCATCCTTACCACTTATTTCATCTTCGGATTTAACCGACGTTGGTGATCAACAACTGGTTTAGCATCAGGTTCCATATTAATCTTGTGCTGACATAGAGTGGGACTAATGCCCTTAAGATCATCAAGAGTATATCCAATAGCAGCTTGGTGCTTCCTCAGAATTTTCAATAATCTTTCTTCTTCATGTTCTGAAAGGTTAGCACTAATAATAACATGATATATCTTTTTCTCATCAAGATAAGCATATTTCAAAGTGTTCGACAATTGCTTTAATTCAAACACAGGATTACCTTTAGGCGGAGGAGGACCTCCTAGAGTTTCAATAGGCAAGATGTGCTTAAGCAGAGGTTCTTGTTCAAACAAGATTCTATCTATTTCATTTCTCTCGTGCATATGCAAATCATTTTCATGGTCTAGCAAATATTGCTCTAAAGGATCGGTAGGGGGTACAACAATAGAAGCAAGACCAATTATTTCCTCCTTACTAGGCAATTATTTTTTATGAGGTTTTCTATTAAACTTGGAAAAATTGAACTCATGAGACTCATCACTGAAGCTAACACTGACAGTTTGTTTAGTACAATCTATAGTAGCATTAACGGTGCTCAAGAAAGGTCTATAAAAATTATGGGACAAAATTCATCTTGTGGGGAACCAAGGACTAAAAAATCAGTAGGGTATTTTGTTTTCCCACACAAGACTTCAATGTCTCTAACAGTACCAAGTGTGATGGTGTCTCTATTGGCAAGTTTAATAATAACATCTATGTCTTCTATTTCAGCGGGTGCTATGTCATTCATAATTTCTTGGTACAAAGTAAAAGGAATAACACTTATGCTAGCACCTATATCACATAAACCATGATAGCAGTGATCTCCTATTTTAACTGAGACAACAGGCATGCCAACAACATGTCTATTTTTATCTTTCCCATCGGGTTTGGCAATTCTAGCAGCTTCACCAACAAAGTAAATAATATGCCCATCAATATTATCAACCAAGAGATCCTTAACCATAGCAACACTAGGTTCTAATTTGATTTGTTCAGAGGGTTTAGGTGCTTTAATAGTACTTCTATGAACCACGGTTCAAACCTTAGCATGCTCCTTTATCTTAACAGCGAAAGGTGGTTTCTCAATGTAAGCAGTGGGAACAACTGGATCAACATTGTAAATGATAGTTTCTTCCTTAGCAACTACTGGTTCTTTGATCTAATCTTTAATAGGGGGATGATACTTAAACCACTTATCTTTAGGGAGATCAACATGAGTAGCAAAAGATTCACAAAAAGAGGGTACTATCTCAGAATCAAGTCCATATTTAGTGCAAAACCTTTGAAAAGCATCGGTATTCATAAAAGATTTAACACCTTCAAACTTAAGCTTAATGTCTAACTCTGTACCTTCATCGAGTTCCCAATGTTCAGAGTTGCGTTTAATTCTTTCTAAGAGATCCCACATGAATTCAATAGGCTTCTTCATAAAAGAACCGACACAAGAAGTATCAAGCATGGATCAATCAATATAAGAAAGCCGAGCATAGAAGTCCTGAATAATATTTTTTCTCAAGACATCATGATTGGGGCATGAATATAACATTGACTTAAGCCTCCCCCAAGCTAGAGCAATACTTTCTCCTTCACGAGGCCAAAAATTATATATATAATTCCGATCACGAAGAAATAGATGCATAGGATATTTATTTTTTTGGTGAAATTCTAGTTCCAAGATCCAATATCATCGCATAGCCTATACCATGTTAATGCTTTTCCCCTCAAAGATAAAGGGAAAACCTTCTTCTTAGCTTCATCTCTGCGTAAACCTGCAAGCTTAATACAAATTTCATCCACATATATCAAATGCATATTAGGATGTGCAGTTCCATCTCGTGCATAAGGATTAGCTAGCAGTTGTTCTATCATACCTGAAGGAATTTCATATTCAGTATTTTCAGTAGGTGCAGTAGGTTGAGGGGCAACTAATTGTGCTTTCGATCGAGGTGAAGATACCCCGAACATACCCCCCAGGATTGTTCTCCATAGTAACAAGTAACAGTAAATTTCGGCATGTAGTAATATTTTTTTATTACCAATTTCCACTTACCAAGAGCACTTCATTCCCTGGCAATGGCGCCAGAAATGAGTCTTGAAGACCCACAAGTATAGGGTATCAATCATAGTCCTTTCGATAAGTAAGAGTGTCAAACCCAACGAGGAGCAGAAAGAAATGACAAGTGGTTTTGAGCAGGGTAATGTCTGCACACACTAAAATTGTAAGTAGCAGATAGTTTAATAACAAGATAATTTGTGATGAGCAAGTAACGGTAATGGCAAATAGTATGCAGCAAAGTATCCCAACCCTTTTTTGGCAAAGGACAGGATACATATCATCAAAATATCGAACACATATCAAGTTCGCATGATTACTTACAACAAGATTTCTCCCGTGACCCCAAGAACAAAATTAACTACTCACAAGTGATAAACATGCTCAAGATCAGAGGGGTATTGAATGGCATAATGGATTTGAACATATAATCTTCCACCAAATAAACCATATAGTAGTCAACTACAAGATGTAATCAACACTACTAGTTACCCACAAGCACCAATCTAAGGTTCCAGTACAAAGATTGAACACAAGAGATGAACTAGGGTTTGAGAGGATATGGTGTTGTTGAAGATGTTGATGGAGATTGCCCTCCCCAAGATGGGAGAGTTTTTGATGATGATGATGATGATGATGATGATGATTTCCCCCGGCGGAATCGCTCCATCGGAGGGCAAAAGTGGTCCTGCCCAAGTTCCGCCTCGAGACAGCGGCACTCCATCTCGAAAGTCCTCCCCTTAATTATTTTAGGTCAAAATGACTTATATACCAGAAGATGGGCACATGAGGTGGGCCGAGGAGGGCATAACCCACCAGGGCGCACTTGAGGTCCCTCGTGCGCCCAGGTGGGTTGTGCCCACCTGGTGGACCCCCGATGGTAGTTATTTGCTCCAGTAATTCTTATATATTCCATAAAAATCCTCATGAAGTTTTAGCTCATTTGGAGTTGTGCAGAATAGGTAGCCTCACATTGCTTTTTCAGGTCCTGATTTCCAGCTGCCGGTATTCTCCCTCTTTATATAAACCTTGCATATTATCAGAGAAAAGGCATTAGAATTACTCAAAAAGGCATTATTATGCATGAAAACAACATAAATAACAGTAGGAAAACATGATGCAAAATGGACATATCAGTCCCCTTATGCATGCTTTGCTTGGTGCGTGAGGTGTAGCAAAAGTATTGCCCTGGTTGGGCAGATAGCCAACATCAAGGTTAGCTACTATATGAGGAATTAGCATATTTGTTAGACTGTATATGTATACGTAGACTTGTTCATATGTAGACTTGTGTATACACCTTGTATTTGTACCCTTTGGTACTTATATATAATGAGATAGCCGCACCCCCCAAGGGTGTCGAGCAGTTTCCCAATATTCTCGTTTAACATGGTATCAGACTAGGGTTTTATGTCTTCTGCTGCAAACCCTACCGCCGCCGCGGCGGCGATGGCCTCCTACAATGTCGCCGCTGCTGCGATGGCCTCCTCCAACACCGTTGCCGCTGCGATAGCCTCCTCCAACGCCGCTGCTGCGCCGGCTCCCTCCGAAGCCATTGCACCGATCGGCCCCTCATCGCCCTTCCTTGCCTCACACCCGCTCGCTACCGCCTGGCGCCAGCATCTGCCGCCCGGTGCCCCTCTCGCGGGCGCTCTGGTCAGGCTGGGTGTGCAGGGAGATCTGCTGGCGCCGATCGCCTCCCACGGCGCTGCTCCCCCGACTGCTCCCCTCGCGTCGCCGTCTTCTCGCGGCCCTGTGCTGACCGCGTATGGGGTGGCTCAGCCTCAGCCCTACGCCGCTCCCAGCCATACGCTCAGTGGTATGGCGCCCCTGCACCAACCGACGGCATCGCACCACCGTTGCATCCTGCCTGGCCGCCATCCATCTACGGCTCGCTGTCTACGCCGTCCCATGCGGCCCAGTCGCACTCGCTCTCCTCTGGGGTGGCTTACGACACTGCATCTGCTGTGTTGGCAGGGGCTCCGCTCGGTTCGGCCGACGCCTCGGCTGCCCCTGGCTACGACACTTCCTTGGCGCTCGCTCCTCAAGTTGATGCTGATCCGATGATGGGTTTTCATGCGCCATCGCCACATGCTTCTGCTGGTTATGCTCCGGCGCCATCACCGTTTACTTCTCGCATCTCCTTCCGGTGAAGCTTACGCCGGATAACTACTTGTCGTGGCGAGATCAAGTGCTACCTCTTCTCCGGAGTAGCTACTTGGAGGGCTATGTTGATGGCTCCATCCCGTGTCCATCGTCGTATCATCCGGCTTATCACGTGTGGGTGGCTCAAGACCAGGCGATTCTTTCTGCCATTCAGTCTTCGCTCACGCCGAGCGTATCGTCGCTTGTCATCTTTGCTGCGACATCTCGGGGTGCTTGGTCCGTGCTTCACAGCATCTTTGCCTCCCAATCTCAAGCACGTGCTCACTCTATCCGCACTGAGTTGGGGGAGACCAAGCTCGATGGCCTCACTATCACGGAGTACTTCAACAAGATGTCCGGTCTTGCCGATACTTTGGCCTCAATTGGCCAGCCACTTGGAGATGAGGATTTCACCACCCATGTGCTCAATGGACTCGATGATGACTATGATAATCTCATTGAGAATGTCCATGGTCGCGAGGCACGTCTTCCGCCACGGGAACTGTATGCGCGCCTCCTTGGGCGAGAGCAGCGCATCAAAGCGCGACGTGCGACTCCGAGCTTCGCCTCCGCCAATGCCGCCACCCGTGGAAAATCACAGAAGCCATCGCTCCCTGCCAAGCCGGCGGCCTCGTCTCAGCAGACTTCGCTGAGCGCCGCGCCATTCATCCCTGGCGGGTCTCGGCCGGTGGCTTGCTGCCCTTGCTGTGGTGCTCAGCAGGCCTGGCAACTGTGTGGCATTGAACGCCACGTTGCTTCTCGCTGTCATCGTTGCTACAAGCAAGATTTTCTTGGCCTAGGCAAAAATGGCAAAGGGAATGAGAAATAGGCAGCTGATGCGGTGGTGGGTCATGAGCACGGACGCACTCCATCCTACTCTATTGATCCTACATGGCAGATGGACACAGGAGCTACGAACCACCTCACCAACGACATGAGTAAGCTCTCGACTTAGGAGCCATATCGCGGCCATGATCAGGTGCACACCGCCAATGGAGCAGGTATGCGCATCTCCCATGTTGGTCAGGCATCACTTCTTGCACACAATTCTCGAAAACTGCATCTCTCAAATGTTCTTCGTATTCCCACTGCTTTGCATAGTTTGTTGTCTGTTCCACAACTTACTCGTGATAATAATGTCCTTGCTGAGTTTCACCCTTTTCGTTTCTTTATCAAGGATAGGGACACGAGGGCCGTTCTGCTTAGAGGTCGTCTTCGCCGTGGCTTGTATGCACTTGACGCACCGACCGCACCTCCTATGTAGTTTTCTCCTCAGGCGTTCAGCGGTGTTCGCGTGTCGCCTACACATTGGCATGCGCGCCTTGGCCATCCTGCTGCTCCTATAGTTCGTCATGTGTTGCATCGTCATGAACTACTAGTTGTGTCAAATAAAACTGCTGAAACTATTTGTGATGCCTGTCAGCAGGGCAAGAGTCATCAACTTCGGTTTTCAGAGTCTAGTCGTGTTGTGAAACATCCTCTTGAGCTTGTGTTTTCTGATGTATGGGGTCATGCCCAAACGTCTGTTAGTGGCCACAATTATTATGTCAGTTTCATTGATGCTTATAGTCGGTTTACTTGGCTTTACCTTATTAAGAAAAAGTCTAATGTGTTTGATGTTTTTATACAGTTTCAAGCACATGTTGAGCATCTCCTTAGCCAGAAAATTATTCATGTCCAAACCAACTGGGGGTGAATACCACAACCTCAACACGTTCTTTAACAAACTTGGGATCACACATCGTGTGTCTTGTCCTCATACACATCAGCAAAATGGGACCGCTGAACGTAAGCATCGTCATCTTGTAGAAACTGGCATTACTTTATTAGCTCATGCTTCCGTTCCTTTTAGGTTCTGGAGTGATGCTTTCTCCACTGCCTGTTTTTTAATCAATAGGCTTCCCTCACGACTACTGAATATGAAAACTCCGCTTGAACTTTTGCTCAATGAAATCCCAGACTATACTTTTCTCAAAGTCTTCGGGTGTGCGTGTTGGCCTCATTTGCGTCCGTATAACAAACATAAGCTAGAGTTTCGGTCGAAAAGGTGTGTTTTCCTTGGGTATAGTTCCCTTCACAAAGGGTACAAATGCCTACATGTTCCCACCAATCGCGTCTACATTTCTTGTGACGTTGTATTTGATGAGAATGTGTTCCCCTGTCATGCACTTCCGAACAACTCTATCACTCCTATGCCAGACGTTTCTTCTACCACACCTTTGCCTGATCAATTTGTGGATGTTGCAAATGCTCCTATGTTTCTTCCTAACCATGCTGCAGGTGTTGCACGTGGTGCTCGTCTTGAGCTCCTGGAGGAACAGGCACTGACGAATGCCCCAGGTTTGGGTGGCGATCTCGCGCATGGGGCATGCATACCGGGCGGCACCCATCAAACCACGGGAGCTGCACCCGCAGCCGCCTCGCGGGCATCATCCTCGCCTGCCTTGAGGGCGTCGCCCCCGCCTGCCTCGGTGGTGGCCTCTCCTAGGCCGGCTGCTTCCTCGCCTGGCCCAGGGACTGCCTCACCTGCGCCGACTCCGGCTCCTGATGGGTCGGGCCCAACTCCGCCTGTCTCCGTGGTGCCAGAAGTCTCTGGCGCGAGCCCAGGTGGCTCGGCCTCACCTCTATCATCGCCTGCAACGAGCCCGGGTGGCTCGGCCTCGCCTGCGACGAGCCCAGCGTTGCAACCACAGCCTGCTGCTGCTCTTCGACCTCGCACACGCAGCCACACATGGGTTTTTCAGCTTAAGATCCGTACCGATGGGATTGTCGCATGGCTCGGCACCTGCATGGCTCATGCTGCCGAGGACCCTACTGCCGAGCCTCGCCATTTTTAGGCTGCACTGAGCATTCCTCACTGGCGTGTCATGATGGAACAGGAGTTTCAGGCGTTGCTGAACAATGACACTTGGCAGCTTGTTCCTCTAGTATCTGGGGTCAACATCATTGATTCTAAGTGGGTGTAAAGTCAAGAGACATGCTAATGGTTCCATTGAACGCTACAAAGCAAGGCTAGTTGCTAAAGGTTTCAAACAGAGGTATGGTCTTGATTATGAAGTACTCTCTGGACTTGTTGCGTCATGCTGGCATGCTGAAGTGTAAACCTGCCAGTACTCCAATGTCTGCTACTGATTGGTTGTCTGCTCTTGATGGAGATCCTCTCTCACCAGAGGATGCTACTGAGTACCGCAGTCTTGTTGGAGGTCTGCAGTATCTTACTATCACCAGACTAGATGTCTCTTATGCAGTCAACCGTGTCTGTCAGTTTCTCCATGCACCCAGGACATCTCATTGGTCAGTGGTGAAGTGTATCCTACATTACATCTGTCTCACTGCGTCTTATGGTTTGCTCCTCCAACCTGCATTGTCTTATGAGATCTCAGCCTTTTCAGATGTAGACTAGGCTGGTAGTCCCGATGACCGGCGATCCAGGGGGGTATGCAGTGTTTCTTGGTTCTAACTTGATTGCTTGGAATGCTCGCAAGTAGGCTACGGTATCTCGCAGTAGTACGAAAGCTGCGTACAAAGTAGTTGCTGATGCGACTGCTGAGATCATTTGGGTTCAGTCCTTCTTGCGAGAGTTGAGAGTCTCTTCAGCTCATCCTCCGGTACTTTGGTGTGATAACATTGGTGCTACATACTTGTCATCTAATTCGGTGTTCCATGCTCGGACGAAACACATTGAGGTTGACTATCACTTCGTTCGAGAACGTGTTGCACAGAAGCTACTTAGCATCAAGTTCATCTCGTCAAAGGATCAACTTGCTGACATCTTCATGAAGCCTCTTCCACAACCACAATTTGTAGGCTGCAGGCACAATCTTAACTTAGTTTGTACTTCAGGCCACAGTTAAGATTGAGGTAGGGTGTTAGACTGTATATGTATATGTAGACTTGTTCATACGTAGACTTGTGTATACACCTTGTATTTGTACCCTTTGGTACTTATATATAATGAGATAGCCGCACCCCCCAAGGGTGTCGAGCAGTTGCCCAATATTCTCGTTTAACAATATTGTCATCATTACCTTGGGAACTTCTCCTCATGTCTGCAACAAGTTAGTGATAACCTAATAGAAATACCAAATAGCAGGACTTTCAATGCAACTGGCCCTTTGTTTGGAACCATGGTAACTCATCTGTTAGAAGGATTGCCTCGGGTGCAGTCCAGTTAAATCATAAACATAGCAGATGTCTTCAATGTCGTTGGTAAAGCCAAAGTGTGTACACCACTCATCTAGAGTGATGTTGAAGTCATGGTCCATGAGACGGAAAGTGATTTCCTCTTCATCATAAGCATTTGGCATGAGACCAACATTATGTGAGAGAGTACTGAGAAACTCAAGCGTCATGTGTTCATATGTCTCACATCCCTGATAAACAAAATTATGCAACCAGACAGTATCACAAAGGAAAATGAAAACCATTACCGATGCCCAGTTTGGCTACTCTCGACTCGCAAGCCCACTTGGTAGTCTTAATCTTCCTTGCATGAAGCTTCTTGTATTTCCTCATTGCTTAACGGTCGGTGAAGACGACCCCGTACATGAAAACTTGTTGTTGTGCGGCTCTCGCGGATGAACCCGGTGCATCACTGCGAGCGACATGTGTGGACCTCCTCGTGAATATATACACAATAATTTTCCAGTCCAATGCAATGATACTACAACAATCACAAAATCATACTCCTCCAAAAACCTCAACGAGTCCAAGTCAAACTCAAAATTTGAATAAAAAATACGCATACCCTAGACATGGCAATGCTAGGCACATAGAACATGAATTTTTAAAAATAAGTTGGGTATGAGAGGAGAATCATACCATAAGTCCATCACGTGGAAGGGTTTGACCTGAAATCGAATGAGTAGGGAGATCGGGCAAAGTTGTAGTAGGGTTTGAAGAGGTTTGGAGGAAGAAGAAGAAATAAAAGAGATGGGGGTGAATTACCTCCTACCTCGGCCTCTTTGTGGCTGCCCGAGATCCATACGATCGCTCATATGAGCGGGGCCGCTCGTATAGAATGCCATCGTTCACTCTGGTGGCTCTGTTATGTCTGTGCTTACCTCATACGACCAGTCATGCGAGCAGGTGTTGTCATCCTCTATGTATTCTTCTATTATGTTCATTTTGATCTTCTAGTCGATGATGTAATACGGCATCTCATACCAACACAGATGCTCGCATGGAACACCGTGAAACGCTCTAGACTTCTTCTTTGTTTCTGCTGAAAGTTCATATGACCGCACATACGAGCAGATGTGCTCGTATGATACACCCCCTAACTCTTTGTTGCCTCTTGGATGTTTCTGTTGGACCCGCCAGGATGTCATACGACCGGCAGAATGACCAAGGTGATCGCACGTTAGTCCATCGTTTGTTCTATTTCTTTTGAAACTTCAATTTTTCAACTAATTCCTGCGGGGTTGGTTCCAACACAACATATAGGCATAATTCCAGGCATTCAAACTTCAGCACAACACATGGTAATTTTGCACAAGACAAAGGCCTCATTAGAACAACTCTTCTCAACTTAACCTCCTTAATAAAAAAATCGGTACTCTTTTATTGAAAAAAAAACTTACTTCTCTACCTTATTTGCGTGGGTTGCCTCCCACGAAGCTCTTGTTTTTGTTCAGATAGCTCAACCATAGTGACGATCACTTAGGTGCAATTACTCTGAGACCATAACTCTGAGCATTGACAACAATGTCGTCTCTGGTGTATGTCTTCATTTTATTTTTCCTAGGGAAATGTCTCACAAAAGGATCCTTTAAAGGAAGGTCAAATCTTACATTCCCCTCAAACACATTGATAACAACCTTTATGGTCCTTAGAAAAGGCCTCCTGAGAATAATAGGAGCAATGGGATATTCACGCATATCAACTATAACAAGATAAATCATGACAATGCAATCATTTATTTGAACACTAACACCATGCTTAATCCCTACTGCTTGCATAAAATTAGAATTACCCGTATTCAATTTAATCTCAGTAGTAATATAAGGGCCAAGATTGAATATTTCATAACCATATTTAGGGATAGCGGAAACACTATCACCTAGATCATAAAGCTTTGAATTCATTCAAAACAATCTCAATCTCAATAGTAGGCTCAAAAGCATCTTCTTGTAGCATGCAACTTATTGTATAGCTTTTTTTCCTTTCATCATCTAACTCACATACCTTAGCTACAACATGATCAACAAAGAAATTATATGCCTCATCATTTGATACCTCAGGTACTGGGTGTTTCATTGCTATCATTTTCATGAAGTCTGCAACCATATATGTATACTCTAGGACATGGCTTTAATCAAGCTCTTCTGCATTTTCTTTGCTACTTCTCATCATTTTTATATCTTCAACCGGGTTAGGTTCCAGTTTACCTACAAACATGGCTATAATCACAGTTTGGCTCTTTGCAATTTTAGCCACTTATGCTCCCATACTCTTGGTTCTTCCATCAAGAATCTGCATGCCATTAGTTAATCCAACAATCTTACCGGTCAAGTTACCAAGTAATTTATCATGATTATTCAAGATATGCTTAAAGGTTTCATTCTACTCACTTTGATTGGCAATAGAATTTTTCAGAGTTTCTTATAGAGTATTCCTATTGCCATTTCTAGTCCAATAAAATTGGCAGGTGCTCCACTATTATTAGGATAAGGCAATCTAGGATCATACCCATTATTTTTTCGGTTTAGATTACAGCTATTATGAGCAATGAAATTCATATCATTAACTTCTTCATTAGTAATAGAATTTACTTTTATCTCTTCTTTACCTTTGATGATGGAGATGAGTTCATCAAGCTTAGCTGTCAACTCTGTATTCTGTTCTTCAATGGCATTGACTCTCTTGGTGGTAGTTCTTTCAACATGCCATTGCACATGGTTTTCTTGCATCTCGTCAAGTAACTTTTTAACATCAGCTATGGATTTTCCCATAATAGTTCCTCCTACAGCAGTATCAAGCATAGTTTTGACATAGGATTTAAAGCATTGTACAAAATATGAAGGATTAACCATTCTTCCATTCCATGGTTGGGACAATTCCTTATAGCTTCCTTCATGCAATTCCATGCAAGCGCTAGTGGCTCACGATCTTTTTGCTTAAACTTGTTATCTGTAAACAATGTTTCATAATTTTTGCAGGTGGGCAAAACTTAGACAAAAACTTAATTCAGCAATCATCCCATGAAGTTATATTACCTCTAGGTAAAGCTAGAAGCCATCCTTTTCCTTTTCCTCTCAGGGAGAAAGGGAATAGATGCAACTTCAAAGCATCTAAGTCATAATCTCTAATGGGTGTCATGTTGCACAATTCAAAAAAATATGCAGGTGCATACCGACATCCTCAGAAGCAGAGCCTCCAAATTGGTCATGTTGAATCATAGAGGCTAGGTTTGGTTTTATCTCATACTCAGTGGTAGCAACATGGGGTTGTGATAGGTTCACACATGAAACTATTGCTAGGAGTAGCAAAGCTTCCAAGGTTACGATCCATGGTAATATTTTGTGGTTTTATACAAGACTTGCAACAAAAATAAAATAAAAAGTAAAACAAAATTAAAATAAAAACTCTAAACACAAAGACTAGGCACACAAAGCCTCCCCGACAACGGCGCCAGAAAAACGACTTCCTATGGTGATCCGTAAATGCAGTAGAAATGGTTCTTGACTTTTTCCCCAGAGGCGAACCTGAGTTCTCGAACCCTTCGGAGGATGGTGCCCTTTAAGCTAGGGTGTCAAACACCCTGTTGCTAAAGAATTACTTCCATCTTTGTACCAGTTCGTAAATCCAACTGACACAGGAAGAACACTTATAATATAAAAATAGGCATGGGTATGAGGTCTTATGCTTAAAACCATCTATTTGTGATGGGACCAAATATTATTATAATTTGTGCTCTGGATGCCTAATACGTCTCCAACGTATCTATAATTTTTTATTGTTCTATGATATTATTTATGAAGTCTTGGATGTTTAATGGGCTTTATCATTCACTTTTATATCATTTTTGGGACTAACCTACTAACCCAAAGGCCCAGTCCAGATTGCTGTTTTTTGCCTGTTTCAGGGTTTCGCAGAAAAAGAATATCAAAGGGAGTCCAAACGGAATGAAACATCCGCGAGAGATTTTTTTGGAGAAAATCACGCATGAAGAACTTGAGAACCACGTCAGAAGAGCCACGAGGGGCCCACGAGGGTGGGGGGCGCGCCCCCCTTCCCAGGGCGCGCCCCCTTCCTCGTGGATCCCCCGTGACTCCCCAGGTGCCCTCCTTCTTCCTATATAAGTCTACGTACCCCAGAAACTCCATAAACAGAGAGAAAACACTAATTCCACCGCCGTACATTCTGTTCCCGTGGAGATCCCATCTTGGAGCCTGTTCCAGAGCTCCACCGGAGGGGGATCCATCATGGAGGCCTTCTTCATCATCATCATCGCCCTCACCATGAGTTGTGAGTAGTTTACCACAGACCTTCGGGTCCATAGCTATTATCTAGATGGCTTCTTCTATCTCTCTGGGTCTCAATACAAAGTTCTCCTCGGTCTTCGAGGAGATCTATTCGATGTAATCTCTTTTTGCGGTGTGTTTGTCGAGATCCGATGAATTGTGAGTTTATGATCAAGGTTATCTATGAAAGATATTTGGTTCTTCTCTGAACTTTTTATGTGTGCTCATAATATGCTTGCAAGTCTCTTCGAATTATTGGTTTGGTTTGGCCTACTAGATCTATAGTTCTTGCAATGGGAGAAGTGCTTGGCTTTGGGTTCAATCTTGCGGTGTCCTTTCCCAGTGACAGTAGGGGCAGCAAGGCACGTATTGTATTGTTGCCATCAAGGATAAAAAGATGGGGTTTATATCATATTGCTTGAGTTTATCCCTCTACATCATGTCATCTTGCTTAAGGCATTACTCTGTTCTTATGAACTCAATACACTAGATGCATGCTGGATAGCGGTCGATGTGTGGAGTAATAGTAGTAGATGCAGGCAGGAGTCGGTCTACTTGTCTCGGACGTGATGCCTATATACAGTGATCATGCCTAGATAGTCTCATAATTATTCTCTTTTCTATCAATTGCTCGACAGTAATTTGTTTACCCGCCGTAGAATATCGCTATCATGAGAGAAGCCACTGGAGAAAACTATGGCCCCCGGGTCTATTCTCAACATATCAATCTACATCTACTTTACTTTTACCGCTTTTATTTGTTGTTCTTATAAACTAAAAATACCAAATATATAAACTATCATCTCAATCAGATCTCACTTTCATAAGTGACCGTAAAGGGATTGACAACCCCTTATCGTGTTGGCTGCAAAGTTTTTATTTGTTTGTGCAGGTGCGAGGGACTCGCGCGTGGTCTCCTACTGGATTGATACCTTGGTTCTCAAAAACTGAGGGAAATACTTACGCTATTGTGCTGCATCTCCCTTTCCTCTTCGAGGGAATACAACGCAAGTTCAAGAGGTAGCAAAAAGAATTTATGGCGCCGTTGCCGGGGAGACTTACGCAAAAGTCATATACTAAGTACCTATCACAAACCCTTATCCTTCGCATTACATTTATTTGCCTCTCGTTTTCCTCTCCCCCACTTCACCCTTGCCATTTTATTTGCCCTTCTTCCACCGTGTATTTATCGTTCGCTTGCCTTTTTGTTTACTTGTGTGTGTTGGATTGCTTGCTTGTCACTATAGCTCAGAAAAATACCAAATTGTGTGACTTCTCCAATACCAACAACAATGATTTTATTAGCACTCCGATTGCTCCTATTACCGATGCTGAATCTTGTGAGATCAATGTTGCTTTGTTGAATCTTGTCATGAAAGATCAATTCTCCGACCTTCCTAGTGAAGATGCCGCTACCCATCTAAACAACGTTGTTGATTTGTGTGATATGCAAAAGAAAAGGGATACGGATAACGATATTGTTAAATTGAAGTTAGTTCTGTTTTCACTTAGAGATCGTGCTAAAACTTGGTTTTCCTCTTTGCCTAGAAATAGTATTGATTCGTGGAATAAGTGCAAAGATGCTTTTATCTCTAAGTATTTCCCTCCTGCTAAGATCATCTCTCTTTGAAACGATATTATGAATTTTAAGCAACTAGATCATGAGCATGTTGCACCAGCTTGGGAGAGAATTTAATTGATGATACGCAATTGCCCTACACATGGTTTGAATCTATGGATGATTATTCAGAACTTCTATCTTGGCTTGAATTTTGCTTCTAGAAATCTTTTAGATTCGGCTGCCGAAGGCACTTTCATGGAAACTACCTTAGGAGAAGCTACCAAACTCCTAGATAATATTATGGTTAATTATTCTCAATGGCACACCGAAAGATCTACTCGTAAGAAAGTGCATGCTATCGAAGAAATTAGTGTTTTGAGTGGAAAGATGGATGAACTTATGAAATTATTTGCTGCTAAGAGTGCTTCTTCTGATCCTAATGATATGCCTTTGTCCACTTTGATTGAGAATAACAATGAATCTTTGGATGTGAATTTTGTTGGTAGGAATAATTTTGGTAACAATGCTTATAGAGGTAATTTTAATCCTAGGCCTTTTCCTAGTAATTCCTCTAATAATTTTGGTAATTCCTACAAAAACTCTTATGGAAAGATGCCTTATGAATTTGAAACTAGTGTTAAGGAGTTTATGATATCGCAAAAGAATTGCAATGCTTTGCTTGAAGAGAAATTGCTTAAGGTTGATGAATTGGCTAGAAGTGTGGATAGAATTACTCTTGATGTTGATTCTTTGAAACTTAGATCTATCCCACCTAAGCATGATATCAATGAGTCTCTCAAATCCATGAGAATTTCCATTGATGAATGCAAAGAAAGAACCGCTAGAATGCATGCTAAAAGAGAAGAATATATTAAATCATGTTCTTCTAGTTATCATGGAAATAAAGATGAAGATCTGAAAGTTATTGATGTGTCTCCTATTAGATCCTTGTTTTCTAGTATTAATCTTGATGAAGATAGGATTGGGATAATTCTACTTTAAGGTGTCCCAATGATTCAGAGTTTTTAGATCTTGATGCTAAAATTGCTAAAAGTGGGAGTGGAGAGATTAAAACTTTGCATAGTGATGAACCCACTACTTTGGATTTCAAGGGATTCAATTAGGACAATTGCTCTTTGATTGATTGTATTTCCTTGTTGCAATCCATGCTAAATTCTCCTCATGCTTATAGTCAAAATAAAGCTTTCAGTAAACACATAGTTGACGCTTTGATGCAATCTTATGAAGAAAACTTGAGTTGGAAGTTTCTATACCTAGAAAGCTTTATGATGAGTGGGAACCTACTATAAAAATAAAAATAAAAGATCATGAATGCTATTCTTTGTGTGATTTGTGTGCTAGTGTCTCCACTATCCCAAAAACTTGGTGTGATTTGCTAGGGTTCCATGAGCTTGATGATTGTTCTTTAAATTTGCATCTTGTGGATTCCACTATTAAGAAACCTATGGGAAGAATTAATGATGTTATTATTGTTGCCAAAAGGAATTATGTGCCCGTAGATTTCATTGTTCTTGATATAGATTGCAATCCTTCATGTCCTATTATTCTTGGTAGACCTTTCCTTAGAACAATTAGTGCAATTATTGATATGAAGGAAGGAAATATTAGATTCCAATTTCCGTTAAGGAAAGGCAAGGAAAACTTTCCTAGAAATAAAATCAAATTACCATATGAATCTATCATGAGAGCCACTTATGGATTGCCTTCCAAAGATGGCAATACCTAGATTTATCTTGTATCGTGCCTAGCTAGGGGCGTAAAACGATAGCGCTTGTTGGGAGGCAACCCAATTTTATGTTTTTTGTTTTTTTGCTATTAGGGAATAAATATTGCATCTAGCCTCTGATTAGATGTGGTTTCATGTTTTGTTTAGTGTTTGTGCCAAGTAGAACCTTTGGGAAGACTTGTGTGAACTTTATATGATCTTGTTGTGAAAAACAGAATAGTTAGCGCTCGCTAAAGTAGTCTACAGATTTTACTGGATCATGCTTTTTAGTTGATTCTTTTTGCAGATGATTGGTAGAAAAATTCCTCAAATTTATCAATTTAGTTTGAATTTTTTAGAGTTCCAGAAGTAGGCGAAACCTGCAGATTAATACAAATTGTTCTGTTTTTGACAGATTCTGTTTTTGTGTGTGTTGTTTGCTTATTCCGATGCATCTATGAGTAGTATTGGAGGATATGAACCATAGAGAAGTTGGAATACAGTAGGTTTAACACCAATATAAACAAATAATGAATTCCTTGATGTAATTTTGAGTGGTGGTTTGCTTTCTTATACTAACGGAGCTCATGAGAATTTCTGTCTAAGTTTTGTGTTGTGAAGTTTTCAAGTTTTGAGTATTGCTTTGATGGACTATGGAACAAGGAGTAGCAAAGGCCTAAGCTTGGGGATGCCCATGGCACCCCAAGTAAATTAAAGATAATAAAAATCCTAAGCTTGGGGATGCCCCGGGAAGGCATCCCCTCTTTCGTCTTCATCCATCGGTAACTATACTTGGAGCTATATTTTTATTAGCAACATGTTATGTGTTTTGCTTGGAGAGTCTTGTATAATTTGAGTCTTTGCTTGTTAGTTTTCCACAATCATACTTTCTGGAACACCTATTTGAGAGAGTTAAATATGGCCTAGAAATTATTAGAACACTCTATGTGCTTCATTTATATCTTTTGAGTTGAATAGTTTTTGCTCTAGTGCTTCACTTATATCTTTTAGAGCTCGGTGGTGGTAATATTTTGTAGAAATTGTTGAACTCTCATGCTTCACTTATATCCTTTTGAGAGTCTATTAAAAAAGCATGGTAATGTGTTTAGGCTAAATAAACTATTCTTCACATGATAGACATCCAATGTCAATGTAGTAAAAAATTCACACTAAGTGCATTGAATAGAATGAGATGTTGGATGCTTGGTAAATGTTTTGAGATATGAGGATAGTGACATTAGAGTCATGCTAGTGGAGTTATTATGAAATTGATAAATACTTGTGTTAAGGATAGTGATTCCCGTATCATGCACGTATGGTGAACCGCTATGTGACAAAGTTAGAGCATGAGGTATTTGTAGAGTGTCAACCTTTGTGTGGAGGTCGGGGGCGCGCGATGGTTAACTCCTACCAACCTCCCCCCTAGGAGCATGCGTTGATTGCTTTGTTTTGATGACTCATAGATTTTTGCAATAAGTATATGAGTTCTTATGACTAATGTTGAGTCCATGGATTATACGCACTCTCACCCTTCCACCATTGCTAGCCTCTCTTGTACCGCGCAACTTTCGCCGGTGCCATAAACCCACTATATATCCTTCCTCAAAACAGCCACCATATTGTTCCTCAAAACATCCACCATACCTACCTATCATGGTATTTCCATGGCCATTCCGAGATATATTGCCATGCAACTTTCCACCGTTCCGTTTATATGACACGCATCATATTGTCATATTGCCATGCATGATCATGTAGTTGACATCGTAGTTGTGGCAAAGCCACCTTGCATGATTTTTCATATATGTCACTCTTGATTCATTGCATATCCCGGTACACCGCCGGAAGTATTCATGTAGAGTCATACTTGTTGTAGTATCGAGTTGTAATAAAAAGTGTGATGATCATCATTATTAGAGCATTGTCCCATGTGAGGAAAGGCCAATAAAAAAAGAGATGGCCCAAAAAATAGAGAGGGGCTAATAAAAAATAGAGGAGAAAGCCCCTCCAAAAAAATGAGAGAAAAGAGAGAAGGGACAATTGCAACTATCTTATTTCCACACTTGTGCTTCAAAGTAGCACCATGTTCTTCATTGTAGAGAGTTTCATGCTTATCCACTTTCATATACTAGTGGGAATTTTCATTATAGAACTTGGCTTGTATATTCCAATGATGGGCTTCCTCAAATGCCCTAGGTCTTCGTGAGCAAGCAAGTTGGATGCACACCCACTAGTTTCTTCTATTGAGCTTTCATTCATATTTAGCTCTAGTGCGTCTGTTGAATGGCAATCCCTACTCACTCACATTGATATCTATTGACGGGCATCTCCATAGCCCGTTGATACGCCTAGTCAATGTGAGACTATCTCCCTTCTTTTTGTCTTCTCCACAACGACCTCTATTCCACCCATAGTGCTATATCCATGGCTCACGCTCATGTATTGCGTGAAAGTTGAAAGGTTTGAAAAGATAGAGTATGAAAACAAATGCTTGGCTAAAATCGGGGTTGTGCATGACATGAATATTTTGTGTGATGAAGAGGGAGCATAGCCAGACTATATGATTTTGTAGGGATAACTTTCTTTAGCCATAGGATTTTGAGAAGACATGATTGCTTTGTTAGTATGCTTGAAGTATTGTTATTTCTTATGTCAATATAGACTTTTATCTTGAATCTTTCAGATCTGAACATTCATGCCACAATTAACAGAATTACATTGAAAACTATATTGGTTAGCATTCGACATCAAAAATTCTTTATTTAGCATTTACCTACTCGAGGACGAGCAGGAATTAAGCTTGGGGATGCTTGATACGTCTCCAACGTATCTATAATTTTTTATTGTTCCATGCTATTATTTATGAAGTCTTGGATGTTTAATGGGCTTTATCATTCACTTTTATATCATTTTTGGGACTAACCTAATAACCCAAAGGCCCAGTCCAGATTGTTGTTTTTTGCCTGTTTCGGGGTTTGGCGGAAAAGGAATATCAAACGGAGTCCAAACAGAATAAAACCTTCGCGGGAGATATTTTTGAAGAAAATCACGCACGAAGAACTTGAGAACCACGCCAGAAGAGCCACGAGGGGCCCACGAGAGTGGGGGGTGCGCCCCCCTTCCCAGGGCACACCCCCTTCCTCGTGGAGCCTCCGTGACTCCCCCGGTGCCGTCCTTCTTCCTATATAAGTCTACGTACCCCAGAAACTACGTAAATAGAGAGAAAACCCTAATTCCACCGCCGTACCTTCTATTCCCGTGGAGATCCCATCTTGGAGCCTGTTCCGGAGCTCCACCGGAGGGGGCTCCATCACGGAGGCCTTCATCATCATCATCATCGCCCTCACCATGAGTTGTGAGTAGTTTACCACAAACCTTCGGGTCCATAGCTTGTATCTAGATGGCTTCTTCTCTCTCTCTCTGTGTCTCAATACAAAGTTCTCCTCGGTCTTCGAGGAGATCTATTCGATGTAATCTCTTTTTGCGGTGTGTTTGTCGAGATCCGATGAATTGTGATTTTATGATCAAGGTTATCTATGAAAGATATTTGGTTCTTCTCTGAACTTTTTATGTGTGCTCATAATATCCTTGCAAGTCTCTTTGAATTATTGGTTTGGTTTGGCCTACTAGATCTATAGTTCTTGCAATGGGAGAAGTGCTTGGCTTTGGGTTCAATCTTGCGGTGTCCTTTCCCAGTGACAGTAGGGGCAGGAAGGCACGTATTGTATTGTTGCCATCAAGGATAAAAAGATGGGGTTTATATCATATTGCTTGAGTTTATCCCTCTACATCATGTTGTCTTGCTTAAGGCGTTACTCTGTTCTTATGAACTCAATACACTAGATGCATGCTGGATAGCAGTCGATGTGTGGAGTAATAGTAGTAAATGCAGGCAGGAGTCGGTCTACTTGTCTCGGACGTGATGCCTATATACAATGATCATGCCTATATAGTCTCATAATTATTTGCTTTTCTATGAATTGCTCGATAGTAATTTGTTTACCCACCGTAGAATATCGCTATCAGGAGAGAAGCCACTAGAGAAAACTATGGCCCCCGGTTCTATTCTCAACATATCAATCTACATCTACTTTACTTTTACCGCTTTTATTTGTTGTTCTTATAAACTAAAAATACCATAAATATAAACTATCATCTCTATCAGATCTCACTTTCGTAAGTGACCGTAAAGGGATTGACAACCCCTTATCGCGTTGGCTCCGAAGTTCTTATTTGTTTGTGCAAGTGCGAGGAACTCGCGCGTGGTCTCCTATTGGATTGATACATTGCTTCTCAAAAACTGAGGGAAATACGTACGCTACTGTGCTGCATCTCCCTTTCCTCTTCGAGGGAATACAACGCAAGCTCAAGAGGTAGCAATGCCACCCATGAAGATCTTCTTGTAACATATCGAAGTGGGGGATGTGTACAAATTACGTCTTGACCGGCGCGCGTCCTGCATCAAGAGTCAGTTGTCCAATCGAAGGCCCTATCTGTCGTGAGGGGCTGCCTCGGTAATTAAGATTACAATAATCATACAAAAGCATTGCGCATTTAATGACTACACCTCTTTAATTCTCGGGGATAGGATTCGTGTTACCGTACTAAATCATTCTATCACTAGTGTTAAGAAAATAACATTTCACGGTCTTACCGCCCTTAGCCTCTGAGTTACTCGTTCTCCATGATCATGCGTACCTGCAGGGATGAAGAACGTGAACGAGACAATAGACAACTGTCAGAACAATTTTATGTTACACATAGGAGATGTTAATTCAAAGTCCCTCCACTTACCCCTCCAACAGATATGTTGTGTTGCACGAACCTTGCCTCAACCCATTCCTTACCGGACTACTCACACATGGAGAGCAGATCACACGAAGAACACATCGAAGAACACATTATGAAGATAGATAGATTGATATATGTCTTGTAATGGATGTTGTGTGTGATAGACGATTACAAGTATGATTAGATTGCTAAGAACTATGGTGGTGGTGAAGGTAGTGGCCATGGAGATGGAAATGGAGGCGGCTAGGGTGGATGGATATGAAGATGATAGGTTGTTCTGCGCTTCCCCCATGATGTTTTTATCCATTTGGCGCTGGCCCCTTTATAATGGTTATTCAAGTGGACGAGGAGCCTCAGTTTCCATGCCATACGATCGCTCTTACAAGTAGACATGGTCGTGAGAAATACGATCTTTTGCTCCGTTTACCTGGCGCCCCCACTTGATCCCCTCTATCTCCACTTTACTCCTTTCCAAGTATTGGGTTGATTTCATCCATAAATAGGCCATTTCCCGTGGAAACAAAATAAAGAAAGAATTATTGAAATCATATGCATTCATTTGTCATTAGTGGCAATATCAGAGCGAATATCTAAGTTTTAATGAAATATATAGTTTAAACTCGGGTTAGAGGAGTGTAAAAATAATATTCATCATAAGGGCTAGAAATAGGAGCCTATGTCATCTTGTGTTTCAGTATGTTAAAAGCTTCCATCTGCTCAGTTCGCCATGAGAAGTTATCCTCTTTCAGGGATTGGAATATTGGTTTGCATATAAATCCATAATTTTGGATGAATCTCCTGTAGTACCTAGTGAGTCCTAAAAAACTTTTGAGTCGAGTGACATTTTTAGCGTAACAAGAAGAGAGCTAAAAATGTATTCAAGAACAACCAATCTAGAGAGGTCTATCAGTAGTGTCCTTTGAATTAAGCTCTCAAGTCCAAGTTTGTTCCAAATGTAGCCAACACACTCGCAGGTGAATATAATATCTCTGATATCTTCCGCTCCTTTGTTACAAATAGGGCAATAATCTTCATGTCCTATGTGACGATTAGTAAGGATTCTTTTTAGTGGAAGAATGTCGTGCAGTATCCTCTAGGATTTTATTATTATTTTCCCTTGGAATCTTCAAGTCCCAAAGCCTCTTCCAATCATGATTCATAGCTCATGGTCCCGGGGCAGCCAAAGATATGGATGTCCCAATAAACCGGTGGTTCCATTCCAAGTGGTAAGTCGTGCGCACTGAGAAGACCCCGCCCCAAGATGGATAAAATCAACAAATGCACTGATGTTAAGTGGGATTTACAAGATCCTTCAGGCGTCAACAATTCCAAAGGTAGCTATGATCAACCCCTTGTCCCACCCGTCGGTGGTGGGATCAATGAGTACGCTAACCTTCGATAGGAGTTGATGACCTCTTTGTGTGATAACCATCCTGCAAGGGCTAGACAGTAACCAATGACCCGTCCATATGTTAACCTCCTCACCGCCTTGGATACGCTGGATATAGCCACATTTGAAGGTCTGGATGCCAACAACAAGGCTCTGCCACATGAACTAGGAGCCATTTTTAGGCCCTACTTTCAGGATCTTACCATGGGTATATTACTTTACATGCAAAACCTAAGCACAAATAGAGTTTGGATCTTCAACTAGGTGCCAAACTTGTTTTCCAGGATTTGCTAAATTGAAATTATGGATACCACAGAATCCCATCCCGCCAATATTTTTCTAGAATGCATAACTTCCACATGCATACCAATGCATTTTTATTATCTTCATCATCACGCCACGAGAATCCTACTAAAAATCCATGATATCCTTGCAAAGTCCCTTTGGTAATTTGAAAACTGACATAGCGTATACCGTGATGGACTGTGCAATAACTTCCAATAAACCCCCCCCCCCCAAATTGATAGGTGTTTCTCATTCCATCCATTAATATTTACATGAATTCGATATGGAAAATGTTTAAAACAACCGCTTTCGTCAGCTCCAACTAAGGCAGGGAGACCTAAATAACGATTGGATACGACTTCTTATCAAGATGGAGTTCATTGCATATTTCTGTTCTAGCAATATTGCTTGTGTTGGGACTAAAGAATATGCTATATTTTGCCCTACTCACCAACTGTCCAGGGTTTGTACAATATGTATCAAGTACTTGTTGCAAGGAAGTTGTAGTTAACAAATGTGCCTTCATAAAAATTAAAGAATCATAGGAAAAAAATTAGGTCTTACACCATGGTGTATTTCTGCACACTTTGATCTCATCAATACCGCCATCTTCTTTATGCATAAAAAATACTTGATAACCCTCTGCACAAAGAAAAAAACAAGGGGGTTCGCTTCCTTAATGCCTCTTTTAGGGATGAAACTCTCTATCCCCTGAGAATTATATTTGGTCGTGTATTTCACAACCCACACAATTCATAGTTAAGTTGACTCATTGCTCATGAAATCCAAGTTCAATCATCATTCCCCTAACGAAAACTCATTCAATTATGTCATAGTCCTTATGCATGTCCAGTTTCACATCACACAAACCTACAAGTCCATCTCTTTTGTTTTATTTGATTAACTTCTTCCTACCATCGAAATTAATACATACATAATTAAAGGGGGCCATTTTATCATAATGCTATGATTAGATTTTACTTTAATGAACTTGTTAGTTGTTGTTGATGATTGCTAATAGTTTCAATCATAATTGCATATAATTCCAAGTAAGGGATGACATGCTAGCAGAGGCCTCTCCCACATAAAAACGTGTTATCGGTCTAGTATCTTAGCTAATGCCTAGGGAGGTTTCCACACATCATACCTCCATTATTCCACACTCACTACCTATATTATATTGTAATATATTCTATCTTTATTTAGGCAGCACCTACTTAGTAGATTTATTTATCGTTTCTAGACAAAAGCAAACGTTCGGGGTACGTAGGGTTATATCAGTGGAGATATGACCTGAGAGAATATTGATCTTACCTTTAGCTCCTTGTGGGTTCGACATTCCATGCTTAATACTTTCATCTTTAGAAGTGGTACGATGATCCTTGCACTTGGGGATTATCAAATATTTCTGTGCGAATTGGACCACCTAACCCAAAATCCTAACTACACCACTTAAATCTACTCCCCCCATTCATAAGTATAAGATGTTTTGAATAACTCATTTTTTAAACTCGGTCTCTTAGGACCAATTTATTAAAATGGATAGAAGAGAGTTGCCTAGTTATTAAGGAAACCCGGACAGAAAAAGTTACAACACGCCCACAACAGGGCATCATCAACACACGCCGACCCCAAGGCCACACACCAGACGAGTCACTAGCTCCATCACCCGAGCAACTTGAAGCTGACACCCTACAACCAAAATTGAAGCCTCGCTCTGGCATCCATGCCGACCCCGAGGCTGTGCACCAGGCAAGCCGCCTGCTCTACCCC
>LR738711.1:636499587-636634013 GCA_902687465.1 Secale cereale | reverse complement strand
AACCCTCTCACTCTAGGGCTTAGCTGCGGTCCTCCGAGCTACGCCACAAGTACAATGTGGCTCTGTCCTCCGAGCTCCGCCACAAGTACAACGTAGCTCGTAATCGCCTAAGTTACAAAATCTACTCCGAGTGAAGAGCAACCCTCTCACTCGGGGGCTTAGTTGCGGTCCTCCGAGCTACGCCACAAGTACAACGTGGCTCTTTCTTCCGAGCTCCACCACAAGTACAACGTAGCTCGTAATCGCCTAAGTTACAAAAACTACTCTAAGTGAAGAGCAACCCTCTCACTCGGGGGCTTAGCTGCAGTACTCCGAGCTACGCGACAAGTACAATGCTGCTCTGTCCTCCGAGCTCCGCCACAAGTACAACGTAGCTCGTAATCGCCTAAGTTACAAAAACTACTCTAAGTGAAGAGCAACCCTCTCACTCGGGGGCTTGGCTGTGGTGCTCCAAGCTACGCCACAAGTACAACATCACCATCAATTGGTTCGACCATCAGAACCATGCCACAGAATTGCCGTCGACTCAAAATCCAAAAGATCAGAAAGAGTCGGAAGCAAAACAAGCAAATGCAAAAGGAATCAAATCAAGATAAAGCCCTGCAAGATTCGGGCAGGAGTACTTGGGCATCAAGCCCATGAGAGTTTAACGGTTACAGGATCACTCGGCATTCCGAGGCAAATTAAATCGAAGTATCAAGGTTTATTCACTCCCCAGGACGAGGTGGGCTCGCAGGCACAACAAACTCATCCAGGTCGATCCCGTCGGTGATGCGGGTAGCAGCCTCCAAGAAAGTCTCCATGAACGACTGGAACTGGAGCTCCTTCATGTTGGCGACCTTGAGCACAGCCAGCCTCTTCTCCTTCACCTCCTTGCAGTGCACCCGAACCAGAGACAGTGCTACGTCGGCTGCACAGCGGGCACATGACTTTTCCACTCCTGCACTCGACCGTGGATCTCATTGAGTCGAGTCATCAGGGACTCGAGGTCGTTCTCTTGCACGACTCCCCTCCAGAGTGCAGCGTCAATCCGGGACATCACTGCTTTCAGTCGACCAAGATAGCCTGTGGCACTGGTAAGGCGAGGCTCCAACCTCAAGATGTTCATAGCAGCTTCATCCTTGACAATAGAGTTGGCGGGGTCCAGACCAGGCTCGACCCGCCCGGTTTCCTCCTCAAAGTTGCGGCAAAATTTTTCACAAGAGAGAACGCGACGAATCAACATTCAAGTTATGAGTCGACCACCTTGACCCAGTCCAACCAAAAGAGGCATACCTTCGAGCACAAGATACCATTTCTTGGTGAGGTCACTCAGATAAGCCTCCAGCTCATTCTTCTTCTGGAAGATGCCCTCGTACTTCTCATTCAGAGCGTTCTTAGCCCCTTTCAGTCGAGTCACTTCCTGGTTGGCTGCGTCGAGAGAGCCCCTCAGCCTGACGATTTCTGCTTCGAGCGTGCCGAGTGAAGCCAGCTTCTGCTCCGCCAGTTCACTCTTCTCCGGTGCCCTTTGCTACGCCGTCGCCAGGTCAAGATCTTTCTGCTCCAGGGTGCCTTGATTTTATCTACAAGAGACGTTACTAAATAGATGAACATAAGGACACACATGACATATTCATTGAAGATCAGTCGACAAGTTGTTCGCTTTAATTACCAGCCGCTTTGTCCTGGGTTTTCTTCAAATGATCACGAGCCAGTTGCAAGTCAAGATTGAGCTGGACCTGCTTCTTCTCAAGATCCGCAAACTTGGCTCCGAACTCGCAAGACCTCTGCATCGACACAACAAATCAGAATTCTAAGACTACAGCCGAGTCAAACACTCAACAGTAGTCTCGGGAACTACACCCAGTGGGTGCACTAAGCGTGCCCCCACTGGTTCTCACTCGGCCAGATCAGTCTGACCACAGCAAAAAAAATGGGGGAGAGGCTCTATTCTCAGACCATGGCCGACTAACAGCAGTCGACCACGGTCTCGGGGACTACACCCAGTGGGTGCACTGAGCGTGCCCGCACTGGTTCTCCCTCGGTCGGATCCGTCCTGCGCGAGCAAGAAAGGTTCGAAACAAATGGACAAGACACATTCTAAAGACCACGGTCGACTGACTTCAGTCGACCATGGCCTCGGGGACTACACCCACTGGGCGCACTGAGCGTGCCCCCACTGGTACAATCGGTTGGGCTACAAGAACTAAAGCTACAAGAGAAGATACCCAGTGGGTGTGACATCATCTCACGAACAAGGCAGCAATTTTTCAAAACAAAGACTACACCAACACAGCAAACCAGTCGGAAGAGACAAACCTGGACATTGGTCCGAAGAGCTGAGCTACGGTTGTAAGCAGCCATGCTAGCCTCATACGCCGCCTTCGTCCTCTCCATCATCAATCTCGCCTGATGAACGACTTCTTGGGCCGCGCTCACGGGGTCCTCCGGGACGTGATGGGTGTAGAAGAGAACAGATGGCGGAGCAGTCGCTGGGTCGACGGCCGAATCAGTCGACGAGGAGGGACAGACAGTCAACACAGGGACAACGAAGGAGACCGTGGTCCGGGCCACGTCCCCCTGTTGCTGGGCCCCAGAGCCATAGGGTGTCTTTCGACCCCTCCTTCCCGCGCCTCGTCGATTCACTCCCGCGCGCTGCTCATCGTCGGCATCGTCGTCATTTGGGAGCTCTATGACATGGCGCGGCACTTCAGAAGACAACCACGAAGTTCAGTCGACCGTTAGTTCAAACAGACAAAAAGCAAAGAGCAATCTACAACCCGCACCTGCGCGAGACGTGGCAGCATCAGCGGTATCCTCGTCGTCTCGACCCTTGTCAATATCCATCGAGGTGGCAGAAGCAGCAGCACTGAAGATTTCATTGAAAGTGAGTCGACGAAGACAAAGTCGATCTCTGAAGAGTGGGGGAAATGAAGCAGAGCAGCGCTTACGTGGAGGCGATTGGGACGTCCACCTCGATCTTGGGCAGGGCCTTCCGAGGCTTGACTGCGGCGACCTTAGTCTGTTTTGGTGCCTTTTCGGTTGGATCCGGAGTGGTTGTGCAAGCCCGCTTCTGCGCTTGGGAGCTGGAGGGTCCCGTCCTGGAACACACGGCCTCTGGGTCGTGCTTCTCATTGGAGCGCTTCTCGCCGTGGGGAGGCGACTCGACCTCCTCGCCGCTGCTGGAATCTTCACTTTCCTCTCCAGTCTCCTCGCCGGACTTCCAGTCGGAAGCTTCACCCACGCCTTCTTCGCCCTCCTGGACCTGATCCCCATTGGGCACTGAAAACATTTCGGTATAGATCTGCAGAAAAGAAGATTGTCGGATTCATCAGACAACCACAAACAGAAAACACGAAAATCACTCGGAATTCAAGGCCAGACCTTGTCAGGTTGGTGGTCTGCATCGAATGGGGGAACTCTTCCGAGCCCCCTGGGGTTGTCCTTGTTCCCCGTGATGCACTTCAAACAATGTGCCACCGTCTTCGCAGCAGCCTCCTCTGGATGGACCTGAGACGAGTCGTCGACGCCGGAGTACAACCACATCGGATGGTCTAGAGCTTGGAGAGGCTGGATCCTCCTCATGAGGAACACCTCAAGCAGATCCAACCCCGTAACCCCGTCGCGGACCAACTGGACCACCCGCTCCACCAGCATGTCTACCTCTACCCTCTCAGTCTGACTCACGAGCAACGACGGTGGCTGGTTGACTCGACCAAAAGAAAAAGGGAGGAAGCCCAGTCGGCTGACCAGGAGTCCGAATATCCCTACAGTAGAACCAAGTCGACTGCCATCCCCGAACCGACTCTGGAAGGATCATGGCAGGAAAAGCACTCTTATTTCTTATCTGGATACCCAGTCCGCCGCACATCTGGATGACATGCGTCTTTTCGTTGCTCGGGCTCGCTTTCTTGATAGTTTGAGGACAACAAGTGAAGATGTGCTTGAACATACCCCAGTGCGGTCGGCAACCGAGGAAGTTCCCACACATCAAAATGAATGCAGCCAAGAAGGTGATGGAGTTGGGTGTGAAGTGGTGCAGCTGGGCACCGTAGAAGGCCAGGAAAGCACGGAAGAAAGGATGCGGAGGCAAGGAGAAACCTCGGTCGACGTGGGTCGCGAGGAGGACACACTCGCCCTCCCACGGCTGGGGCTCAAGCTCGCGCTCCGGCAACCGCCAGGAGTCGGGGGCGATCAGGCCCTCCTGCTCCAGTTCCTCCATGTCCTCTGGCGTCATCGTGGATCTGATCTAGTCCCCCTGGATCCAGCCAGGCGGGAGCCCGGACCTCGACGACGACCCTCCGCGGTTGGACCGCTTTCCTTTCCCCTTCGCCGCCGCCTTCTTCGAGCGCTCCAGCACCGCGGTCTTGTCCTTGCCCATGGTGAGCAAGCCGGCGTTGGCCAAGGAGAAGGAGACAGAGGCAGAGGCGCGGCGGAGGAACGGAGACGGAAGAAACAGAGAATGGGCGCACAGTGCCCTCGCCTCGGCCGCGGAGCACATTTATAGCGCAGCGGTCGAGTGGTTGACTGGTGGTCCCGAGCTATCCCGTCAAATCCCGCAACAGGCGCACACGTGGTACATGGCGAAAAAGGCGGCATGGATATCGAGGCGCCCCGGACATATCGATCCGATTGCCGCGGCACGACCCGTCCCGCGCGCATCCCCAAATTTCGAAATTCCGCAAAATCCGGAGACCAGAGAGCAGCCGATCCCGCCGAAAACTGCACGCCCCAATGGCGCTCGGTGCCGCGCGCGAGGTTCAGTCGACGGTCAACACGAACAGGTACACTCGACGGTTCCTGAATCAATTAAGGCGACCGAGTCGAGGTTGAAGAGTCGGCCTGGTTCGCAAGCTCAAAGAAGATCACTCCAGAGACATCGAACCTAAGCTGAAGCCAACTTCCACACTCTCCTTTGCTCAAGCCTCAATCCATTCGGGGGCTACTGATGATGTTACAGACATAGGGTAGGGTCACGGGCCTAGCCCAAATACCCCACCCAAGGTCGCTACCTCAGAATCTCAAAAGGAATCTCAAAGACAACAAAAACAGTCGACTGACACGACTCAGGAGGACATTCCACCCTATGACACACCCCCGTTCAGACGACTCAACTTCACTCGACCCTTCCAAGACACTCGACCCGTGAAGGTCAAAGGTCCCGTAGGACAGCAACGGTCCAGAATTCACTCCGCAACAATGAATGCCTTTATCACTCTTTACTGCAGGCGTTATCAGTAACGTCTGCCTTTATGTACATTGAACCCTTTGTAACGTGGGGCATGGCTCGGGTCCTGGCGCACTATATAAGGCACCCCCTCCTCTAGTACAAGGGTTCGCACCCCCTGTAACTCAAACACTCATATACTTACCAGTCGACCGCCTCCGGACCCCAAGACGTAGGCCTTTTACTTCCTCCGAGAAGGGTCTGAACTGGTATACATCTGGCGTACAATCTCACCATAGCTAGGGTCTTGCCTCCTCTTACGTACCCCCTACTCATACTGTGAGACTTAGAATCACGACATGAGCAAACACACTAAAACATGTGTATAACATCCTATGCAAAATAAATAAATTAAAACACTTGTATATCTATCTAATAATAAAGAGAATTGGGTTTCTGCCCGTACGTCATAAAATCTACCCTCGAAGTTGGCAAGAATTACCCACCAATGCCACCCGTAAGTGGCAAAAACGATTCGTTTTTTTAAGTCACCAACGTCGCGGTTAGCTCATTTACGTTGTTATTCATTCACAAATAACAGGCGAGCACTTAGCTCACTGGTTCGAGCACTGCACTCCCACGCAGCCCGCGTGATTTCGATCCCCACTTCTCCCACTTTTTCTTTCTTTTCTCTTGATTTCTGTGAGCGGAAGATAGAACAGCCTCGCCCAAGTGCCATCTTATCTGATGGGCTACACAATTTTCCAATTTCGGCCCAGCCATTTTGTTCTTATTTTTTTTTGGCAGCTTCAAGTATTTAAAAGAGTCAATTACATCACTGGTGCTAAAACTTGACGTGAAAAATCATTTTAGTGCTAAAACTTGCGGCATACATTGAGCTGGTGCTACAACTTGGCTTTGACGTGCATATACGGTGCAAATCACATTTGTATACGGACACGGTGCTGATTAGGCACGCCACATGGCATGGGACCCGCTGTCATCCATTAAATGGTAGAGATAGAGCTTGTGGCCTGTTATTTTGTGAAATCTCATCGAAATTATTTTTCCTCAGAAAAAGGCCACTGCCATGTGTCGGTCCTTTTGTCAGCGAGCAAATTATGTGCAAAAATGGTGGCTGATGGATTTTGAACCCGTGCCTAACCAATGGAACCAGAACTGTCGTTTGTACTAATTGGATAGGCACTCTATATATTTGGTAGACCTTAAGCGGGATCGACACCCTACGGATCATTTTCCACTGTTACTTGTTATAAAAATTATAAATTATATTCAAATTTTAACTGTGCATTATAAACAAAATAAACCACTGAATAAAAATGAACATTTTTATATACTATACATGAAAATTTTATTAAAGCATGAAAATTGTAAATATATATTATCATTTATTTAAATATATAGAAAAAAAATAAATTACTTTGATATGTTTATTGAATATGAAAATTATTACGTGCATAATTTTATAATTTACAATTCAAACATATGGATATGTTTTAAATAATACTTGAATAATTGATAATATATTATTATTATGTATACATATTGTTTGTAATATTATATTACAAATTTACATACATTTTATAAATTTCACTGGGTGGTGGCTACGTGCACCTGATGACTACATGTCATTGGTTTAAATCCCAGCCAACGATGTTTAAATTATATGAATATATGTTTCTTAAAACATGAACACCCTTTATAGACTACATGTGTATTTTGTTAAAACTGTTAAGATTTAAAAACTTATATAAGCATTTATTAAAATATATAGAAAAATTATTGGAGCATGAACACTCTTTTATACTACATCAATATTTTTGTAGGACCGTGAAGATTTGTTTCTAAAAAAAGCTGTGAACAGTTTAAACTTATGTAAGCATTTATTAAAATATATATAAAAAATAAAAATAAACCTTAAAGCATGACACATGATTATGATTTACATATTTGTAAAATATATTATATTTTACATATAGTGTAGTTTTGTTTTAAAAAATAACACTGCAAAATGGTTTAGGGTCTCCAGCTAGCTTAAGGCCACCTGGATATATAAAGTACATTTGCAATTATAACAGAAAATTAATGTGGCTGCATTGGTAGGGATGAGCGGCTCCACGGTCTAGATCACGTGTTCAAAACCCATCAGTCACAATTTATTTTTGAAAATAATTCCGAGTGGTTTTCCACATGACACAGGGCCCTATATCTACCCTTTAGTGACTGACAGTGGGCCTGACGCGCCTAGTCAGCTTCTTGTCCATCTACAAATGCAATATGCACGCCAAAGCCAAGTTATAGCACCAGTTCAATGTATGCCGCGAGTTTTGGCACCAAAATGATTTTTCACGTCAAGTTTTAGCACCTGTGGTGTAATTGACTCTATTTAAAAATATATTCATATCTTTCAAGTCCTAACTTTAAATTTAGAAAGTTATATACGGTAATCACTCAAAAAATGCGTACATTCCAGATATGATATTATCTGCATGATAATCATTTCTAAAATTATTCTTATGTTCCAACTTTAATTAAATACTTTTCTTTATATGGGGAATTTGAAAATGCCTATTCGTTATACATGTCCTTATAGATTGATTGTTTTTTATGGAGATATCTAACATGCTCCTATGCACATGCTATCATTGTGTACTAAAGTGTAATTTACTATTTTCAGCCAAATGCATTATGTCTTTCTTTTTTTATGTGTAATGCATTATTTCTTAGGTATCACTAAGCAGGAACACCACAAAGACGTGAATTGATACCGGCTAATCAATTGGACACAACTTTAGTTACTTATAAAAAAATGATCCCACCTTTATATTTGTGCACAGCATCACTTATCATGTTGTTTCTCGTACGACATTGTAAAAGATTTCGTATGATTTCTTGGTGTCATCGAGTGTGTGTATGAGAGTGATTTATTTTCTCCCGTTACAACGCACGGGCATGTTTCCTAGTATATACACATACGTATTTCTGCTGCTGGGTCCAACTTTCCGGACTCGACCACAGGCCAATGTGGTTTTGGCGGGCACGCCGACCATTATCATCCTAGACGCCAGCTGACCCCACTTGATGTTTATCCATTACTCGGCGAAACGCACACGCTCTGTGCAGCACGAAGCCTCCATCGTTGAGCTGCGCGCGGCAGCGGACACGAGTCCAGTCTAGACGCCCCGGTCAGAGATACCCAAGACATGTGTCACCCACACACCACCGGCGTCACACCACGTCCCCATGCCACGCGCCGATACCGCGCCGCTCGCGCTCGCCGCAGCTTAGCTATTTAAACGCCGGCCCGCTGCCGCCGGACAACACCGGAGCCGAGCAGGAAGAGCACGTCGAATCAGCCAGGAGCAAAGCATATATACATACGTGTGTGCAGTGCAGTGAAGGCAGGCAGGATGTCGGGGGCACAGGGGGCGCACCCGGTCGGGGAGACGACGCCGACGACGTACGGGTCGGTGGGCGGCGGGGAGAACCGCACGCGCACGGACCTGAGGTCGCGGGAGGACCAGGGCAACATCCAGATCGACAAGGTGCAGGACAAGGTGGAGGACGCCGCGTCCCGTAAGGTCGACGACAGCGCCTTCGCTGCCAGGAAGGAGCCGGGCCAGGCCGGCGACGCCGGGGCAACCGGCACCGGCGCGTGATCTGGGTTCTGTGGCGCCCTGCCCCGCGCGCGCGTCGCACGGCCACGGTCGCTGCATTTGCGCGCGGTGCGTTGTGTTGTGTAGCGAGTTGTGTTCTGTAAAAGAGTCTGGGTGTTAGCTCGCCATAATAAGAACTGCTTTTCAGTTTGCTTAGCAAGATCATTCATTTTCTGTTCGTGCAAACACTCCTGCTATCTTTTTAGATTAGATAGACAGCAAATGTTAAGGTTAATCCGGGCAGAGACCGATAAATTCGAGTGGAAATGACATGCAGCCAGGATACACTATGCTAGCTGTAGCAAAAGCCACTATGCAAGAGCTGGGCACCAATGAATTCTAGTAGAAATGTAGAATCCTCCTCTTGATTTAGCTCGCATAAGAGTTAAGAGTACATAATTTGGACTTGGGGGTCAGAGTGTTTGCAAGACCAGAGCTGAGAGGGCACCCCTGAACCCATGGGGCATATGCATCCAGTTTGCAAAAAATGCATTTTAAGCACATTTTAGAATGTCAAAAAATCCAGAAGAAAATATCATGCATACATGTTCACAAATGTGTGTTATGAAAAATATCAAAATATCTTTATGTTTTGTCTTTTTGTTTTGTCTCGGCCAAAGACACAATTTTCAATGCTTTTAAATAATGTTTCAAGACATAATTTTTTGCTTAGGTTGCAAAAAAGGTTAATTTTCCTATGAAACTTTATGCACGCACGAAGATGGATGGAGATGTACCGGCGCAACTTCTTTTCAGTTTTTTTTAGCATTTATTTAAAATGGGTTTATATGTACCGCTTGTGGCCGTACCAGCACTTCTGGTCTCAACCAGAGGTCTGCTGCTCTTGTGGCCGTAAAAGCACTTCTGGTCTCAACCAGAGGTCTGCTTGCTCGCTACTGCTTCGTAATCTTATTTTTATGGAGGAGTCTTTAAAAAAATCAATCAATTCATCTTTAATCATGACAATATAACGAATATCAGAAATAAAAATTACATCCAGATTCATAGACCATCTAGTAACGACTAGAAGTACTGAAACGAGCCGGACAACTTCTCGGCATCATGACAATATAACGAATATCAGAACTAAAAATTACATCCAGATTCATAGACCATCTAGTAAAGACTAGAAGTACTGAAACGAGCCGGACAACTCCTCGGCCACACCAATCTTCTTGGCGTTGACGAGCTGGTCAGTGAAGATAAGGCCCAAACCTTCACGGGTCAGTAGGGAACCTGTCCAGCGCAACTTCGGTTGCGCATGGTAGGAACCTGTCCGACATAAGTGTCATGGTAGGAACCTGTCCGACATAAGTGTCAGGACTCTGGCGTGTGTCACCTCGGTTCAGTATTGCATTAATCTTAACGGAACCCTCTCAGATTCATTGCACCGACGCGCGGGCTTCGGCAGGGAGATCCCCTTTCTCCGTTTCTATTCCTCTTTGTCACTGACGGTCTTGCTGCAACCTTGAGATAGAAAGTGCAAGTCCAAGAGGTCACTCCAGTTCGGGTTTTCCCAAGAGCACCGGGTATCTCACATCTATTGTTCACCGATGACAGTCTTGAAAGGATTGATACAGTTCACTAGAGGGTGGGGTTGAATAGGAGACTACAAATTTTAATCTTTCTTGTCAATTTAAGGTTTTGCGGGTAAATAGGGTTCACTAGGAATCTAACTAGGTGAACACAACCTATATGACAAGCAAACTTAGGAAAGTATGCTAGGAAAAACCTAATTAGCAAGACAATAAGCATACAAGGCAAAGTAAAGTGCGGGAAAAGGATTAACCACAAGTGAGGCGAGGACGCGGATTTTATCCCGAAGTTCACGCTTCCTTGGGGAAGAGCTACTCTCCGTTTAGAGCTACTCTTTTGAGTCACCCCCAACGGATGAGCCTCGAATTACTCGGGGTTGGTCCTGAAGGCGACCACAACACCTTTACAAACTTCTTTGGAGCACACCACAAGCAAGGAAGCTTCCGAAGGAACCTTTAACCGCCTAGGAGCCCAAGATCCAAGAGAAATAAGTCAATGGGGAAGTAATTTTGCGGGGAACGCGATTTGCTTTGGTCAAGATGTAGATCGGGTCTTTCTCTCCCAATCCCCAAAGTTTCAACAAGTTTGGGTGGATGGATTGAAAGTAGTGAGCAAAATGGATTGTAGCAATGATGGAGCTCAACAAGATATTAGGGTTAGAGATGGAGGAGGAGGAGGAAGGGGGCCTTTTATAGTGTTTGTCCTGGGGTGGCCGTTTCTGCCCATTGGACCCCGTGCGCATGGGCTAAGTCAGCCCCGTGCGCACGGGGTACTCAGAGACTTTCACATCACCCCGTGCGCACGGGGGTCAAAAGACCCCGTGCGCACGAGGTACTCGGAGAGTTTATGCAGTACCCCGTGCGCACGGGGGTCAAATGACCCCGTGCACACAGGATACCGAGAGAGTTACTCAGTGTCCCATGCGCACGGGGGTCAAAAGACCCCGTGCGCACGGGGTACCCAGTAAGTATCTGTTGCAATCACTCTGGGTATCACATGCACAAACACTATGGATTTAGGTGGTAGGAATGGGTAGGCTAGTGTATGAGGTTCGCCGATGACATTCCCATACAACTTTTTCTCCACACCGCCCCCTCTTAATAGTGTGGTCTTTTCTACGACTCGAAGTAAACCAAAAACTAAAACCTTTGAATCGCCGGTAAACCATGCCTTTGACCTTTTTGAATTGGTGGGTCACACATCTCCATCACGAAGCATTTGGAACCAATATTCTGAGATAAAGTTTAGCAACCAACATTAGTTCAACTAAACACACTTGCGCTTTCAATCTCCCCCTTTTTGGTACATTGATGACAACGTGGTTAGAGCATGGCATGAAAGATAAGAATATATGAATAGCCATGAGACAATGGATGATCAAAGTAGCTCCCCCTATATGTGTGCTCGGATAAAATTAATGCTTGAGAATGCATCGAGTACACACATAGGAGGCTCCCCAAGATCAACATTGACAAGACATAATTAAGATCAACAAGACAAACCTATAACCGTGCCTAGATCTCATGAAACGGTGTGGTGAGAAAATATCATGAGACAACAAAAAGGAGACAAATGGCGACACGCAGACCCACTAGACAAGAGGAGGAGCGCTCGAGGCATCGTCATCATCACCAAAACGCCATCCTACCAGTGGAAAAGACCGAGTTGTGGCCTCACTGTCATAGTCCTCTGACCCTAGAACAACCTCCTCACCAGCTGCAGCCCTCTCTGTCTTCATCTCACGCCGCAAGAGCTTGTACTTGTTGACCTCCTTAATCTGACGGCGCTGAATGGACTGACATATCTTGAACATGTTGCTCAAGGTTTTGGACAAGGTCATCTTCTCTCCCTTGGTGAAAACAGTCTCAGACTCTACCTTCTTGCCCTTACCACAAGGGATCCGTGCAGTGAAGGACATGCTCAGAGTGAATGTGGCACGATCCTCAGGCCTAGGGTTGTGCCCCTTCTTGATAGGAACATATGGAGTAGGAGCAGCCGGAGTCCAGTTGGCGTTGCGCTTGAGAATAGAGGTCGTGAACTTAGCAATATACTTAGCAGGGCAGACAGACTCAATCAACGCCTGGATGAACGGAGCATAGATCAAGGACTTGTTCTCTTGCACACACTGGTGAAGCTCATAGAACATGAAGTCCAGAACACCCACCCTCTTCTTATGATGTAGGTACACAAAGACATCTAACATGGAACACCGTATGTTCTGAGAGTCATCGGCCTTTGGAGTGAGAGTATACCTCAAGATATGGTGCATAGTGTCATAGAGAGGCACAAGGCCTTTGATGGACCCAGTGACAAACGCCTTCTCTTGCTTGTAAGCGTAAGCAATCTCATCCTTAATGCACTTCCCACTTTCACGAACTCTACCAAACTCATCAGATGCATACTCCTCATCAAAGAACAAATAAGGAATAATCTCATAAAACTTTGACATAGGAGCGGAGCACTGATGCGTCCCAGACATCCATGTGAGGGTGCGAATAGAGTCATTGGAGAAAAACAAGGTGGCAAAGAACTGCATCACCAGATCCTCATTGTATGGATGGTTGAATGTGACGAAATGTATGAGACCCAACGTCCCAAGAGCTGAATACACACCGGTATACAGATGATCATTGTCACGCAGACTCTCAGTGTTAACTTGCTTGTGTGGAGCAAACTTCTTCGACTTGGTCATGAGAAGCTCATGATATACTCTTTGCTGAAAATCATTCTTGAAATGGGGATCAACTCCCAAACCTGTGGCAGCAGCATACAAATGACTCTGCCTCTCAGCCCAAAGCTCTGGCTTGGTCCACATGACAAGGGGCATGTTCCGGAGGTCTCGCCCATCTGGAATGGCTTGCTCGGGCCTATACTCCTCTTATTCATTTTCTTCCTCATCACCTCCACCAACATGATCATCCTCCTCCTAGAACTCTGCATGATCATTAGGGTTGACATAGTGAGCATCATCTTGAGAGTCATACTCTTCCTCAAAATCATCGGAGGCCTCAACTACAGGCTGCTTGGTGGCAGCACGACGAACACGGCCCTGGCCTGATCCAGACCCCTGACCAATGCGCTCAGAAGGCTGGCAACAAGCAACCATAAATTCCCTGGATCCTCCCTTTTGTTGCTTGCGACGAAGCTCGGCCCTCTTGTCAGCGGAGTCTGAAACGCACACAAACACCCAACAACACAACACAAAAAACACAAATGAGTACAAGTGCTTGATAGATGGCATAGGGGAAAGCAGACAAACAGGTGAAAAGCCCCTGGATACCCCGTGCACATGGGTGGTTAGACCCCGTGGGAACAGGGGTCCCGCGCGCATGGTACACGACCATGGGCACGGGGTCCCGTGCACACGGGGGTCAAATATCCCATGGAGACGGGTGTTCCCCAGCGGGAGCCACTTCCAGATCGAGGTCTGCGAGTGGGTGCAGCAGGGAGAGCCGGGGGACTATGCACTTGAAATCTACCTACAAAGGAGGAGCAACCACTCTAATCTAAGAAACACATGAAACCCTAGAACTTAGAGAACTTGATAGGAATCCATGGAGGAAAAGGAAGAAGAGGGGGAAGGGACCAACCGGAGGAGGAGCCCATCCCCGCGGAGCAAGGAGCCTGAAGGAGCCCGGAGGAGCTCCGATGAGCGGAGGCGACGGCGGCGGCGCTGGAGGCTTCTTGGGGAGTGGAGGGGCGACTAGGTGGGAATGAACCCAAGCCCCCCCCACGCCCCGCCTCTTCAGGGCCAGGAACCGCAGACCCCATGCGCACGGGCTAAGTGAACCCCGTGCGCACAGGGGTCTCGTGCGCACGGTACAGAGCCCGTGGGCATGGGAGCCCCGTGCGCACGGTACAAGCCCGTGAGCACGGGTTATTCAGGAACTTTGACTTGAGGTGCTTTTTGAAGGAACGGTTGAGTGTCAACTCTTATCATGCCTTCGCAAAGAATTTGGTCTATGTTTCTGAATACGACGCGAGAGAAATCCTATCACCACGAGAAGGGAATATATGTAGCACTTGCACAAGAAGAGAAAAAAACACAATCATGACAAAACAAAAGAAAACAGAAGAAAGCCAACAACAACACACACGCGAAAAACAGACACATCCCTCAAAGGTGGGCGGTGGCTGAGGCCACCATGTTTGAGTTTGTTTGGTATGGCACCACAAATATATGAACCTTGGGACCAAGACCAATACTCATATTTGAAGCACAAGTGTCGCCTTCATGTGGCTGATGTGAAAGATTTTGTTCGATTTATGCACTTCTAGGATAAGATAACTCACGAGTTGAGCTAGATCCCCCTAGACAAGTACCTACATCTAAGCAAGATATTACAAGAGTATGTGTGCATGAGCAAGAATTTCAACCCAAGTTACTTACATCCACGATATTTTGCTCATGCCTTAACTCGCGGAATCTTGCTTCTTCAAGTGGCTTGGTGAAGATATCGGCTAATTGATTCTTGGTGTTGACATGGAGTAATTCAATATTTCCCTTGGCCACATGATCCCTAATGAAGTTATGATGAATCTCAATATGCTTGGTCTTGCTGTGTTGAACTGGATTCTCGGTGATCTTCATTGCACTTTCATTGTCACACCAAAGAGGCACTTTGTCACATTTGACACCATAATCCATCAAAGTTTGCCTCATCCATAATAACTGAGCACAGCAACTTCCAGCAACAATGTGCTCAAATTCGGCCGTTGAGAGGGAAATACAATTTTGCTTCTTTGAGGACCAACTTACCAACGATCTCCCTAGCAATTGACATGAACCAGAAGTGGACTTGCGGTCAACCTTGTCTCCGGCCCAATCCGAATCCGAGTATCCCATTAACTCAAACGATGATCCTTTGGGATACCAAAGGCCCAAGTTTGGTGTAAGAACCAAATATCGAAGGATTCTTTTCACTGCCGAATAGTGGCTCTCCTTAGGAGTGGATTGAAATCTTGCACACATACAGACACTCAACATAATAGCTGGTCTAGATGCACAAAGGTAAAGCAAGGAACCGATCATGGAGTGATATACCTTTTGATCCACTTATTTACCATTGGGATCAAGATGAAGTTGGCCATTTGTGGGCATGGGTGTCTTCATTGGCCTCACATCTTGCATTTTGAACCTCTTGAGCATGTCTTGAATATAGAGAGATTGGTTGATAAAGGTTCCTCCTCTCAATTGTTTCACTTGAAAACCGAGGAAGAACTTCAACTCTCCCATCATGCTCATGGAAAATTCCTTAGTCATAAGATTCTCAAACTCAACGTTAATAGCATGCTTAGTGGAACCAAAGATAATGTCATCAACATATATTTGGCAAACAAACAACTCTTATTTTACCCTCTTTGTGAAGAGACTGGAGTCTATTACCCCAATTTGGAATCGTTTCTCGCTTAGGAACGCCGTAAGGTGATCATACCAAGCACGAGGTGCTTGTTTGAGTCCATAGAGTGCCTTATGGAGTTCATAACATGAGAGGGTGATCGGGGTGTTCAAAACCGGGAGGTTGCATGACATACACCAACTCCTTAAGAGGACCATTAAGAAATGCACTCTTCACGTCCATTTGATATATTTTAAAATGAAGATGAGAGACATAAGCAGGCAAGATGCCAATGGATTCGATACGGGCAATGGGGGGGGGGGAGTTTCACCAATGTCCAAACTTTCAACTTGGGTGAAACCTTGTGCCACTAACCTTGCCTTGTTCCTTATTACTTGACCATGTTCATCTTATTTGTTCTTGAAGATCCACTTTGTTCCAATGACATTATGATACTCTTTGGGTCTTTCCACAAGGGTCCAAACTTTGTTGCGGGTGAAGTTGTTGAGTTCTTCATGCATGGCATCTATCCAATCTGGATCATCAAGTGCATATTCCACCTTAAGGGGCTCAACACAAGAGACAAATGAGTGATTTTCATAGAAGTTTGCCAAATGTCTACCAGTAGTTACCCCCCTTTTGATGCTTCCACAAATGTTCTCGGTGAGATGTTGAAGATGCTTTAGCTTGGAGGCCACTTTTTTGCTCTTCGATTGTAAGCTCTTATTCACTTGGTTTAGAACTTGATGAAGAAGCTTGACCTTGAGATTGTTTTAGCCTCGGAGACACCCTTCATTTCACAACCACAAGTTCTTGCTCATTGGGAGGTGACGATGATGATGACACTTACGGTTGGGGTTGATCTTGATCTTGATCACGAACATGAGCTTGACCTTGAGCCTCAATAATCAGTTCTTCACCATTTGAATGAGCTTTCCCTTGATCTTGCTCGGTAATATGACGGACTTGGTCATGTTCTTGGATAGGTTCACGATCTCCTGTAGCATCTTGTACAAGAGGTGCTGGTGATGACTTCCCTTGTGGAGACTCCACAAGAGGGGCTCTTACTCCTTCATCTTCTACTTGGACTTGGGGTGTTTCTTGTGGAAGAATGTGGCATATCCCCATTGTCCTTATAGCTTGTGAAGAAGCCTCATCACCTACAGTACTAGGAACAATTTGCTCCACACGGGAGCCATTATCTTCATCGAACTCCACATTTACCGTTTCCTCAATACATCCAGTGGATTTATTTAGAACTTGGTAAGCATGAGAGTTTGATGCATATCCAACAAATATGCCCTTATAAGTTATCGACTCAAACTTATCTATCGGTGTCCTGGGAACGGGGGTACCCAGACTTGCCTGCCTGCGGCTCATGACGTGGCTCCATCAGCGGCCTAGTGAGACCCAACTTCATCAACTGCTGCTTGATATGTCTCCAACGTATCTATAATTTTTTATTGTTCCATGCTATTATACTATCTTTATTGGATGTTTAATGGGCTTTATTATACACTTTTATATTATTTTTAGGACTAACCTACTAACCCAAGGCCGAGTGCAAATTTTTGTTTTTTTGCCTATTTCACTGTTTCACGGAAAAGGAATATCAAACGGAGTCCAAATGGAATGAAACCTTCGGGAGGATCGTTTTTGGAACAAACACAACCCAGAAGACTTAGAGTACACGCCAGGCAAGCCACGAGGTGGCCACGAGGCAAGGTAGGCACGTCCCCCACCCTCATGGGCCCCTCGTAGCTCCACCGACATGCCTCTTCATCCTATATATACCCATGTACCCTAAAAAAATCCGAGAGCACCATGAAACCCTAATTCCACCACCGCAACCTTCTGTACCCGTGAGATCCCATCTTGGGGCCTATTCCGGAGCTCCACCGGAGGGGGAATCGTTCATGGAGGGCTTCTACATCAACACCATAGCCTCTCCGATGAGTTGTGAGTAGTTTACCACAGACCTTCGGGTCCATAGTTATTAGCTAGATGGCTTCTTCTCTCTCTTTGGATCCCAATACAAAGTTCTCCCCGATCTTCTTGGAGATCTATTTGATGTAACTCTTTTTGTTGTGTGTTTGTCGAGATCCAATGAATTGTGGGTTTATGATCAAGATTATCTATGAACAATATTTGATTCTCCTGTGAAATCTTTTATGCATGATTTAAATATCTTTGCAAGTCTCTTCGAATTGTCAGTTTGGTTTGGCCTACTAGACTGATCTTTGTTGCAATGGGAGAAGTGCTTAGCTTTGGGTTCAATCTTGCAGTGTCCTTTCCCAGTGATAGTAGGGGCAGCAAGGCACATATTGTATTGTTGCCATCGAGGATAAAAAGATGGGGTTTATATCATATTGCGTGAGTGTATCCCTCTACATCATGTCATCTTGCGTAAAGCGTTACTCTGTTCTTATGAACTTAATACTCCAGATGCATGCTGGATAGTGGTCGATGTGTGGAGTAATAGTAGTAGATGCAGAATCGTTTCGGTCTACTTGTCACAGACGTGATGCCTATATACAATGATCATGCCTAGATATTCTCATAACTATGAGCTTTTCTATCAATTGCTCGACCGTAATTTGTTCACCCACCGTAGAAATCTGCTATCTTGAGAGAAGCCACTAGTGAAACCTATGCCCCCTGGGTCTATGTTCCATCATATCAATCTTCCATCCACTATTTATTTTTACTTTACTTTTATTCTGCAATCTTTACTTTCAATCTATATAACAAAAATACAAAAAATATTTATCTTGTTATCTCTATCAGATCTCACTTTTGCAAGTGGCCGAGAAGGGATTGACAACCCATTTATCATGTTGGTTGCAAGGTTCTTATTTGTTTGTGTAGATACGAGGGACTCGCGTGTAGTCTCCTACTGGATTGATACCTCGGTTCTCAAAAACTGAGGGAAATACTTACACTACTTTGCTACATCACCCTTTCCTCTTCAAGGGGAAAACAACGCAACCTCAAGAGGTAGCACTACTCATGACCCTCGTGAGGGGCCAAGCCTCGCGAGGCGGGCAACAACAAGACCTCCCTGGGGGCAGTCTCTCTAGGCTGGCTCCCGAGGAGCGGAGATATCTATGCAAGGAGTACCTCGCGAGGTTCATGTGATGTGAGCCATGACGACCAAGGCCAGGCGGGCGCCAGCGGGTACAGAATGCCAGTTTCCCCTTTGGTGCTAAGAGGGCAAGCGCAGGCACGGAGTCCCGAGGGATCAGGCAAAGGTTTCCATATCGATGCAACTAGACCAAGGACCGTGAAGGCTGCAGAACGGAGGTCATCGTGGAGCCCGGCGCGGCGTCACCACCAGAGCCTAGGAGGACCAAGGCCACTATAAATAGGACCTAGCCACTACCATAGGAGGGGATCGAAGATTGGATCTATTCCACCCTACACACACCACAAGCTCATCCGATCCCAAGAACACCCCACCCTTCAGAAATGAGCAACCCAGCTTCAGATCTTGGAAGAGAAACTTTGTGTATGATATCTCTTTGTGAGCCCACAGGATCAAATGTAAATATAGGGATAGCCTTCTCTCTTGGATAGCCTCCCTTCAGTAGCTTTGTTGTAAGTTTTTCTTTCTTTCTTTTCCCTGTGCATAGTTTCTCACAAACTTCTTTACTTTGTATCTCCTCCCAGCTTGGGTTTTAAGTTTTAATAAAGAAATGTGAGGCTGTTGCCTTGCAGTACATAGTAAAAAAAACACCTCTCCTCCGGAGGCTGTTTGTCCCTTGTACTAGTTCATCCTCAGTCATTCAAAGGCAATCCACCACACACACTGGAGTAGGGTATTACACCACAGGGTGGCCTGAACCAGTATAATTCTCTGCGTCCCCTGTTCTTCGAGCACGACGAGCTAGGCCACTGAATTGTAGGGTGAGCGTGCTGGGGGGAGTGTTCTTCATGCGCACCCCAGAGTTCAAACCTCTCAAGGGTTTGTGGAACCCAAAATCCGACATTTGGCGTGCCAGGTAGGGGTGCGCCTAAGTTTCGCTTCTCCATCCACCCCGCTCTCCATCCGCCGGGCTCTCATGGCGGGCGCCTCTTCTCCGACCGGCTCGGTGGGCGCGCGTGGCGGCATAGCGGGCCACCGAGCCTTCACCATCGCCTTGCAACAGGTGCAGTGGCCGCTCAGGTTTAGGCCGGAGCTGCCACCCTGTTACGACGGAGCGACAGATCCGGCTGCCTTCCTTCAGGCCTACGAGAAGGCTGTTTTGGCAGCCGGCAGCGACAACAAGGTCATGGCCAGCTGGATCCCTATGGCGCTCACCGGCACACAACGCGCCTGGTTTCTCAGCTTGCCAGATTCATCCGTGGCTTCCTGGGAGGAGCTGCGCGGCCTCTTCACCGCACACTTCATGGCACCAGCACCCCATGCCGTCGCGGCCCTCCTCGACGGCTCTCAGGTGCCGCCCTCAGATCGCCACGTCAAGCAATTCTTCCGTCAAGTGGGCTCCACCCGAGCCTCGCATGGAGTCCCTCTAGGATGGGCTGCGCCTGAGGCCGACCTTACCTTCGACTCCAGAGATCACCAAGTGGTCACCGCAGGCGCGGGCGCGCTCCCGATGCTCTGCACCCCCACTATCTACCATGTGGCGGTAACCAAGACTCTCATCGACGGCGAGGCCGGACTCAACCTGCTCTCCCAGAGGCATTCGACAAGCTCCACATGTCGCCCGGGCGGCTCCACCCCTTGATACGTCTCCAACGTATCTATAATTTTTTATCGTTCCATGCTATTATTTATGATGTTTTGGATGTTTAATGGCCTTTGTTATACACTCTTATATTATTTTTGGGACTAACCTATTAACCCAAAGGCCCAGTCCAGATTGCTGTTTTTTTTGCCTATTTCAGGGTTTTACAGAAAAGGAATATCAAACGGAGTCCAAACAGAATGAAACTTCGGGAGAGATATTTTTGGAGCAAAATACGCACGGGAGACTTGAGAACCTCGGAGTAGGGCTTACGCGGCGTCCATGAGGGTGGTTGGCGCGCCCTCCCTACGTGGCATGCCCCCCTGCCTCGTGGGCCCCACGTCTGGCTCCCGGTGCCCTCCTTCCTCCTATATATACCTACGTACCCCAAAACCATCAGAACAACAAAGAAAACCCTAGTTCCACCGCCGTAACTTTCTATTCCCGTGAGATCCCATCTTGGGGCCTGTTCCGGAGATCCGTCGAAGGAGGGATCTACCACGGAGTGCTTCTACATCATCATCATCGCCTCACCATGAGTTGTGAGTAGTTTACCACAAACCTTCGGGTCCATAGCTAGTATCTAGATGGCTTCTTCTCTCTCTTTGGATCTCAATACCAAGTTCTCCTCGGTCTTCGAGGAGATCTATTCGATGTAATCTCTTTTTGCGGTGTGTTTGTCGAGATCCAATGAATTGTGGGTTTATGATCAAGATTATCTATGAGAAATATTTGGTTCTTTTCTGAACTCTTTTATGTATGATTATAATATCCTTGCAAGTCTCTTCGAATTATTGGTTTGGTTTGGCCTACTAGATCTATAGTTCTTGCAATGGGAGAAGTTCTTGGCTTTGGGTTCAATCTTGCGGTGTCCTTTCCCAGTGAAAGTAGGGGCAGCAAGGAACGTATTGTATTGTTGCCATGGAGGATAAAAAGATGGGGTTTATATCATGTTATTTGAGTTTATCCCTCTACATCATGTCATCTTGCTTAAGGCGTTACTCTGTTCGTATGAACTTAATACCCTAGATGCATGCTGGATAGCGGTCGATGTGTGGAGTAATAGTAGTAGATGCAGAATCATTTCGGTCTACTTGTCTCGTACGTGATTCCTATATATAATGACCATGCCTAGATAGTCTCATAATTATTTGCTTTTCTATCAGTTGCTCGACAGTAATTCGTTCACCCACCGTAGAATTATGCTATCATGAGAGAAGCCACTAGAGAAACCTATGGCCCTTGGGTCTATTCTCAACATATAAATGTACAATCTACTTTACTTTTCCGTTTTTACTTTCTGTTCTTATATCCAAAAATACCAAAAATATCAAGCTATCATCTCTATCAGATCTCACTTCCGTAAGTGACTGTAAAGGGATTGACAACCCCTTATCTTGTTGGCTGCGAAGTTCTTATTTGTTTGTGCAGGTGTGAGGGACTCACGCGTGGTCTCCTACTGGATTGATACCTTGGTTCTCAAAAACTGAGGGAAATACTTACACTACTGTGCTACATCACCCTTTCCTCTTCGAGGGAATACTACGCAGGCTCGAGAAGTAGCAAGAAGAATTTTTGGCGCCGTTGCCGGGGAGGCTTACACAAAAGTCATATACCAAGTACCTATCACAAACCCTTATCCTTCGCATTACATTTATTTGCCTCTCGTTTTCCTCTCCCCCACTTCACCCTTGCCGTTTTATTTGCCCTTCTATTTGCCGTGTGGTTCTCTTGCTTCTTGTTTGCTTGTGTGTTGGATTGCTTGCTTGTCACTATGGCTCAGAACAATACCAAATTGTGTGACTTCTCCAATACCAACAATAATGATTTTATTAGCACTCCGATTGCTCCTTTTACCGATGCTGATTCTTGTGAGATCAATGATTCTCTGTTGAATCTTGTCATGAAAGATCAATTTTCCGGCCTTCCTAGTGAAGATGCCGCTACCCATCTAAACAACTTTGTTGATTTCTGTGATATGGAAAAGAAAAGGGCTACAGATAACGATATTGTTAAATTGAAGTTATTTCCGTTTTCACTTAGAGATCGTGCTAAAACTTGGTTTTCTTCTTTGCCTAGAAATAGTATTGATTCGTGTAATAAGTGCCAAGATGATTTTATCTCTATGTATTTCCCTCCTGCTGAGATCATCTCTCTTAGAAATGATATTATGAATTTTAAGCAACTAGATCACGAGCATGTTGCACAAGCTTGGGAGAGAATGAAATTAATGATACGTAATTGCTTGAACTTATGGATGATTATTTAAAACTTTTATGCTGGCTTGAATTTTGCTTCTAGAAATCTTTTAGATTCGGTCGCAGGAGGCACTTTCATGGAAACTACCTTAGGAGAAGCTACCAAACTCCTAGATAATGTTATGGTTAATTATTCTCAATGGCACACCAAAAGATCTACTAGTAAAAAAGTGCATGCTATTGAAGAGATTAGTGTTTTGAGTGGAAAGATGGATGAACTTATGAAATTATTTGTTGCTAAGAGTGCTTCTTCTGATCCTAATGATATGCCTTAATCCACGTTGATTGGAAATAATAATGAATCTTTGGATGTGAATTTTGTTGGTAGGAATCATTTTGGTAACAATGCTTCTAGAGGAAACTTTAATCCTAGGCCTTTTCCTAGTAATTCCTCTAATAATTATGGTAATTCCTACAATAACTCTTATGGAAAGATGCCTTCTGTATTTGAAACTAGTGTTAAGGAGTTTATGAATTCACAAAAGAATTTCAATGCTTTGATTGAAGAGAAATTGCTTAAGATTGATGAATTGGCTAGAAGTGTGGATGGAATTACTCTTGATGTTGATTCTTTGAAACTTAGATCTATTCCACCTAAGCATGATATCAATGAGTTTCTCAAAGCCATGAGAATTTCCATTGATGAATGCAAGGAAAGACCCGCTAGGATGCGTGCTAAAAGAGAGAGTTATATAAAAGCGTGTTCTTCTAGTTATCATGAAAATAAAGATGAAGATCTGAAAGTTATTGATGTGTCTCCTATTATATCCTTGTTTTCTAGTATGAATCTTGATAAAGATGGGATTGGAGATGAGTCTACTTTAATTGAAAGGTGTCCCAATGATTCGGAGTTTTTAGATCTTGATGCCAAAATTGTTAAAAGTGGGAGTGAAGAGATTAAAACTTTGCATAGTGATGAACCCACTACTTTGGATTTCAAGGAACTCAATTATGATAATTGCTATTTGATTGATTGTATTTCCTTGTTGCAATCCGTACTAAACTCTCTGCATGCTTATAGTCAAAATAAAGCTTTTACCAAACACATAGTTGATGCTTTGATGCAATCTTATGAAGAAAAACTTGAATTGGAAGCTTCTATCCCTAGAAAGCTTTATGATGAGTGGGAACCTACTATTAAAATTAAAATTAAGAACATGAATGCTTTGCTTTGTGTGATTTGGGTGCAAGTGTCTCCACTATCCCAAAAACTTTTTGTGATTTGCTAGGTTTCCATGAGCTTGACGATTGTTCTATAAATTTGCATCTTGCGAAATCTACCATTAAGAAACCTATGGGAAGGATTGATGATGTTCTTATTGTTGCCAAGGAATTATGTGCCCGTAGATTTTCATTGTTCTTGATATAGATTGCAATCCTTCATGTCCTATTATTCTTGGTAGACCTTTCCTTAGAACGATTGGTGCAATTATTGATATGAAGGAAGGAAATATTAGATTCCAATTTCCGTTAAGGAAAGACAAGGAACACTTTCCTAGAAAGAAAATTAAATTACCATATGAATCTATCATGAGAGCCACTTATGGATTGCCTTCCAACGATGGCAATACGTAGATCTATCCTTGTATCATGCCTAGCTAGGGGCGTAAAACGATAGCGCTTGTTGGGAGGCAACCCATTTTTTTATTTTTTATTTTTGCTTCTGTTTAGGAATAAATATTGCATCTAGCTTCTGTTTAGATGTGGTTTTGTGTTACAGAATCATTAGCGCTCGCTAGAATAGTCACCATATTTTACTGGAGCGTGCTATTTAGTTGATTCTTTTTGCAGATGATTAATAGACAAATTCCTCACGTTTACCAATTTATTTAAAGTTTTGGAGTTACAGAAGTATGCGAAAGTTACAGATTACTACAGACTGTTCTGTTTTTGTCAGATTCTGTTTTTCGTGTGTTGTTTGCTTATTTTGATGAATCTATGAGTAGTATTGGGAAGTGAAAGTGCAACTAATCCCCGGGTGGTTTTGGTAATTAATAACAACATATATATCATTGAACTAATATTTACTTGAGAATCATTTCAGAGAAGTTCGATGATATGGGTATGGAAATGTCTGAAGAAGTGGACCCCTCAAAATGCTAAGACAAGCATTGGCAAAAGCTCAAGACTCTATTTTTGGTTTAGTGATCAAAGATCACATTGAGTCCATAGGAAAAGCCAATACTATTAAAAGGGGATGAGGTTGTGTTAATGATCTAGTTGCTCAAGTGCTTGGTGATCTAGCTCCCTCAACTATCAGCACTCTTCACTATTCAACACACCCATAAGTAATCTCGGTCAAACCGATTCTGCAAACTCAGTCCCACCGAGATGAACCACTTCAGTTATTTCCCCAAACCCTAATTTCTTGGTCCATCCGATTCTGACTTTCGGTCTCACCGAAAATGGACTGCCAACCTTCTGTAACCAATTGACAGCATTTCGGAATATCCGAGTTGTTGTTTTCGGTCACACCGAGATGGCAAGCTCCAACCTTTGACTCACTTCGGACACACCGAGATGGTATTTTTGGTCCCACCGAAAATCCCAACGTTCACTATATTTGAACTTTCGGTCTGACCGAGTTTTCACTTCGGTCTCACCGAGATTGGTCAAATGTGTGTGTAACGGTTGGATTTTGTGTGGAGGCTATATATACCCCTCCACCCCCTCTTCATTCGTGAGGAGAGCCATCAGAAAGGACCACCACTTCTACCATACACTTTCTGAGAAGTGAACCACCTACCCTTGTGTTGAGATCAAGTCATTCCATTCCTACCATATGAAACTTGATCTCTAGCCTTCCCAAGTTGCTTTCCACTCAAATCTTTCTTCCACCACAGCCATATCAGTGAGGAGAGTTGAGTGTTGGGGAGATTATCATCTGAAGCACAAGAGCAAGGAGTTCATCATCATCAACACCGTCTATTACCTTTTGGGGGGTGGTGCCTCCTAGATTGGTTAGGTGTCGCTTGGGAGCCTCCGTCTTTGAGATGTGGAGTTGAACCAAGAAGTTTGTAAGGGCAAGGAGATCGCCTACTTCGTGAAGATCTACCCCGAGTAAGGCTAGTCCTCCGTGGGCGTAGGCCGTGATGGAATAGACAAGGTTGCTTCTTCGTGGACCCTTTGTGGGTGGAGCCCTCCGTGGACTCGCGCAGCCGTTACCCTCCGTGGGTTGAAGTCTCCATCAACGTGGATGTACGATAGCACCACCTATCGGAACCACGACAAAAATCTTCGTGTCACCAAACTGCGTTTGATCTTCTCCACCTCTCTTTTACATGTGCAATTTACTTTCCGCTGCTTACAGTCTAGAATTGCATGTGTAGGGTGATACTTGAATTGATCTTAATTGTGAAACTGCCAAAAACATTGCATGATCTAAAGGCAGATTTTTTATATTGTCAAGTAGTCTAATCACCCCCCCTCTAGACCTACTTTCGATCCTACAAGTGGTATCAGAGCTTTGGTCTCCATTGCCTTGGTTTCCATTGCATTGGACTCCATAAGCTTGGTTTCACAACCTAGGAGAGTATGGCGTCTAGTGAGGGTAATTATCGTAGAGGTCCTTACTTTGATGGTACAAATTTTGCTAGTTGGAAGCATAAAATGAAAATGCATATTCTTGGTCATAACCCAGCCGCATGAGGCATTATTTGTGTTGGCATGCAAGGTGATTTCTTTGAAGAAGGAAAAGTTCCGGATCGCGAAGCTACACCCGAAGAGTTGCGGATGTTGCAAAACAATGCTCAAGCTTGTGACATTCTCTTCAATGCCTTGTGTCCCGAAGAGTTCAACAAAATCAGTCGTCTTGAGAATGCTAAGGAGATTTGGGATACTTTGGTTGAAATGCACGAAGGTACTGAATCTGTGAAGGAATCAAAGCTAGATATTCTTCAAGGTCAACTTGACAAGTTCAAGATGAAGGATGGTGAAGGAGTCGCTGAAATGTACTCTAGGCTTGCTCTCATCACAAATGAGATTGCCGGCTTAGGAAGCGAAGAAATGACCGACCGATTCATCATTAAGAAGATTCTCAGAGCTTTGGATGGAAAGTATGACACCGTGTGCACTTTGATCCAAATGATGCCAAACTACAAGACTCTCAAGCCAACTGAAGTCATTGGAAGATGCTTCATGGCTAAAGGCCCCAAGGTAACACACCCTGAATTCATTGACTTTGATAGTGATGAGGATGACTTGCTTGGTGAAGATGAGCTCTTGCATGATAAATCTAGTGAGCTTAGTAATGATGAAAATGCTAGTAGTCTTTATAGTCGAGAAGAGTCGAATGACAATGCTATGAAGGAGATTGAGCGTCTAACTAAAGAACTAAACACTCTTAAGTTAGCTCATGAAACAACTCAAGAAGATCATAGAGAGCTCCTAAGATCTCATGAGAAGCTACGCTTCGAGAAGCTCACTCTAGAGCAAGAACATGAGTTTCTAAAAGCGATCAATGACGATCTTCGAAAGAAGAGTTCTTCATATCTTGCCAAACGACTTCTCTTGTCTAATTTCTTGCCACCTATTAAGACTAAGCATGACAAGCATAAGAAAAATTCTTCCTCTAGTAGTAACAATAACAATGTTAAATCCAATATTGTTGCTTCTAGTAGTTCTCTTGATTCCACTAACAATGTTTCAAGCCAAGTTACACTTGAGCAAGAAAATAGCTTATTGAAGGAAATCATAGAGAAAGGTGTCTACAAGAGTCTTGCCGGAAGCAAAAACTTTGAGGAGATTGTTCGCAAACAAGGAAGACACCGGAAGAATCAAGGGATTGGTTTTGAGCGAAAGTTCAACGCCGAAGGTGTTGAGTGGGAAGAAGGCCAATACCCTACTCCACAGTTTGTTTCACAAAAGGAGAAGTATGATCCTACTTCTTCCAATGTGGAACAAGCTCAAGATGACCTTCCACCACAAGACCACAAGCTAAAGGCCAAGGACAAGCTTCAAGAGGAGATTGATGCATTCATTGAAGCACCTCAAGCCATGGTCAAGTGGGTTCCCAAGGACACATCAAGTTCTACTTCGACAAGCTCAACTACAACACCAAGGATTCCCATCAAGATGATGTGGATCCCAAAGAAGAAGAACTAGTAGGTTCTTGAGGGTGACTCCGCCAACAAACTTCACTCATATTCTTTTTGGCAAGAACTTGTGCAATCAACTTCCACATCATGCACTTGTTCATGGAGTCACAAACCCTCTTGTTGGTAAGTCAAGGGACAAGGTAATCATTGCTTTCATGGACATCATCCTTTGTGTACTTCACTCTATGTCTATGGATATTCTTGTTTGTTCCTTGTGGGACTAACCCATGTAGGTATTGAAAGTGCCCTAATCCAAAGGATTGCTCCCAACTCTTGATGATCTACATCAACATTGAGCATCCACATCTTCAACATCTACATGAAGTCTTCTACGACAACCCAAGGTTAGTTTGACCCTTTAAAAGGGGTTCTCACATCTAGGGGGAGCTTTGCTCTAAAAATTGAGCTAAAGCATCTCCAAGTGATGTGAACACATAAATGCTTTATGTAAAAGTGGTAACCCCACTTGTGCTTAAACGATGAGTATGACCTATGATCAAATGTTCTCATTTGGCTCCTAAGTCAATATACTCATATATAGATGACCTAGTCATCGACAAATTGTGTGCTAGTAGCTAGAGTGATTGGTTGTGCATGTTTGACACATATTTCAGTTGCTATCTTATTGTGTGAGCATGTTGAATGCATGATTTTATCCATTCAAGGACATCCATTTGTTGTTTTGATTGTTCTGTTTTCTCTTTCTGGCCAAATGGATGGACAAGAATGCCTAAGCACCTTTCCCTAGCTATCTATGCTTTCTTGTCTCAAATTCTATTCATGCTCATATCACAACTTTGAACAAGTCTTTTTCGGACAGTCCGAGTGAGGAGCACTCGGAACCACCGATTCGTCTAAGGCTGACTTCCAAAACCTTCTAAGTCCATTTCGGTCTGACCGGCTTCTCAAACTCGGTCCAACCGAAACGCTTAGACTGATCTAGGTTTCATCTCGGTGAAACCGAGTTCAAACTCTCGGTCTGACCGATATGTGTAACTGCACAGCAGTTATACATCTCGGTGACACCAAGTTTCTCAACTCGGTCCCACCGACAGCATGGGGTTATATATACCTGAGGGGCTGCGCGCGATTTCATACTTCAAACCGTTCGCCCCCAACACCCCTGCTGTCGTCGCCCTGGTCTACGGATCGTCGCCTTCGTCGCCTGTGCGCCCTCGCCGCAGGTCTCCGCCGCCGTCAACGGTAATCATCTCCACCGTTGCCGCCGTAGAGGGACACCACCAAGTTAGGGTGTGTCCCGACCCCTTTTCGTGCTCCCATTCCGATTCTTGCACGATAGGCTTGCCATGATTCAATCCACGTTCGATATGTTCCCCATACAATAGTTCAGATCTTCTAGTTTCGAGGAAAATTCTTAGGTTTAGGTTTCCACGGAATGCATCTCGGTGAAGCCGATTTTTGAAACTCGGAATGACCGATTTGGCCTCTGGCCATTGCACTGCATAATTCGGTTTAACCGAGTTGCGCCAATCGGAACGACCGAAAAGTAGTTTCAGTGAAACCCTAAGTTTTCGGTAGGACCGAAACCCATTTCGGTTTGACCGAAAGTGGTGTGTAGGTTTCTGTTGAGCACTTCGGTTGCACCGAAACCTGAAATCGGTTTGACCGAAATACATTCTGTGAAAACTCAAAACTAAGTTTTGAACTCATTTTTTTTGAAAAAACCTCTGCAGTTGTGATAACTCTTCTACTCTGCCTATACCTTATCTTTTCACAGGTTTTTCAGCCATGTCAGATGTCAGTGACAGCCAGAACAGGTCTGAATCACCGTTTGCTGAAATTCCAGAGGCAGATACAAGTCCTGCTAGCAGCTCCAGTGATGATGGTGAGAGGAGCACCCCTAGTGGTTTGCCTCCTGCAACCACTAGAACCAGGAAGAAGAGAACTTCTGATGATGAGGACTCTGACTTTGTTGCTGAGGAAGTTACCTCCAAGCCAAAGAGGAATGTGGTTGCCAAAGAGCACCAAGGGCAGCAGACAAGGAAAGGCACAAGCAAAGTGAAGCAGTCAGCAGTTGCAAAGAAGCTCAACTTGGAAGAGCCTGCTCCAAGCAAGGTAAAGAAGACTTCCAAAAGGAAGAGGGTAGTATATGCTGAACCTCAAGTTGATGCTGCAGAAGAAGAAGAAGAAGCACCCCAGCCTCCTCCTCAGAAATCTAAGTTCATGGGTGATGCTATTCGGGCTCAAGCCTCCTCTAAGCCCAAGAAGCCTGCTCAAGCCAAGGCAGCTCCAGCCAAGCCCAAGAGAACAACCAGAAGCATTCCAGCTTCTGAGAAGAACAAAGGTGAGATGCCACCGTCTGAATCAGATGAAGAGCATGTGCTGCTTAAGCTCCGTCCCAAGTTGCCACTTCACAATGATGCTCATCCTCAAGCTGAGGACATGAAGGCAAGGAAGGACAAAGGTCTCAGGCTATGGAGACAGTCTGATCCATATGCTGTAAGGAGAAGGACTGCTGTGGACCCCAGATTCCACACCAGAGAGCAGCAGGATTTCTATGAGACCGTGCTGATGGATAAGAAGCCCATTGTTGCTGACACCAGGTATGTTGACTGGAAGTATATTGACAGTGAAGAGCACCGGGACTTCTTTCCCCATGTGCATGAGAGCTTTACTGCATGTGGAGTTGCTGATTTTGTGGGTCAAGAGCTGACAGCTTGGAATGACGAGATGATCATGCAGTTCTATGCCACAGCCCACTTCTATCCTGATGGCAAGATCACCTGGATGACTGAAGGTCAAAGGTTTTCTTCAACTGTTGAAGAATGGGCAGAACTTCTGAACGCTCCAGTGCAGAGAGAGGACGACATTGATGTCTATGGGATTCCTAAGAAGAGTCATGATTCCATGAAGAATATGTACAAGGAGATCCCAGCTGCTGATTTGGAAGGATGGAAGCTTGGCTCAGTGTACTATCTCCAGGCAGGTCTGACCACCACTAACACTATTCTGAGGCATACTTTGATGCCTAAGTCTGGAGACCACCGGATGATTCGAGGCTATTCTATCAACATGCTGCACATTCTCGATGAGAAGGCACCTTTTAAGGTGATGGACTTGATGGTAGAGACCATTAAGAGGACTGCAGCTGACCAGAAGAGGTCGTGTGGGTTTGCACCGCAGATACAGATGCTCATCAACGCCAAGTTTGGCACGGGCAAATTCATGTTGGATAGGAAGCACTTGCCACTGCAGCCAGAGCATGAGGACAACGTAGTTGTGATGGATGAAGAGGATCCTACCTCAGTTGAAGGACAAGCCAAAATCGAAGCTGCGAAGAAGGCTAAAGCTGACAAAGAGGCAGCAGCAGCAGCTAAGCCAAAGAGCTTTGGAGAACAAATTCTTGAAGCTACCTAGAGGATTGAACAATGCCTGGCCAGCATTGAGCAATCTCAGGAGAGCCTTGAGAGGATTGTCGAGGACAAGATCCACGCTCTGGATGTGAAGCTGACTGAGATTCAGGTGTCTGTCAACAAGCTTGAGGCAGACATGGAGGAGACAAGGCAGGAGAGAGCAGAGCTTATGCAGGATGATCTAGTCCAGGACTCTCATCGCCAGACTGCTCAGGTTCCCAGAGGATCCAGATCTGCAGCTATCCCAGTGACAGACTCCAGGGCTACCACTTCAGCACCAGCTACAGCTCCAGCAGTTCCTCCAGCTCCAGCATCCACTCCTCCACCGCAGACATCAGCAGAAGTCTTCGCCGATGCAGCTATCTCTACACCGACATCTACCCAGACGGGAGCCGCCAGCAGAGCCCGCAGTGACGTTTAGCTCTATACCTTTTCGAACTTTTTGGTAACTTGTTGCCAAAGGGGGAGAAATTGTTATAGATCATAGGGCTTCGAGAGAGAGAGTGCTCTTTCGTCTTTCGTTCTTTTGCCGGTTTTTCTTTGAGATACAGTGATTTCTTTTGGTTCCTGATACTTTAAGTGTGCTTGCTACTAAGTTTGATGCTACCTTAATGAGTGCTTAGTCATACTATGCCTTAATGAGTGCTTATTGCTTATCCTATGATATTCCTTATTGTATGGCTATTTACTCTTGTCTTGGTGATTGAGTGCATGTTACTCATTCTTATCATTTTGTGCGCTCCACCTAGATGTATGTGACATGGAAGAGTGACCCATAATCCTAATTGATTGTGCATTTGCATTCAAACGCAAATTTTAAATAATGCACAAATTTAGGGGGAGCTCTTGTTTATCACATACTTCTCAAAGCGACGATATTATTCATTGATTATATCTTTTGTCGAAGCTTTGATCTATATGTTGTCATCAATTACCAAAAAGGGGGAGATTGAAAGTGCAACTAATCCCCGGGTGGTTTTGGTAATTAATAACAACATATATATCATTGAACTAATATTTACTTGAGAATCATTTCAGAGAAGTTCGATGATATGGGTATGGAAATGTCTGAAGAAGTGGACCCCTCAAAATGCTAAGACAAGCATTGGCAAAAGCTCAAGACTCTATTTTTGGTTTAGTGATCAAAGATCACATTGAGTCCATAGGAAAAGCCAATACTATTAAAAGGGGATGAGGTTGTGTTAATGATCTAGTTGCTCAAGTGCTTGGTGATCTAGCTCCCTCAATTATCAGCACTCTTCACTATTCAACACACCCATAAGTAATCTCGGTCAAACCGATTCTGCAAACTCAGTCCCACCGAGATGAACCACTTCAGTTATTTCCCCAAACCCTAATTTCTCGGTCCATCCGATTCTGACTTTCGGTCTCACCGAAAATGGACTGCCAACCTTCTGTAACCAATTGACAGCATTTCGGAATATCCGAGTTGTTGTTTTCGGTCACACCGAGATGGCAAGCTCCAACCTTTGACTCACTTCGGACACACCGAGATGGTATTTTCGGTCCCACCGAAAATCCCAACGTTCACTATATTTGAACTTTCGGTCTGACCGAGTTTTCACTTCGGTCTCACCGAGATTGGTCAAATGTGTGTGTAACGGTTGGATTTTGTGTGGAGGCTATATATACCCCTCCACCCCCTCTTCATTCGTGAGGAGAGCCATCAGAAAGTACCACCACTTCTACCATACACTTTCTGAGAAGTGAACCACCTACCCTTATGTTGAGATCAAGTCATTCCATTCCTACCATATGAAACTTGATCTCTAGCCTTCCCAAGTTGCTTTCCACTCAAATCTTTCTTCCACCACAGCCATATCAGTGAGGAGAGTTGAGTGTTGGGGAGATTATCATCTGAAGCACAAGAGCAAGGAGTTCATCATCATCAACACCGTCTATTACCTTTTGGGGGGTGGTGCCTCCTAGATTGGTTAGGTGTCGCTTGGGAGCCTCCGTCTTTGAGATGTGGAGTTGAACCAAGAAGTTTGTAAGGGCAAGGAGATCGCCTACTTCGTGAAGATCTACCCCGAGTAAGGCTAGTCCTCCGTGGGCGTAGGCCGTGATGGAATAGACAAGGTTGCTTCTTCGTGGACCCTTTGTGGGTGGAGCCCTCCGTGGACTCGCGCAGCCGTTACCCTCCGTGGGTTGAAGTCTCCATCAACGTGGATGTACGATAGCACCACCTATCGGAACCACGACAAAAATCTTCGTGTCACCAAACTGCGTTTGATCTTCTCCACCTCTCTTTTACATGTGCAATTTACTTTCCGCTGCTTACACTCTAGAATTGCATGTGTAGGGTGATACTTGAATTGATCTTAATTGTGAAACTGCCAAAAACATTGCATGATCTAAAGGCAGATTTTTTATATTGTCAAGTAGTCTAATCACCCCCCCTCTAGACCTACTTTCGATCCTACAGGAAGTATGATCATAGAGAAGTTGGAATACAGTAAGTTTAACACCAATATAAACAAAGAATGAGTTCATTACAGTAACTTTGAGTGGTGGTTTGTTTTCTTATACTAACGGAGCTCACGAGATTTTTGTCTAAGTTCTGTGTTGTGAAGTTTTCAAGTTTTGAGTATTCATTTGATGGACTATGGAACAAAGAGTGGCAAGAGCCTAAGCTTGGGGATGCCCAAGGCACCCCAAGGTAAAATTCAAGGACAACGAAAAGCCTAAGCTTGGGGATGCCCCGGGAAGGCATCCCTTCTTTCGTCTTCATCTATCGGTAACTATACTCGGTACTATATTTTTATTCACCACATGATATGTGTTTTACTTGGAGCGTCATGTATCATTTTGAGTCTTTGCTTGTTAGTTTGCCACAATCATCCTTGCTGGACACATCTTTTTGAGAGAGATAAATATGGCCTAGGAATTGTTAGAACACTCTATGTGCTTCAATTATATCTTTTGAGCTGAATAGTTTTTTGCTCTAGTGCTTCACTTATATCTTTTAGAGCAGGGTGGTAACTTTATTTTGAAGAAATTGTTGATCTATCATGCTTCGTTTATATCCTTTTGAGAGTCTATTACAATAGCATGGTAATGTGCTTTGGCTATAAAACTAGGCTTAACAGGATAGGCATACAAGATTAATGTAGGAAAAACTTTCGTACTATGTGCAATGAATGTGATGAGAAGTTGGATGCTTGATAATTGTTTTGGGATATGAGGATAGTGATATTAGAGTCATGCTAGTGAAGTTATTATGAAATTGAGAAATACTTGTGTTAAAGTTAGTAATTCCCGCAGCATGCACGTATGGTGAACTGCTATGTGACGAAGTTAGAGAATGAGGTATTTGTAGAGTGTCATCCTTTGTGTGGAGGTCGGGGGCGAGCGATGGTTAACTCCTACCAACCTCCCCCCTAGGAGCATGCGTTGATTGCTTTGTTTTGATGACTCGTAAATTTTTGCAATAATTATGTGAGTTCTTTATGACTAATGTTAAGTCCATGGATTATACGCACTCTCACCCTTCCACCATTGTTAGCCTCTCTTGTACCGCGCAACTTTCGCCGGTACCATACACCCACTATATACCTTCCTCAAAATAGCCACCATATATCTTCCTCAAAACAGCCGCCATATCTACCTATCATGGCATTTCCATAGCCATTCCGAGATATATTGCCATGCAACTTTCCACCGTTCCGTTCATATGACACGCTTCATATTGTCATATTGCCATGCATGATCATGTTGTTGACATTGTATTTGTGGCAAAGCCACCATGCACAACTTTTCATACATGTCACTCTTGATTGATTGCACATCCCAGTACACCACCGGAGGCATTCATATAGAGTCATACTTTGTTCTAGTATCGAGTGGTAATTCAATATAAGTGTGATGATCATCATTATTAGAGCATTGTCCCATGTGAGGAAAGGCCAAACAAAAGAAAAGGCCCTTCCAAAAAAAGAAAAAAAAGAAAAAAAAAGAAAAAAAAGAAAAAGGGACAATTGCTACTATCTTTTTCCACACTTGTGCTTCAAAGTAGCACCATGTTCTTCATGATAGAGAGTCTCTTGTTTTGTCACTTTCATATACTAGTGGGAATTTTCATTATAGAACCTGGCTGTATATTCCAACGATGGGCTTCCTCAAATGACCTAGGTCTTCGTGAGCAAGCAAGTTGGATGCACACCCACTTAGTTTCTTTTGTTGAGCTTTCATACATATTTATCTCTATTGCATCCGTTGCATGGCAATCCCTACTCACTCACATTGATATCTATTGATGGGAATCTCCATAGCCCGTTGATACGCCTAGTCGATGTGAGACTATCTCCCTCCTTTTTGTCTTCTCCACAACCACCACTCTATTCCACATAGTGCTACATCCATGGCTCACGCTCATGTATTGCATGAAAGTTAAAATGTTTGAAAGAATAGAGTATGAGAACAAGTGCTTGGCTGAAACCAGGGTTGTGCATGATATGAACATTTTGTGTGATGAAGAGGGAGCATAGCCAGACTATATGATTTCTTTAGCCATACTATTTTGAGAAGACATGATTGCTTTGTTAGTATGCTTGAAGTATTATTATTTCTTATGTCAATATAGACTTTTGTCTTGAATCTTTCAGATCTGAACATTCATGCCATAATTAAGAGAACTACATTGAAAATTATGTTGGTTAGCATTCCACATCAAAAATTATGTTTTTATCATTTACCTACTCGAGGACGAGCATGAATTAAGCTTGGGGATGCTTGATACGTCTCCATCGTATCTATAATTTTTTATTGTTCCATGCTATTATTTATGATGTCTTGGATGTTTAATGGGCTTTGTTATACACTTTTATATTATTTTTAGGACTAACCTATTAACCCAAAGGCCCAGGCCAGATTGCTGTTTATTTTGCCTATTTCAGGGTTTTACAGAAAAGGAATATCAAACGGAGTCCAAACGGAATGAAACTTCGGGAGAGATATTTTTGGAGCAAAATACGCGCGGGAGACTTGAGAACCACAGAGTAGGGCTTACATGGCGTCCACGAGGGTGGGGGCGCCCCCACCCCTACAGGGCGCTCCCCCTGCCTCGTGGGCCCCACGTCTGGCCCCCGGTGCCCTCCTTCCTCCTATATATACCTACGTACCCCGAAACCGTCAGAACAACAGAGAAAACCCTAGTTCCACCGCCGCAACCTTCTATTCCCATGAGATCCCATCTTGGGGCCTGTTCCGGAGCTCCGCCGGAGGAGGGATCTACCACAGAGTGCTTCTACATCATCATCATCGCCTCACCATGAGTTGTGAGTAGTTTACCACAGACCTTCGGGTCCATAGCTAGTATCTAGATGGCTTCTTCTCTCTCTTTGGATCTCAATACCAAGTTCTCCTCGGTCTTCGAGGAGATCTATTTGATGTAATCTCTTTTTGCGGTGTGTTTGTTGAGATATGATGAATTGTGGGTTTATGATCAAGATTTACTATGAGAAATATTTGGTTCTTTTCTGAACTCTTTTATGTATGATTATAATATCCTTGCAAGTCTCTTCGAATTATTGGTTTGGTTTGGCCTACTAGATCTATAGTTCTTGCAATGGGAGAAGTGATTGGCTTTGGGTTCAATCAGTGACAGTAGGGGCAGCAAGGCACGTATTGTATTATTGCCGTCAAGGATAAAAAGATGGGGTTTATATCATGTTATTTGAGTTTATCCCTCTACATCATGTCATCTTGCTTAAGGCGTTACTCTGTTCATATGAACTTAATACTCTTGATGCATGCTGGATAGCGGTCGATGTGTGGAGTAATAGTAGTAGATGCAGAATCGTTTCGGTCTACTTGTCTCGGATGTGATGCCTATATATAATGATCATGCCTAGATAGTCTCATAATTATTCTCTTTTCTATCAATTGCTCGACAGTAATTCGTTCACCCACCGTAGAATTATGCTATCATGAGAGAAGCCACTAGAGAAACCTATGGCCCCCGGGTCTATTCTCAACATATCAATGTACAATCTACTTTACTTTTCCGTTTTTACTTTCTGTTCTTATATCCAAAAATACCAAAAATATCAAGCTATCATCTCTATCAGATCTCACTTCCGTAAGTGACCGTGAAGGGATTGACAACCCCTTATCGCATTGGCTGCGAAGTTCTTATTTGTTTGTGCAGGTGCGACGGAAGCGCGCATGGTCTCCTACTGGATTGATACCTTGGTTCTCAAAAACTAAGGGAAATACTTACGCTACTGTCCTGCATCACCCTTTCCTCTTTGAGGGAATACAGCGCAAGCTCGAGAAGTAGCACCCCTCCAGGCTGCTCTCAGGGGTCGTCAGCGGCACCACCAGCCCCATGGGGCAGATCCGGCTCCCCGTCACCTTCGGCACCTGCAACTACCGCACCGAGCTTATCGACTTCGACATCGCGCACATCAGTCTCCCCTACAACGCCATCCTCAGGTCCCCAGCCTTAGCCAAGTTCATGGTGGCAACTCACCCAGCCTACAACCTCATGAAGATGCCGGGAAGTAGCGGTGTCCTCACTGTGGCCGGAGATACTAAGGAGGCCCTGGGGGCCCTCAAGCTCGCCTTTAGGGCCGCGGCGGTGGCGCGCCTGGCCAGCGAAGCAGCTCCGGAGGCAATGGGGGCTGCGCCAGCCAAAAAGAAGCAGATTTTCTCTCAAGACCGGGCTGAGACGAAGCAGGTGCTGGTGGATGAAGATGGGGCGTCAGGAGCCACCTTCACCATAGGCGCTGGCCTTCCCCCAACTCAAGAAAAGGCGCTGGTTAGATTCCTGCGCGCTAACAAGGAGGTGTTCGCGTGGGAACCCAAGGACCTGGCAGGAGTCCCAAGGGGGGTGATTGAGCATCACCTAAACGAATGTCCCAACGTGCGCCCCATGAAGCAAAAGGCCAGGCGCCAGTCCACCGAGAAGCAGTCTTTCATCGTACGAGAGACTCGCAAGTTGCAAGAAGCTAGCGTGATCCGCGAGGTGCGATATCCGGAGTGGTTGGCGAATCGGGTGGTCGTGCCCAAGAAAGGCGGGAAGGAGCACATGTGTGCCAACTTCACCAACCTTAACAAGGCCTGTCCGCAGGACCCGTTCCCACTGCCGCACATCGACCAGATTGTCGACTCGACCGCTGAGTGCGACCTGCTGTGCTTCCTCGTTGCCTTTTTGGGCTACCATCAGATCAAGATGGCGGTGCAAGATGTCGAGAAGACCGCCTTCCTCACCCCGTGCGGGGTATACTGCTACACTTGTATGCCGTTCGGGTTGCGGAATGCAGCAACAACTTTCCAACGGCTGATGCATATCACCCTGGGAGAGCAGCTCGGGAGGAATGCTCAGGCCTACATTGATGACATCGTGGTAAAATCTCGGGAGGCCAAGACCCTCATTGAAGATCTGGAAGAGACCTTCGCCAGCCTGCACAAGGTAGACCTACGACTCAATCCGGAGAATGTGTGTTTGGCATCCCGTAGGGAAAGCTTATGGGTTTCTGATAACCCTCAACCGTAAGGGATCGAGATAGTCTTCGTGGGTAAGAATAACCCAATTTATTGATTCGACACACGGGGAGCCAAAGAGTATTTATAAGCTTTAACAGTTGAGTTGTCAATTCAACCGCACCTGAAGTATACTAACTTGCAACAAAAGATAAGTGGTAACAGTGATATGATAGTGATGATAGTAATAGTAAAAGTAAACAGCAAAAGTAAATAGCAGTAGTAAATGGCAAAAGTAGCAACTAGTGACAAGCAAGGTTTAAAATACTGTAGGCTAGGGAAATGGATGGTTGGGCGTTGCATGGATGAGATAGTTTCTAACTCGGGGCACGGCACACGGAAAAGTAATGATCATCTAGGCAAATATCAAACATTAGGCATGTATCCCGTAGGTAGTTGTACGTGCTTGCCATAAGAACTTGCACAACATCTTTTGTCCTACCATCCCGCTACGAACGGGGACAAAAGGAACTAATGGATATTAAGGTGCTCCTGTCAAAGAGCACCGGAACAAAGCAATGAACTCAATGGATACATGTAATCCTCAAACTACAGACCATCCCCTTTGGTGTCCCGAGCTGTCACTTTTGGGATCGCCGGTTCCGAACTGTAACAGGTGCATACAACTCATAGATAGGATCAAGAACACAAATATATTCATGCAAACACATACGGTTCAGATCTAAAATCATGGCACTCGGGCCCTAAGTGTCAAGCATTAAGAATAACGAGTTGTAGCAAAGATGATAAACACCATACTAGATGATAGGCAACATGCCCCCAACAATCTGATGAACTATTACATGATCTAACTCATCCAATCCCTACCATCCCCTTCGCCTACAGCAAGGGAATTACTCACATATGAAGGGGGAAGTCATGGAAGGATGATGGAGTGGTGATGATGATGACGATGGCGACGATCTCCCCTCTCCGGAGGCCAAATCAGCCTCCAGATTAGCCCCCCCGAAGAAGAACAGAGGGTGGCGGCGGCTCCGCGACGAAAAACAGCGAAAGGACTTCCGATCTGGGATTTTTTCGTCGGGAGGAAAAATACGGGCTAAAGTAGGGCACCAGGGGGTGTGGGGTCCACGCAGGCGCCCCCCGGCGCGGCCCCGGGGGGGGGGGGGGGGCGCCCACAGGGCGCCTGGGCACCCCCTGGCCCCCCTCTGGCCCCACTTCTGGCATGTTGTTTCTTCGGGTGCGTGGATTTTTCGTGATTTTTCGTGGATTTTTCTGAGGTGCTTAAAAATCCGTTTTCCTGCACACAAATAAACCATACAGGCAGCTCTGCTGAAAACAGCGTCAGTCCGGGTTAGTTTAGTCCAAATCATGCAAGAATGAGGTCAAAACAATATCAAAAGTGTTTGGAAAAGTAGATACGTTTGAGACGTATCAACTCCCCCAAGCTTAGCATATTGCTTGTCCTCATGCAATTCAGTTCAACGAACTGGACGCGACAAAGAAAACTTTGACAAACTCTTTTGCTTCATTAGATGTATATAAGAATGTACTACGAAAAGAGATCAGCAAGTATTAAAACAGTACTTATGAGAACAATGCAAGGAGCAATCCTTATTTCAAGTGACCAGTCACAAATAATTAAGAGTAAACAATATATTACCGAAAATCAAGACAAGATCACATTGCACATAGCTTGAGCATATTAAGGTGGTATCTCGCTAGCCTCCATGAGTGAAGCAAAACATAAATGCAGAGACTCCTCCAGAGTTTTAAAGGAGACTAGAACTAAGAATTTCAGAATAAATCATATCACAAATATGCAGAAGACAATGTAATACTTTGGGACAATGCACATTACACTCAGAATGACAATTATGCTCTCCTAGTCAGTGCTTTGAAGAAAGAAGATGAGACTCTCGAACCGTGGCTTTTATTGGCAAGGTTGAAAACCCGTGATCGGAAACAAAAACTAAACATGTACCAGAGCTCTTGGTTTTAAAAACAGAAGTAAATATGTTTTTGAGAGGTGCATATTTCGTCAACGAATGCTAGCAGATAACTCAATCACTTTTTAAGCTAGACAAGTCTCGAGGAACGGCTCCCGCATGAGGATGATCACATCCTCTTAATCTCCTTTGTTTATCACTGCCAAAGTTTTCTGATTTCTCATGAACAAAGCGTGAAGGAGGGTTTGTTTGTTATATTATCTTTTTGAGCCGGGCGCACTCAATGCCAGTTCCTTTTCATATTAGGGGTTTGCACATTATACATGCAATCCAGGGGTGAAACTTGTCCAACTTAAAGAGATCATGAATTAACTACTACTTCCTCATGAGCTAAAACATAGGCACAAAAAAGGGAAATGCTTTTGATTAATTTCGAGATGGTACATGAAAGTCCTCGTTAGGAATGGTAGGTAAATACCATATATAGGAAGGTATAGTGGACTCATATGGCATAACAGGTTTAAAGGTTTTAGATGCACAAGCAGTCATTCCGCTTAGTACGGGTGGAGGTTTAGCAAAAGACTGGGAAGCGACCAACTAGAGAGCAATAACGGTCATAATCATGCAGAGCGACAAAGCAACATTGAATCGGGCATGAAAGTGATATAACTATTCTAAAATTCAAAGATCATCAAGGCAAAGTAGACTTTTTAGTCTTAAACATGTGTAAGCATGTGCCAAGTCAATCCAAAAATTCTCTAAAGGGAAATGCCACCTCAGTATGCCAGACTATGAACAGTGCGATGCATGTAGATCATTTTCAATAACACATTATATACTCTAGTTATTGGAGACTAGCCACAAGGAAAGCATGAACCACTGGAAGAGCATTGTAAACATAGCACTATGTCGCTACAAGCTGGTCTCTAGATCATAAGTACATGCATATGTACAAAAGTAGAAACAATAAGAGTTCATACCGGTCTTCCTCGTTGCTTCCTTTCAGTCGATCTTCGTCATTACTGCTTGTCACTTGCACGATCAAACATAGGAAATATAATCAAATGCCATCACGGACTCGAGCTGATCTCTGAAAACAAAGCAAACTAAAGAGAGAAAGGAAATCTTTTTGGGTTTTTCAAAAGTTGAATAAAAAGCAAAAGAAAGAGAAAATCTTTTTGTTGTTTTTGCAAAGAGAGAAATAAAGAAGAACTGGCAAAAACTTCAAAAAGATCTAAGTGAATCAAACGGATAATACAATGAAAAAGTGAGAAGGGCACGTACTCCCCCAATCTTAGCCTTTTGGCCTAAGTTGGTAGCAGCTACTGCCCCCAGGAGCCTCCTGCTCCAGGGGTATGGTGGTGAGACCAGGGGTCGTAGAAGGATGATGGCGCGTACACTGAACTCCTCGGAGTCTTCCACGAGGAAGGTTCTGAGCGCCAAACAGAGGAAGACCCTTCACCAAACTCGGTGGCGGTCTCATCCTGAAAATGTGGTATCTCACCGTGCCTCTCCTCGTCGGGCACAACCCCCTCCATGGGGTTATGGAACTGATGCTGGACCATGAACTCATCGAACTGGACAACATCAAAGGACCATCCATTCCTGCGAGAAAAATCTAACAAAAGAGGTGCAGGTAGACGGATCTCGCGTTCCGCGGTAGTTCCGAAACGCAAGATATAAACAAGGTTATGAAGTTCAGAGCCCATGGTAACAAACTTATGCCTTTTCATAGCAGCAAGATCAAAGCTTAAATAAGTAAAAGGAGTATCATCAGGGTGTGGGGTGCCTCCAAGATGCTCTAAGATAAGCGTGGCATAAATGCCACCATATAAGTCCCCCTTGTTACCGTTCATAGCAAGGCGTCGAGCAATTAAGGTACCAATATTATAATCAGACCTCCCTGAGAGGGCTGCTGCCAGGATAGCAATATCCGGAGCAGAAATGTTGCTCGTGTTTTCGCGAGCTAACACCCCTCTAGCAATGTAATATGCAAAATACCTAAGGTGAGGAAACAAGATGCTGGAGATCTTCGACCGATGAATATCCCTCGTACCCATGCTGCAGAGAGAGTTGATGACGGTTTTCAGCTCGGAGGGCTGCGTGGCCATCCTTGCCGTCCTCCCAATGTTCGGCACACCTATTACTTCACAAAAATATCCCAGAGTCATGGTGATAAGATCATTATAAATTTTAAACTCAATAGCACCTGAATCAGGATTATATCTAAAACTGTTAATGAAACCGGAGGTGAGTTTCTGATACTGAGTAACACGGCTCGTGACGAGTCGTGTCAAACCTGCATTAGCACAAAGATTATAAAACTCATCCTTGATTCCCGCAGCTTCCATGAATTCATCACATGGAAATGTCATCGCACGTGCTAGACTTGTGTCTTCCAACAACTCCAAGGGCACATGATCTTCATTATAGCTCACCCTAACAGTCGATGGTGAAGCTGCGGCTCTAGTGACTCGATCGGAGTGTGCGAGCCTCCTCTTATCAAGCCATCCTTTTGCCCTTCCTAACAAACTCATTTCTGAATTTTTTTTGCGATTTACAAAAACGAGGATTAAAACAAAGTGAGCTAAGGAAAACTACTCAACTCACTTGCCCAAGGCATAAACTTGCATCAAAACTTGGAAAACAACTTTCTACACATGCATGCAAGCTCATCTCTACAGCACCAAGAACTACTAAATACTCACAAATGAGGCCACCAATCAAAAATCTAATTGGAGGGGTGGAGGAGTCACATACCAGGGAGTATTTGCTCAAAATTTCAGCTCAGATGATGGGCTGTAGAGAGAGATCGAAGAATCGCCCCCAAGAACAGCAAGAACAAGACCAGAACTCGGGTTTCTGGAAAAAGAGAGAGAGAGAGGAAGAAGAAGTACCTGGAGGGGGGTCCCGTGGGCCCCAGGCGCCCTATGGGCGCGGCCAGGGGCTGGGCCGCGCCAGCTGGCCGCCTGGGCCACTGGTGCCCCCCCTGGCTGGCCCCAGGACTTTCCGGGTCTCTCCCGTTGTGGAAATTTTTAATATAATTTTTCTGGAATTTTTCTGAAAACTTCACTGTTGAAATTTTTTCGAAGTTCAAAAAGCTGCGAAACTCTCTGAAAACTTGAAGCAGTTAGTAGAATTGTGAAGTTTCAAAAATATAGATACTTGGTACAGCAAATATGACAACACTAAAAACAAATAAAAACATAGAAAGCTCAACTTTTTATCCATATAAAACACGTTTACTAGTAAGGTTGATCAAGTCTTACCAACAAACAAGCGATATATAGAGCAAAAAGTATCACCTCCTACAAAGTAATCATTGAACTTTTACCTTGATGGACATTGTCCCTACCATGATAGTTTTGTATTTGTGAGGCACATGTAGTGGACAGTCCCATTCTCCAATTTTCACGGTCTCGATATTCTCTATAGAGTTGAGGGCATGCCTCCTGTCGGTCTTCTTCGGAAAATATACCGTGTGTTCTTTATCATTCACATGAAAGGTAACCTTCCCTTTGTTGCAATCTATAACAGCACCTGCGGTGTTAAGGAAAGGCCTACCAAGAATAATGGACATGCTCCCATCCTCGGGCATGTCAAGCACAACAAAATCAGTAAGAATTAAACAATTAGCAACTTCAACTTGAACATCCTCACAAATACCTATCGGAACAGCGGTTGACTTGTCAGCCATCTGAAGGGAGATATCTGTAGGAATTAGTTTCTCTAAACAGAGCCTCTCATAAATAGAGAGAGGCATAACACTCACTCCCGCTCCAGGATCACATAAAGCAGTTTTGACATAATTATTCTTTATGGAGCAAGGGATGGTGGGTATACCTGGATCACCGAGCTTCTCAGGAATCTTTCCACTGAAAGAATAGTTAGCAAGCATAGTAGATATTGCATCATTAGGAATTTTTCTTTTGTTAGTGACAATATCTTTCATATATTTTGAATAAGGAAGTAACTTAATAGCATCAGTCAAAGGAATTTGAAGAAAAAGAGGTTTAATCCAATCACAAAACTTATTGTAATGCTCTTCTTCTTTAGATTTGATGGACTTACCTGGAAAGGGCATGGGTTTCTGTACCCATGGTTCTTTCTCCTTCCCATGTTTTCTTGCGATGAAGTCTTCTTTAGTGTACCTCTTACATTTGTCAGGTGCTTCTTCTTCTCGAACTTCAAGCGGCTCATTCTTCTCATTATCATTACCTTCAGGTTCAGCACCGTCTTCAGTCTCAGCATCGGAAATAGATACACTGTTGGGATCGATAGCTAGCTCTTCATCTGCATTAGGATCATTAGAATTGTCAGTCTCTTTATGTTTCTTCTTCTTATTTGGAGAGACAACAATTTGTTCTTCCTGCATTTGAGAATCATGCTCGATTCTCTTCGGATGTCCCTCTGGATAAAGAGGATCTTGAGTACTAGTTCCTCCTCGGGTCTTAATCCCAAAAGCCTGCAATTTATCTTGTTTGGCATTGTTAGCAAGCAAATCTCTTTGCACATTAGAAATTTGATCAAGCTGAGTTTGAACCATATGAAAATGCTTCACAAGACATTGGACATCATTAACTGTTCTATCTAAAACACCAAGCAACTTTTTAATAGCAAGGGAATTATCATGCAACTGACTTTCTATCCTCTCATTAAAATGATTCTGTTTCATAATAAAATTATCAAACTCATCTAAACATTGATCAGGAGGTTTACCATGAGGGATGTCACTTGCATTGAAATCTAAAAGAGAGTGTACCTCTACCATAGGAGGGTGAGTGGTAGGCTCACACAGCTTCTTAATAGGGGGTAGATTCTTCACATCTTTAGCTTTAATACCTTTCTCTTTAATAGACTTCTTTGCTTCTTGCATATCCTCGGGGCTTAGAACAAACATGCCCCTCTTCTTTGTTGGTGGAGGTGGTTCAGGGACGGACCAATCTTCATGATTTTTGGCAATCCTGCCCATTAAATCTTCCGCGTCGTCCGGTGTTCTTTTCCTGAAAACACAACCAGCACAACTGTCCAAATAGGACCTAGATTCATCAGTTAAACCAGCATAGAATATATCAGTTAATTCATTCTTAGGGACTCCATGTCCTGGTCTAGCCTGAATCAAACTGCAATACCTCCCCCAAGCTTTAGGGAGGGACTCATCCTGCAACTGTTTAAAATTATAAATTCTTTGTAAAGCAGCATGTTGCATATGAGCAGGAAAGTACTTATCAACAAAAGAGTGAGCTAAGTCCTGAGGACTCTTAATAGAACCGCATGGGAGTGAATCATACCATGCTTTAGCACCTTCCTTCAAGGAGAAAGGAAGAAGCTTGGTCACATAAAAGTAGCGTATCTTCTCATCTGTGGTAAACAGGCTACCTAGCTCACCAAGTTTAGTTAGATGTGTAATAGCATCATCATTTTCTCTGCCATAAAAGGGGTCAGCTTCAACCATAGGTATAAGTGAAAGATCAACAGAGAAATCAAAATCAGGATCATCAATGCATATTGGAGATGTAGCAAACTCAGGATTAGGAACGGTTTTGTTTTTCAAAGAGTGTTTTTCAAATATTTTCTTAATAGTTTCAGGGTCAGAGCCGGCAAACTCTGTCAGTTCCCTGCATAAGTCTTCATCAAGTATATAGTAATCATCATCAAGGAGCCTCTCCTGAAGTTTACTCAATTCAGGAAAATCATAAGTTTCACCAATAGGGTAGCGAGTAACAGGAAGTTCAATTCCATATTTTTCAGCAGCAGCAGTAATTTGTTTCTCAAGAGCATAACCAAGTGAACTAATATCATCGTCAAAAGTAGTAGAAGCATCATCAAGAGTATCAGACATAGTAACAGATTCAATAGGAGCATCATGTGGTGGTGGTGAGGCAAACTTACTCATAACAGAAGGTGAATCAAGCGTAGCACTAGTGCTCAGAGCAGTACCTCTTCTTGTAGTGGATCGTAAGATCGGAACCTTGGGGTCTCCTTTCTTACCCATAGTGAATAAAGTGCAGCAGGTAGGATACCTCAAGTAGACTTGTAAATATTGCTATGCTCCCCGGCAACGGCGCCAGAAAACGGTACTTGATAACCCTCAACCGTAAGGGATCGAGATAGTCTTCGCGGGTAAGAATAACCCAATTTATTGATTCGACACACGAGGAGCCAAAGAGTATTTATAAGATTTAACAGTTGAGTTGTCAATTCAACCGCACCTGAAATATACTAACTTGCAACAAAAGATAAGTGGTAACAGTGATATGATAGTGATGATAGTAATAGTAAAAGTAAACAGCAAAAGTAAATAGCAGTAGTAAATGGCAAAAGTAGCAACTAGTGACAAGCAAGGTTTAAAATACTGTAGGCTAGGGAGATGGATGGTTGGGCGTTGCATGGATGAGATAGTTTCTAACTCGGGGCATGGCACACGGAAAAGTAATGATCATCTAGGAAAATATCAAACATTAGGCATGTATCGCGTAGGTAGTTGTACGTGCTTGCAATAAGAACTTGCACAACATCTTTTGTCCTACCATCCCGCTACGAACGGGGCCAAAAGGAACTAATGGATATTAAGGTGCTCCTGTCAAAGAGCACCGGAACAAAGCAATGAACTCAATGGATACATGTAATCCTCAAACTACGGACCATCCCCTTTGGTGTCCCAAGCTGTCACTTTTGGGATCGTCGGTTCCGAACTGTAACAGGTGCATACAACTCATAGATAGGATCAAGAACACAAATATATTCATGCAAACACATATGGTTCAGATCTGAAATCATGGCACTCGGGCCCTAAGTGTCAAGCATTAAGAATAACAAGTTGTAGCAAAGATGATAAACACCATACTAGATGATAGGCAACATGCCCGCAACAATCTGACGAACTATTACATGATCTAACTCATCCAATCCCTACCATCCCCTTCGCCTACAGCAAGGGAATTACTCACACATGAAGGGGGAAGTCATGGAAGGATGATGGAGTGGTGGTGATGATGATGATGGCGACGATCTCCCCTCTCCGGAGGCCAAATCAGCCTCCAGATTAGCCCTCCCGAAGAAGAACAGAGGGTGGCGGCGGCTCCGCGACGAAAAACAGCGAAAGGACTTCCGATCTGGGATTTTTTCGTCGGGAGGAAAAATACGGGCTAAAGTAGGGCACTAGAGGGTGTGGGGTCCACCCAGGCGCCCCCCCGGCGCGGCCCAGGGGGGGCGCCCACAGGGCGCCTGGGCACCCCCTGGCCCCCCTCTGGCCCCACTTCTGGCATGTTGTTTCTTCGGGTGCGTGGATTTTTCGTGATTTTTCATGGATTTTTCTGAGATGCTTAAAAATCCGTTTTCCTGCACACAAATAAACCATACAGGCAGCTCTGCTGAAAACAGCGTCAGTCCGGGTTAGTTTAGTCCAAATCATGCAAGAATGAGGTCAAAACAATATCAAAAGTGTTTGGAAAAGTAGATACGTTTGAGACGTATCAGTTTCCTGGTGTCGCACAGGGGAATCAAGGCGAACCCAGAGAAAGTCAAGTCCATAGAGAAGATGAGTCCAATGAAGACCCTCAAGGAGATGCAGAAGTTGGCCGGCTACGTAACATCGCTCGGGCGTTTTATCTCCAAGCTGGCAGAGCGTGCCCTTCCCTTCTTCAAGCTGATGAAAAGGCAAGGCCCGTTTGGGTGGACCCCAAAGGCCGATGCAGCATTCGAAGACCTCAAGAAGTACCTCACTAGCCGGCCGGTAACGGTGGCGCCGAAGCCCCGAGAACCCCGGGTGCTCTACCTAGCCACGACACCACACTCCGCCAGCGCAGCGCTGGTGGCAGTCCGGCAGGAGCACCAGGACAAGACCACGCAGCCCCAGGGCGACACTCACGAGGCTCCGCCTGGGACGGCCGACGACCAAGTTCCACGAAATGACGTTCCTAAGGCCCCTACCGCTACATCCGGTGAACAAGCTCCTGAGGCCCTCTCGCTTAGGCGGGCGCCATAGCCTCAGGAGAGCCTAGCCCCCACCCTCGTCGAGCACCCGGTGTACTTCGTCAGCACGGTGCTCCGCAACGCTCGGGCACGCTACCCCATGCCGCAGAAGCTCCTGCTTGGGCTCCTTGTTGCTTCGCGCAAGCTGCGCCACTACTTCCAAGGCCATCCCATCTAGGTTGTGTCTGCTTACCCGTTGTAGAGGGTGCCGAGGAGCCCCAATGTTGCGGGAACGGTCGCCGAATGGAACATCGAGCTTCAGGCGTTTCAGCTGGAGTGCAGCACCACCAGGGTCGTCAAGGGTGTCGCGCTTGCCGGCTTCATGGCAGAATGGACCGACACCCAAGAGCCCAGAACGGGTGAGGACCGGTCCCTCTTGCCAGGGAGTGAAGCACCAGATGGTTGGGTCATGTACTTTGATGGTGCCTTTGCACGCCGGGGCGTAGGGACAGGCGCCGTGCTCATCTCGCCCACCAAGGACAAGCTCTACTACGTCGTGCAGCTCTGCTTCCAGCACGGTGAGAAGGTCTCAAACAACATCACGGAATACGAAGGCCTGATCGCTGGCCTAAAAGCTGCAGCCGCCCTTGGTGTAAAGCGCCTCACCATCAAGGGCGACTCTTAGCTTCTCGTCAACTTCTCCAACAAGGTCTACGAGCCCAGGTATGAACACATGGAGGCGTACCTAGCAGAGGTGCGCAAAATGGAGAAACAATTCCTGGGCCTGGAGCTGCAGCACGTGCCATGTGGCACGAACAAGGAGGCAGACGCCATTGCCAAGAGGGTCTCCAGGCGCCAGCCGCAGGAGCCCGGCATCTTTGAGGAATGGCTCTTCAAGACCTCGGCCGCCCCACCAGCTGCGAAGCCGATACTGCCTCAGGAGGAGCTCCCCCCTCCGCCAACCTCGGGAGCTCCTACCTGTAGCCCGAACTCGGGAGCGCGCTTGCTCCTTGGGCTCGAGCCCCAGGAGGGGTGCTGGACTCAGGAGTTCAAGACCTACCTGCTGCATGGAACCCTGCCGGAGAAGGAGGAGGACGCATAGCGCGTGGCCCAGCAGGTCACGGCTTATTGCCTCCAGGATGGTGAGTTGTACTGAAAACAACCCAATGACGTTTCTTTGAGATGTATCTCCAAAGAGCAGGGAAGCGAGATGCTAACTGACATACATAGCGGGGACTGCGGGCATCACTCGTCCTCGCGCACCCTGGTGGGCAAGGCATTCTGCAGCGGATTTTATTGGCCTACAGTACTTAGCGACGCTGCCGAGATGGTGAAATCCTATGAAGCCTGCCAGTTCCATGCCAACCAGATCCACCAGCTAGCTCAGTGCCTTCAGAATATCTCACTCTCGTGGCCATTCGTGGTCTGGGGGCTGGACATCCTGGGGCCCTTTACTCGAGCGCCCAGGGGCTATCGCTACCTCTACGTCGCCATCGACAAATTTACCAAGTGGGCCGAGGTGGAGCCAGTACGCACCATCCCTGTCGGCTCAGCGGTCAAGTTCATCAGGGGTATCGTGAGCCGGTTTGGGGTCCCGAATCACATCATCACCGACAACGGCTCGCAATTCACTAGCAACCTCTTCAAAACATATTGCGCTAACCTTGGAACGCAGATATGCTACGCCTCGGTGGCACACCCTAGGAGCAACGGGCAAGCTGAGCGCGCCAACGCAGAGGTCCTGATGGGCCTCAAGGCGAGGACCTTTGAGAAGAAGCTCGAGGCCTGCGGCAGGGGATGGTATGACGAGCTCCAGTCCGTGATGTGGTCCATTTGCACCACCGCCACCAAGCCAACGGGCAAGACCCTGTTCTTCCTCGTCTACGGAGCTGAAGCAGTTCTCCCTCACGATGTCAAACAACACTCCACGCGGGTTCTGGCGTTTGACGAGGCACGCCAGGACGCGGCGTGGGGGATGGATCTCGTGTTGGGGGAAGAACTCCACCGACAAGCCTCGCTCCGAGCGGCAAGGTACCATCAGGCTTTGCGGCGGTACCACTGCCGCAACGTCCATTCCAGAACGCTCAAGGTAGCTGATCTGGTCCTGAGGCGGGTGCTCTCCCGGGAAGGGCTGCACAAGCTCTTGCCCATGTGGGAGGGCCCGTTCAAAATTGCCCACGTCTCTAGGCCTGGCGCTGTGCGCCTGGTGACGGGGGACGGCGTCCCAATCCAGAATGCCTAGAACATCGAGTACCTCCGGAAGTTCTACCCATGAAGGAAGACCCAGTGCCTGTGAAGCCAAGGACCAGTGCCTGTGAAGCAAGGCTCGCACATGTGAAGGTCTCTGCCCGTGACACTCTCACGTAATAATGAGGGGGGCTGTACACGCCCCGGAGTTTCCGGAGAGCCGCCCTCGGGCCTCGGGGGCTGCCTCCCACGTCCTAGTGGCAGCACTTAGCTCCGCGCTGGTGAGAAGACTAGACTAGGGGCCGGACGTGGCTGTTCATTGGCTTTCCGTATTTGATTACGATCTTTTAATGGATTTGGAGTTCTCTGTCCTTTAGTTGCTTGGCTGAGTTTTCATGTTCTCTCGCTTTGTTCGCTCTCTTTCTCGCCTCGGGGAGGACGACAGTTGTTCGACGTTCTCTCTCAAGCACCCCCTTGGGGGCTAGGCAGGGGTGTCCATGTCCGCGTGCTGGCCAGCTCCCGTCACGGGCACCCCTCGCCGGATCCCTCTCGCTCCAGGGCTTCGGCCTCCTTAATCTTCGCAAGGCACTCGCGTTTGGACTCGTGAGTGACGTACCCCCCTCAAGTCCGTGCCCCAGGTACCACGACGCGGTGCGCCAAGCCATGATCAGCCCATGCCCGAGTGCTCACGCAAGAAGGAACGAGGCATCTGGCGGATTCACAAATTTTGCAGATGCCCCAACGAGGCCAGTAGTGCCCGTGCCGGCAGTGAGGAAGCCTCTCCAGACGTTGGAAGATGCACCCTGAAGCATACCCAGCTAAGTAACCCCTCTACCCCCGTAAGACACTTGGATATCATAACATAACACGGCAGCATAGGCGGCATAGTTTAGTGCATGTCCCAGTCGAGCCACTCGCCCTTTTTTGAAATGCAGGAAAGAAGAAAAGCTAAACAAAAGCAGACAGCGGCAGCTCGGGAGACCTGGCCCTGGGGGCCTCCGGAGTTCAGCTCAGTCTGAGCCCTCCTCGCGCTTCACTGCCGCATGACGGCGGGACGACCCGTCACCGGCCTCGAAGCAAGCCTGACGGCGCGGCGGCTGATTGTAGCCACCACTGCTCGAGCTCTCGCTGGAGGAGGAGCCGCCGCCGCCAGAGGAGTCACAGCCATCACCAAGGGCGAGCCTGCCAGCGGCCTCGTCGCAGCCGTCTCCAAGGCTGGACCCATCGTCGCCGCTGCTGTCTTCAGGGAAGCACCCAACGCGGAGGCCGTCCGCCCCAAACACCCTCACAAAGAGGGTCGTAGCGCCACCATACTTGAATTGGAGGGTGCATCGCCTGCCCAAGCCGCGCGCGCGGGCAAACGTTTGCAACCACGGGCCAAGTGTAGCGACCACGATCCGAATGGACCGAAGTCTCTGTGTTCTGTGTCATCCCTGTGTCGGTAATGCTGACACACACAGTACTTGATGGATTTATAACAGAGTTGCAATCACACACTTATTACATCGAATGTCTCAAATGAGAACTTATTACAAAATCTATGGCTTAAAGCCATCTAAAAAAATAACAGCGGAAGGCTTGGAAGATAAGTGAGTCCATCAACTCCAACGGCATAGCTGAGTGCATGACAAACGACCTAGAACATCTTATTCCTCGTCTGAAAAGTCTGCAACGTAATATGTTGCAGCACGAAAACGGGTCAGCACATGGAATATGCTGGCAAGATAACACAGAAGATGCAAGTAACAGAATAAAGGCTATACTATATGCATATTTGGCTGGTGGAGGCACTAAGGTTAAAGTTTTTGAGTAAAGCCAATTTTTCCCTACAACAAAGGAGTAAATTTTATTTGAACTATCATGTTGATTCAAAATCATTGAGAAGGTACCTCCAACTCAATCCCAATTAAAGTAATCATTACCCAACAAATTAAATTATAGAGTGATGAGATCAACCAATAACTTAAGTACCAGATACTCAAGATGTCCACAACCGGGGACACGGCTAATCATGATCGGTTTGTACACTCTGCAGAGGTTTGTGCACTTTTCCCACAAGACTCGATCGCCTCCTTTTGATTTCTCGCACTGCATGGTGTTTGAGAAACGGATGACCGAGACACAGTCTTTCCGAAGAGGTCCCCTTAACCGGATAGATAGGCCGGTACACCTACAATCCCTCTACATCTGCTAGCCCATCACGGACAGGTTTCCCACAACTTACTGAACTATGACAGAGCCCATATTGGCATGTGGCTGCACACGGAAGTTTCTAGCATGAATAGTTTTATGATCCCTTTGAGTCTGGGTGGCATTCCATAGGAAAAATCACACGGAACCCCTGGATTTCCTAGGACAACACTAGATTCTCCAGGTGCCCTGCAACCAATCCACCCAGATGTGTATTCAAGTAGCCACCTTAAGTTGAATCCTTAATTAACAACTCACATCTGTCATGGATTTCACTCAAACCCAAACCACGTCTATGAGCATAACATAGCAACCTAAGCAAACGTAGAAGTAACTCCCAAGGGTTTGAAAATAATGCAGGTAATCGGTTCTACCTCAATCTACTTCCCAGTCCCACAAATTAAGAGATCCTACTCATGCAATGTGTGAAGGTTTGATCTAATGCATAAAAACTGGGTAAATGAGAGTATGATCAAAGTGTTACTTGCCTTGCTGACGATTCGCAAAACCTAGAGACTCGTAGTAGCACGCTTCACAGTCCGGGTATTCTATCGCAAGCAAACAATAGCATACATAAGCAAACAAGTAATGATGCACAAACAAAACTCCAAAAGATAAGATCTAACCAGAAAGTTCACCTTAAGAACTCCGGTTTGCAAAACGAAACAAATTGAAAGAGGTAAAGAAACTCAAACTGCGAAAGAAACGAGCTCCAGTTACTAATTGATCTAAAGTCAAATTTTACAGTAGTCAAAACTTTGTTCAAGTTGGTTAAACGGAAAGAGGGCGTCGAGACGAAGATCAAGGATTTTGAATCACCTCATTCCGACTCTCGAGCAAAAAAGAAAAACGAAAAACAAGATTAGGGCAGATCGCGATCGAAATAATCGCGGATAAATACGCCGAAAAAGAAAACGGACGAACAAACTAAAAAACAAACGTTCACTGTTTGTGGCAAACGGACGAAAAGCGTTCGTTAAAACAAACGTACGGACGAACGTCCGCTAAATAGCTAAACCGGAGAAAAACCGAACCGATCTAAACCTAAAAAACGGATCTACGGTTTTACGAAAAACCGATCGGTTTTAAAAAAACTGATGGCTACCTTGAAGACGACGACTCCGGCAAAGTCCGGCGGCGGCGGGCGGCGGGTACGGCGGGGCGACGGCGGCGGCGAGGCGGCAGCAGCGGCGGGTGGCGCGGCAGCTGGCGGCGGCGGCGGGTCACGCGGGCGGCACTGGCGGCGCTAGGCGGTGGGCTAGGGTTCACGGGGCGGCTGGGGCTATGCGGGCCGGCGGGGCGCTATATAAAGCCCAGAGTCCTGGGCTAATACGGCCCTAAGTCGGTTTGCCTTTTTTTTTAAAAAAAAAGTGTCCCAGCGCAGAAAAACTAACGAAAGAAATACCAAACGGACTCCAAAAACCCCGAAATAAATTTTCACCATCCTCTAATAATATTTAGGACAAAGTGAACATTTTTCTCGGACCTAAATGCAATTTTGAAAAACGCGCATTTTTCCTATGCAAATAAATCCAGAAAAATACCAAAAGTGATTTTAACATTTTTTCCTCCTATATTTCTGTTATTTTGGAGTAGTCCTATTATCTCTGCTCATATATTGTACTTAGAAATATTTTTAGGAGAGAAAAATAATTAAAATCACACTGTCCTCGTACCGGTATTCGAGCGAACTCAAATACGAAAACGGTAAAATTCCCAAATGTCTCCGTAGGTCCTTGAGTTGCTTAGAATTTTCGAGGAACGCCACGACAAAAATGCAAAGAGCATGCAATGCAGTATGATCTATGTATAACATTCCAAATTGAAAATTTGGGATGTTACAAACCTACCCCCCTTAGAATGAATCTCGCCCTCGAGATTCGACTTGGCTAGAGAACAGGTGTGGGTGGTCCTTGCGTAGAACATCTTCTCGTTCCCAGGTGGCTTCTTCCTCGGTGTGGTGACTCCACTGAACCTTGCAAAACTTGATAACCTTACTGCGGGTAACTCTACTTGAAAATTTGAGAATCTTAACAGGCTTCTCCTCGTAAGTCAGATCACTGTCTAACTGAATTGCTTCCAGGGGTACTGTGTCTCTAAGCGGTATGTCGGCCATCTCCGCATGGCACATCTTAAGCTGCGAAACGTGAAACACGTCATGCACTCCTGACAATCCTTTGGGCAATTCCAACTTATAGGCAACCTCTCCCATGCATTCCAAAACACGGTAGGGTCCCACAAATATCGGGGCTAGCTTTCCTTTAACTCCAAAACGTTTAACTCCTCGCAGAGGCAATACTCTCAAGTATGCTCTGTCTCCGATCTCATAGGCTATCTCCTTGCACTTCGAGTCTGCATAACTCTTCTGCCTGGACTGAGCTACCTTCAATCTATCTCGAATCAACTTCACCTTCTCCTCAGACTCTTTGATCAAGTCTGGTCCAAACAACTGTCGGTCTCCAACTTCATCCCACATTAACGGTGTTCGGCATCTCTTTCCATACAATGCCTCGAACGGTGCCATCTTCAAACTGGCCTGGTAACTATTGTTGTATGAGAACTCCGCGTAGGAAAAATTATCATCCCAACTAGATCCATAATCTAACGCACAGGCTCTCAACATGTCCTCCAATATCTGGTTGACTCTCTCGGTCTGTCCATCGGTCTGCGGATGAAAAGCGGTGCTGAATTCCAGCCTCTTTCCCAAAGTTTGGTGTAGCTGATGCCAAAACTTTGAGGTGAATTGCGTTCCTCTATCTGATACAATGGTCCTCGGAACTCCGTGCAGACATATGATCCTGGTCATGTATATCTTGGCCAACTTCGCACTGGTGTATGTGGTTTTCACGGGGATAAAATGGGCTACCTTCGTCAATCGATCCACTACTACCCAGATCGAGTCATATCCTGGTTTGGTCCTGGGCAATCCGGTGATAAAATCCATGCCAAGTTTCTCCCACTTCCATTCGGGTATCGGCATAGGCTGCAACAATCCTGCTGGCTTCTGATGTTCCGCCTTTACTCTCTGGCATACATCGCATACGGCTACATACTCGGCAATATCCTTCTTCATTCCCGTCCACCAGAAACGTTCCTTCAAATCCAAATACATCTTGGTGTTTCCGGGGTGTATCGAGTATGGCGAATCATGTGCTTCCTGCAGTATCAACTTCCTGATCTCCGGGTCGTTGGACACATAGATTCGATCCTCAAACCACAAGGTGTCGTGTTCGTCCTCACGAAATCCCTTGGCTTTTCCTTCACTCATCCTTTTGCTTATATCGGCAATTCCTTATCATCCTTCTGGGCTTCGCGTATCTTTCCCAGCAAGGTCGACTGAACTTCCAACATTGCCACGAAACCTCTAGGAACTATCTCCAAACGAAGCTCCCTGAGATGTTCTGCTAACTCCTGTGGCAATCCCCCTTTTACTAGGGTATTGGCATAACTCTTCCGGCTCAAAGCATCTGCCACGATGTTGGCCTTTCCGGGATGATAGTGCAGCTTCATATCATAATATTTTATAAGCTCCAACCATCTCCTTTGTCTAAGATTCAGCTCCTTCTGTGTGAAAATGTACTTCAAGCTCTTGTGATCCGTGTACACATCGCAACGGTTTCCAGTAAGGTAATGTCTCCAGGTTTTCAGTGCGTGCACTACTGCTGCTAACTCCAGATCATGCATCGCGTAATTCAACTCGTGTGGTCGCAGTTGACGGGATGCATAGGAAACGTCTCTTCCATCCTGCATAAGTACTCCTCCAAGTCCTAAGCGTGAAGCATCGCAGTACACTTGGAAATCCTTGCGTATATCTGGCAATATCAGCACTGGGGCTGTCGTCAACCGTTTCTTCAACTCCTGGAAACTTTCTTCACATTCTTCAGTCCAATCGAACTTTGTCTCCTTCTTCAACAATGTCGTCATTGGCTTTGCAATCTTGGAGAAATTTTCTATGAATCTCCGATAGTATCCCGCGAGTCTAAGAAAACTACGGATCTCTCCAACTGAAGTGGGTGCCAACCACTCAGTGACTGCCTGCACTTTGACGGGGTCCACTGTTATACCCTCTCCCGATATAACATGCCCTAGGAATCCAACTTCCTTCAACCAAAACTCGCATTTGCTAAACTTGGCATATAACTGATTTTCTCTGAGCTTCTCCAATACCAAACGCAAATGCTCTGCATGTTCTTTCTCATCCTTCGAGTATACCAGAATATCATCAATGAATACCACGACGAACTTATCCAAGAACTCCATGAACACTTTGTTCATCATACTCATGAAATAGGCAGGCGCGTTAGTCAATCCAAATGACATAACCGTATACTCATATAGCCCGTACCGTGTGGTGAAGGTCATCTTAGGTATATCCTTCTCTCGGATCTTCAATTGGTGGTATCCAGATCGTAGATCTATCTTGGAGAATACTTTCGCTCCCTGGAGTTGGTCGAACAGATCATTGATCAACGACAGCGGGTACTTATTCTTAATTGTCACTTCATTCAGCGCACGATAATCAACGACCATTCTTAAATATCCATCCTTCTTCTCGACCAAAAGCACCGGGGCTCCCCAAGGTGATGAACTTCGGTGAATAAATCATTTCTCCAATAACTCCTTAATCTGCTTCTTGATCTCCTCCAGATCATTCGCTGGCATCCGATACGGTCTCTTAGATATTGGTCCGGTGCCAGGCAACAACTCTATTAAGAACTCAATATCTCTATCCGGTGGCATGCCAGGTAACTCCTCTGGAAACACATCCGGATAATCCTTTACTACTGGCACTTCCTCCTGAACAACTCCCGTGAGAGAATGTACTTGAGTCTTATAGGCGAATGCCTAGATACATACTTAATCCTTTTTCCCTCCGGGGTGGTGAGAAAAATTGACTTACTGGCACAATCGATGTTACCTCCATACTTCGATGGCCAATCCATACCTAATATCACATCCAATCCTTGTGACTCCAGGACTATTAGGTCAGAGGGGAAAGTGTGGCGTCCTATGGTCAATGGCGTCTGAAAACATCCTTGGTGTGCCATATATTCTGCTCCTGGTGGACTTACTAGCATGGGGGTCTTAAGAACTTGGGTGGACATCCTATGTCTATTCACAAATCCCCTTGAAATGTATGAATGCGATGCACCAGTATCGAAAAGAACTATTGTGGTAAATGTCTTAACCAAAAACTTACCGACAACAGCATCTGGTTGCTCTTCTACCTCCTCCACAGTCACATGGTTCACTTGTCCTTTATTGAACGGGTTGGACTTCTTCCCGGCGCTTCCATTGCCGTTCCCATTCTTAGCTTCAGTGCAGTCCGTGGCGTAATGTCCATTCTTCCCGCACTTGAAACAGGTGATATGGCTGAAATCCTTCTTGGCGGGTGTGGACGGGGTAGGGCGGCTCTGGTTACTACTTGCTCCATTCCCATTTCCATTCTTAGGGACATTGTGGTTGTGGGGAATTCCATGGTTATGGGTATATCCTCCCGAATTTGGAGTGAATCGGGGCTTCTGCTGGGCTCCAGAATTATTCCTTCCTTGTCCATACTTCCTCTTGCGGCTTTCAATCTGCTGGTGCTTCCCTTCCATCATAAGATCTTTATCTACCAACTCCTGGTAGTTGTTGAAAGTTGCCACCATCAACTGTACGCTCATCTCATCATTCAGCCCTTCCATAAATCTCTCCTGCTTAGCGGCATCTGTGGCCACATCATCTGGGGCATAACAAGATAGGGTACTAAACTCATCCACGTACTGGGCTACAATATGGTTTACTTGGCGCAAGTTGCGAAACTCCCGCTTCTTCATGCTCATAGCTCCAGTTGAGACATCGACAGTACGGAAAGCTTGTTGAAACTGCTCCCAAGTGACATTGGCTATAGGGAAAGTGGCTGTGTAGTTCTCCCACCATGCTGCGGTTGGTCCAGACAACTGGTGTGCGGCAAATCGCACCTTCTCAGCGTCCGAGCAATTGGCGGTGGTCAAATCCCGTCCAATCTTGCGTAGCCAGTCATTAGCCACTATTGGTTCAATGCTGCTAGCAAACACGGGTGGTTGCAACCTTAAGAAACATGTCAGGTAGTCCACGGGTGGTGGTGCTGGAGGGTTGTTGTTATTGTTCTGGTTGTTCTGAGTGTTCTGGACAAGAAGTTGCATCAAGGTGTTCTGCTGCTGGATCAAATGGGTGAGCTCAGGGGGAAACTCAAATCCGGGTTCACGTCTTGGAGGCATCTGATGGGTGTAGAGGGAAGAGATTAGAACAGAATTGAGGTCTAAGGGAAAATCACTACCCATATGCACATGAGACAAACACAATCATATCACACCATTCAATTTCAAGCAAGATCTTAAAAATCTAACTACCGTTACAAAAGTGCTCTAAAACTAATATATGGGGTAAACTACTAGTCACAGGGTGGTCATCTAAAAATATTGATCGGCGGACGATTCCATGATATCTGCTCCAGCTTCATCTTCATAGTCTTCGTCTTTACTATCATCGGATTCTGAATCCATGTCGTCGATGATAATGTAATCTTTGGGAGGAATTTCCTTGGGTTCTTCTTCCTCTTCTTCACCTCCTGGTGCTGGATCTCCCATGAATACTCCTAGCTTCCTTGTCAAATCATCATTCTTCTCCACTAGTATCATCATCTCCTCCTCGTATCCGTCACGAATAGACTTAAGTTCTTCTTCTAGCTCCAAATTCCTGTTTAGTGCCTTCTTCAATTCTATCATCCCCGCGCACATCTGGTGCTCCTGTCGTCAAATGTGCTGATTCAACTCCTGGATGAATGCTGCAATGGACCTATCCTTCCGGGTGCTGATCATATCCCAACTCTCATCTCGGCGTCCACAAATCTGGTAGATGGTGTCCTTCAGCTCCTGCTTGTAGACTTCTTCGATCCTTCCCATCGTGATGTGGGCTGCCATGCTCTTGCCTAGGCTCCAGGTTGGCGCATCAAAAGAAAACTTTATTAGCTCAGTGGATGGTGTGAAGGTTCTCCCGGGAATTTGAACTTGAATGCTCCATCGCTCCTCCTCCGGTAAAGTGGCGGTGTAGGTCCCGGTGAAGCTTGGTATTCCTATGTTCAGGTACCTAGTGACTTCCTTCAAGTGTCGTCCAAATGGTATGTCTTCATCCGGTTGAGTGAACTAGTTCCTTGGATCCACCATCCTAAAGAGGTAGAAAATGGAGAGAAGTTAGAAATGAGTAGAGAAGAGTGATCTAGGGTCTGTCTTAGTGGTCGTGTCCTACAGTCAGCGTGTGCTCCGATACCATCTTTGTAGCGACCACGATCCGAATGGACCGAAGTCTCTGTGTTCTGTGTCATCCCTGGATCGGTAATGCTAACACACACAGTACTTGAAGGATTTATAACAGAGTGGTAATCACACACTTATTACATCGAATGTCTCCAATGAGAATTTATTACAAAATCTATGGCTTAAAGCCATCTAACAAAATAACAGCGGAAGGCTTGGAAGACAAGTGAGTCCATCAACTCCAACGGCATAGCTGAGTGCATGACAAACGACCTAGAACGTCTTATTCCTCGTCTGAAAAGTCTGCAACGTAATATGTTGTAGCCCGAAAATGGGTCAGCACATGGAATATGCTGGCAAGATAACACTGAAGAGGCAAGTAACAGAATAAAGGCTATACTCTATGCATATTTGGCTGGTGGAGGCTCTAAGGTTAAAGTTTTTGCGTAAAGCCAAATTTTCCCTACAATAAAGGAATAAATTTTATTTGAACTATCATGTTGATTGAAAATCATTGAGAAGGTACCTCCAACTCAATCCCAATTAAAGTAATCATTAACCCAACAAATTAAATTATGGAGTGATGAGATCAACCAATAATTCAAGTACCAGATACTCAAGATGTCCATAACCGGGGACACGGCTAATCATGATCACTTTGTACACTCTGCAGAGGTTTGTGCACTTTTCCCACAAGACTCGATCGCCTCCATTTGGTTTCCCGCACTGCATGGTGTTTGAGAAACGGATGACCGAGACACAGTCTTTCCGAAGAGGTCCCCTTAACCGGATAGATAGGCCGGTACACCTACAATCCCTCTACATCTGCTATTCCATCACGAAAAGGTTTCCCACAACTTACTCAACTATGCCAGATCCCATATTTTCATGTGGCTGCACACGGAAGTTTCTAGCATGAATAGTTTTATGATCCCTTTGAGCCTGGGTGGCATTCCATAGGAAAAATCACACGGAACCCCGGGATTTCCTAGGACAACACTAGATTCTCCAGGTGCCCTGCAACCAATCCACCCAGATGTGTATTCAAGTAGCCACCTTAAGTTGAATCCTTAATTAACAACTCACATCTGTCATGGATTTCACTCAAACCCAAACCACTTCTACGAGCATAGCATAGCAACCTAAGCAAACGTAGAAGTAACTCCCAAGGGTTTGAAAATAATGCAGGTAATAGGTTCTACCTCAATCTACTTCCCAGTCCCACAAATTAAGAGATCCTACTCATGCAATGTGTGAGGGTTTGATCTAATGCATAAAAACTGGGTAAATGAGAGTATGATCAAAGTGTTACTTGCCTTGCTGACGATTCGCAAAACCTAGAGACTAGTAGTAGCACGCTTCACAGTACGGGTATTCTATCACAAGCAAACAATAGCATACATAAGCAAACAAGCAACGATGCACAAATAAAACTCCAAAAGATAAGATCTAACCAGAAAGTTCAACTTAAGAACTCCGGTTTGCAAAACGAAACAAATCGAAAGAGGCAAAGAAACTCAAACTACGAAAGAAACGAGCTCCGGTTACTAATTGATCTAAAGTCAAATTTTACAGTAGCCAAAACATTGTTCAAGTTGGTTAAACGGAAAGAGGGCGTCGAGACGAAGATCTGGGATTTTGAATCACCTGATTCCGACTCTCGAACGAAAAGAAAAACGAAAAACAAGATCAGGGCAGAAATCGCGATCGAAATAATCGCGGATAAATACCGTGAAAAAGAAAACGGACGAACAGACTAACGAACGAACGTTAGCTGTCTGCGGCTAATGGACGAAAAGCGTTCATTAAAACGAACGTACGGACGAACGTATGCTAAATAGCTAAACCGGAGAAAAACCGAACCGATATAAACCTAAAAAACGGATCTACGGTTTTAGGAAAAACCGATCGGTTTTAAAAAAAGATGGCTACCTTGAAGACGTCGACTCTGGCGAAGTCCGGCGGCGGCGGGCGGTGGGTCCGGCGGGGCGAAGGCGGTCGGCGGCGGCGGCGGCGGCTAGCGGCGGCGGCGAGGCGGCAGCTGGCGGCGGCGGGTCACGCGGGCGGCGCGGGCGGAGCTAGGCGCCGGGCTAGGGTTCGCGGGGCGGCTAGGGCTAAGCGGGCCGGCGGGGCGCTATATAAAGCCCAGAGTCCTGGGCTAATACGTCCCTAAGTCGGTTTGCCTTTTTTTAAAGAGTCCCGGCGCAGAAAAACTAACGAAAGAAATACTAAACGGACTCCAAAAATCCCGAAATAAATTTTCACTGTCCTCTAATAATATTTAGGACAAAGTGAACATTTTTCCCGGACCTAACTACAATTTTGAAAAACGCGCATTTTTCCTATGCAAATAAAATCGTAAATAAATCCAAAAAATACCAAAAGTGATTTTAACATTTTTTCCCTCCTATATTTCTGTTATTTTGGAGAAGTCCTATCATCTCCGCTCATATATTGTACTTAGAAATATTTTTAAGAGAGAAAAATAATTAAAATCACATTGTTCTCGTACCGGTATTCGAGCGAACTCAAATACGAAAACAGTAAAATTCCCAACTCTCTCCGTAGGTCCTTGAGTTGCTTAGAATTTTCGAGGAACGCCACGATAAAAATGCAAAGAGCATGCAATGCAGTATGATCTATGTATAACATTCCAAATTGAAAATTTGGGATGTTACACCAGGGCCACGCTTCCCGGAGCAGAGGTCTCCACTGCAACCCAAAATTCTTTGCTGCAGCAGCCGTCACCCTGCAGCCAGAGGCCGTCAAGACCCTTGAGCGGTTGCTTTTTGGGTGAAGAAGCGCGGTAGCTGGAGCCAGGCGCCGGCCGGATTCTCCAGCCGCACGTTGAACTCCAGGAACGCCTCCGATGAAAGGGAGCCCGACCGAGGAGGCTGGGCAACCACGGCACGCCTTCCCGCGGCAAGAGGGTTGCCGCGACGAGGGCGGCCCCTGCCATAGGAAGAGGGGCCGTCATGACCGCCCAGGATGGCATCGACCCCGGAAGGAGTACACCTATGACCCTGGAGCGCTACTGCAGGGGTAGAGACGTTCTTACGGGGGCGGCCCCGCCCCCTCTTGAGCGGCGGCAACCCGGACTCTTCTTGGCGGGCCTTTCCCTTCTCTGCGGCAGAGGACCTCTTGGGTGGCGCCATGGGAGTTGCAACAAGAGGGTGAAAGAAGGAGGAAGAGGAAGGAGAAGGCGACAAGAAGAAGGCGATGGGCAATGGGGGCTTCACCCCCTCCCCATTTATATAGCCTGAAGAAGGCCAACCGTTGGCCTCCACTATCTCACGTAATAATGTCCCTTCTGTGCATGCAATAGAGTCTCGTCAAATCGGGCAGTTGCCGAGGCAGCATGGAGAAGCGGAGACGCCCACGTCCAATTGAATCACCACGTGTCGACCAAGGCCGCAGGCATACGGGGCCCGCGGTGCTTTGCCCTTGTCCCTTTGGCTTCGCCTCGAAGCCAAGTCCTTGCGTGCCTTGGACCCGGGGGCTACTGTCGGCGTCCTGGGAACGGGGGTACCCAGACATGCCTTCCTGCGGCCCGTGACGTGGCTCCATCAGCGGCCTGGTGAGGCCCAACTTCGTCAACTGCTCCTCAAGACCCTCGCGAGGGGCCAAGCCTCGCGAGACGGGCGATAGCAAGACCTCCCTGGGGGGCAGTCTCTCTAGGCTGGCTCCCGAGGAGTGGAGATATCTATGCAAGGAGTACCTCGCGAGGTTCATGTGACGTGAGCCATGACGACCATGGCCAGGCGGGCGCCAACGAGCACATAATTCCTGTTTCCCATTTGGTGCTAAGAGGGCAAGCGCAGGCGCGGAGTCCCGAGGGATCAGGCAAAGGTTTTCATATCGCTACAACAAGACCAAGGACCGTGAAGGATACAGAACGGAGGTCATCATGGAGCTCGGCGCGGCGTCACCACCAGAGCCTTTGGCACGCGAAGACTACTTTTGTCAGGATAACTTGTACTAGTTGTTCCCCTTCAAATTTGGCCGTTGTGGGATCCCTTCCCGCCGATATTTGGGAAGAGGACCAAGGCCACTATAAATAGGACCTAGCTACCACTATAGGAGGCGATCGAGGATCGGATCTATTCCACCCTACACACACCACAAGCTCATCCGAGCCTAAGAAAACCTCTCCTCCGGAGGCTGTTCGTCCCTTGTACTAGTTCATCCTCAGCCATTCAAAGGCAATCCACCACACACACTAGAGTAGGGTATTACACCACGGGGTGGCCCAAACCAGTATAATTCTCTATGTCCCCTGTTCTTCGAGCACGGAGAGCTAGGCCACTGAATTTTAGGGTGAGCGCGCTGGGCGGAGTGTTCTTCGTGCGCATCCTAGAGTTCGAACATCTCAAGGGTTTGCTGAACCCGAAATCTGACATTAGCTAACCCGGATTTCTTGTTTATAATGAAACACTTACAACCGAATACCCGAAAGTATTTGACGTTAGGCTTTCTCCCGTATTAGGAGTTCATATGGGGTATTGTTCTTGAGCTTGCAAATATAAAGCCGGTTTGAAGCATGGCATGCGGTGTTGATGGCTTCGGCCCAAAGCTTGTATGGCTACTTGTACTCGTCAAGCAAGGTCCTAGCCATCTCAATAAGACTATGATTCTTCCTCTCTGCAACACCATTTTGTTGGGGAGTATATGGCGTGGTATATTGATGCTTTAACCCCTCATCACTCAAGAATTCATCCATCGTGTAGTTCTTGAACTCGGTGCCATTGTCGTTGCGAATTGCCTTGATCTCACAATTGTGTTGTCGTTGAGCTTCTTTGGCAATGTTGATGAAGGTTTCTTGGGTTTCATCTTTGGTCTTGAGAAAAAACACCCAAGTATATCTTGTAAAATCATCGACAATGACAAGGCAATACCTCCTCCCACCCAAACTATCATAAGTTGTAGGCCCAAAAAGATCCAAGTGGATAAGCTCGAGGGGCCTCAAGGTTGTGATGATAGTCTTCAATTTATGAGTTGTTTCATGTAGTTTTCCGACAATGCAAGCACTACAAGGACGATCTTTGGCAAAAGACACATTGGTTAGTCCAAGGATGTGCTCCCCCTTTAAGAGAGCTTGTAAATTTCTCATGCCAACGTGGGCAAGTCGTCGGTGCCATAGCCACCCCACTCGGCCTTGGCCATTAGGCATGTTGCAAGATGAGTTATATCTTTTGAGAAATCAAACATGTAAAGGTTGTCTTCAACATGCCTAACAAAGGCCACATTGAGTTGCTTCTCTTAAAGACGGTCACATGGAATTCACTGAAATGAGAATCATAACCAGCACGAGCCAATTGAATTGTTGAAAGTAAATTGTAGTGAAGGGATTGGACAAGCATGACATTTGAAAGATAGGAATCATTAGAGATTACCACCTTGCCCAAACCCGATACCTTTCCCTTTCTATTGTCACCAAAGGAGATGTTTGAAGAGGCCCTGAGCGAATCAAAGACTCCGCCGGAGATATGATTGGTGCATCCACTATCGATCACCCATTGTTTTCCGCCGGAGATATAGTCCTACAAGAGTCAAGCTTTGGTTTTAGGTACCCATTGTTCAATGGGTTCTAGAGAGTTAGCAACAAGGGTCTTAGGAACCCAAATAGTCCAAGCATAATCATCATAGTTAGAGCCAACAAATTTTACAAAAGTATAGCCATCATTTTTGTGACTATTTACTGTGAAGCAACAGCTCCACAGTCTTTTATTCAAATAATAAGAGAGAGGTCCACCTAATTACAAACTAGCAAGGAAAAGGGTAGAAAGAAAGAAACTTACCTACTTACCTATGTTACAAAGTACAACAATCTAAGGCAGGTTGTTAACCCAACATAAGAAAACAGGTTTAACACTCTCCCTCACTCTATGATACAACAAGGAGATATCATGTACAAATTTACTTCTCCACACACCAAAAGAAGCCCTCTCTGATCTGAAGATCTTCCCATTCCTGGTAGTCCAAATGCACCAGGCCGTAGGAAGCATAACCTCAAAAAATAAAGGATGCTGGAAATTCTTCTTGGTGTGCAAAAGGCAAGAGATTAAGTCTTGTCCCCCCATCCGGTCAATCTGCAGATAAGACCATACTCGTTGACTGAAATTGCAATTGAAGAAAAGGTTAAACCTATCTTCATGCAGGCGTGTAGGACAAAGAACACAGAAATTATCATCTTGGTCAGTCCTCCAGTGCCTTCTGAGAAGTAGATCCCATGTGTTTAGATGATCAAAGAAGAGCAACTGACCAAAACCTTGATTTTCATCGTGCAGGAACATCTCCAAAGCCAAACACAAGGAGTAATTGTCGGGAGGTGTGACTGCATGATGGTGTAGAAGCTCTGAGCAGAATAACCAGACTTAGAAGGCCAATACCACACATCAGGTACAGTGGCATCTCTTTGCAACAAAGTAACCCAATGGAGTAGGTGCTGTAATTCTGAAGCTCTTGTGTTTGAGATTGGCAAGTGAAACATTGATGCCACATCCTTAGTTTCCAAAAAATCCATGGCAGAGATCTTATCATCTTTGACAAAGGAAAATAGGTGAGGTAGGCGGTCTCGAAGCGGTCTGTTTGAATTGTTCAAAATCCAACTGTCGGACCAAAACAGAACAGAGTCCCCTTGATTAACTGTGGCTGAAGAAATTGCTCTGTAAGAATTAGCCAGCTTGAACACGTCCCTCCACCAAAAGGAGCCGCACAACACCGTGGCTTGGGGTACTACACCATCTTAATAGGTACTCTAGATAAGAGAGACCCAAGGAACATCTTCCTTGTTGAAAAATTTATGGAGATGCTTAATGAGTAAGCCTTGATTCTGTAGGTGCAAATTGATAATGCCAAGACCACCTTTATCCTTGGGGCTGCAGACCAAATCCCATGCTGCAAGGGACTGCTTGGGGGTGTCAGAATTGCCACGCCAAAGGCATTGTCTTTCAATTCTTTCAAGTTGCTTAATTATGCCAATTGGGATGTCCAAGGTACAGAGGAAGTAAATGGGCATAGAGGACAACACAGAGGTAAGCAACTGAGCCGGGAACCCTGATTCAGCATGGCAGAGCTTGCAGAAAGTCTTCTTTCAACCCTGTCAACCAAAGGCATAAGATCTACAATCCTTGGCGTAGTAGTTCCCAAAGGAAGGCCCAAATATGTGAAAGGAAGCATTCACAATGAGCATCCAAACACAACAGCAAGCCTAGTGGCCTCCTCATCATCCACATTAAGGGGCACCAATGTGGATTTTTGGAAATTCACCTTAAGGCCAGTAGAAGCATACAAGACATCTAACATTACCTTGAGAAAAATGAGTTGGGAATCCACTACAGATACAATTAATATAGTATCATCAACATATTGGATGATTGGAAAATGTGGATCATGGGAAGGTATTGGCAGGGTGAGAACTCCATCAGATAGCATTCTGTTGACCACTGATTGCAATAGGTCAGATGCAATTACAAAAGGCAAAGGGGATAAAGGGTCCCCTTGCCTTACCCCACACTTCCACTGAAATTGCTTCCCTGGCACCGCAATCAACAAAACCGAAGATGAGCCAGAAGATAGAATTTCCTTGACCCAAGCTAACCACCTAGCATCAAAACCCTTGTGCTGCAAAAGTTGCAAGATGGCCTCAAGTTCAATTGTATCAAATGCCTTAGCAAAATCCAGCTTCAAAATCAGGATAGGTCTCCGAGATTGCTTGCACTGATTAATGTACTCGAATGCCCACGCCAGGCAATCTTGAATGGACCTGGACTTCAAGAATCCATATTGATTCTTGTGGATGCATTTAAGTATCACCATCTGCAATCTATTGACGAGTAACTTGGTTAAGAACTTGAGGCATGTGTTGGTCAAAGAGATTGGTCTGAAATCCCCCGGGCCCTGAGGAGCAATCATTTTAGGTATAAGAGTAATCAAAGAGCCATTGATCCCCTCAAGGCTGAGCGAGCCAGCAGCAAATTTCTCAATCAAATTCAAAAAGTCCTTCTCAATAATGGGTCAACATTTCTTAACAAAAAGCCCATTAAAGACATCAGGCCTTGGGGCCCTATCCGTTGGCATTTCCTTCACAACTGTATCAATTTCACCTTGTGAGAAAGGCCTAGAAAGATCATGTAGGCCATCAATGGGCTAGATTAGATCTACCAAGAAAAAGCCCATTTGGATGCCCCTAGATTGGCCCATCCTTAATTTGAAAGAGTGCCAAAGAACTCCCGCCATTTGTTCATGAACATGAACAGAAACAACATCATTAGACACCAGGCTGGCAATACTGTTTTTCTAAGCCTTCAGACGCCATTGCATGGAAAAATTTAGAGTTTTCCTCTCCAACTTTAATGTAACGGATAGTGCAGCATTGCTTCCAATAAATATACTACAACTGAAGCAAATCCTTGTGGTGGAGCTTAACTATTTTCCTGAAATTAAACTCCGGAATGTGAGGGGCCTGCATTCTTCCAGAGTATCCAAGCAAAGGATCACTTTAGAGCAGTTAAGAATAACTTTCTTGATGGAAGCAAGATTAATATGCCAACGCTTAAGATCACTCCTAAGTCGCTTGAACTTCTTAGAAATAACATCAGCTGCCGAACCAGAGCAAGCTAAAGGAGCATTCCATGAAGTCGTGACACAGTCCATAAAACCAGGTAACTCCATCCAGTAGTTTTCAAACCGAAAAACCTTAGCTCGAGGGATGGTGGTGTCAATCGAGACCAAACAAGGGATATGATCAGAGCCAGTGCGAGCAAGGGGGTGCACAATCGTGTTAGGGTACAATGAGATCCAAGAACTAGTCGTGAAGAACCAGTCCAACTGTTCTAGGAGGGGTTGTTGCTGCATATTCGACCAGGTATAGGCCCTGCCCTTCAGCGGCAATTCCAGTAAACCAAGATGCCCAATAATCTCATTGAACAGAAAGATATCATTAACGTTGCCACCTGGTAGATTCCTATTGTCCAGATTCCTGGGCAACAACCATTTATCATTAACAGGTATTTGAAGGTGATATAACCATTGGACAAAATCATCTCGCAAAGGGCCATCGCATGCCATACACAGAAACTAGAGTCCAAACCTCAGAATTATGGACTAAAGTAAAGGATATCACGACTGCGAAATGCTGGATTTCTATGAGACAACCAGAGAAACAAGCTGAATTCCATACAACTAAAATGCCTCCAGAGGCCCCATGCGAGGGAGCAAACGCCAAATTATCAAATCTCCGTGGGCAAAATTACCGGATAGACTTGAGATCAAAAGATTCACACTTTGTTTCTTGCAAACATACTATGGAGCAATTACTTTCCTCAATCTTAGCACGAACATCCCTCTGGCATTTCTCAGAGTTCAAACCACACACATTCCAGCACAGAATCTTCCAGTTGCGAAAGCGTGGATTATCCATAAAGAAACATGAAGAAATAGCCAAACATCTCTACTACATAACAGAGGAGATAACTGTCGATAGATTCATACATGCAATAATCTAAAAGGAGTTCAGACATAGACCCAGTGCTGACAACGCAGAGAACATAAGCAGACCACGACTTAAGATAGCAAGGAACAGAGGATAGTTCAGACTGGAGAAACAAAATAAAGAATTGACAGACACAGATCCCACAACAAAAAAGGAATGCCAGCGCATTCCCGCCCAACCGACCGCTTGGAGCTTCACTTGTCATCACGATCCTTGTGTCGGTCCTCCTTCTCTGGACTTGCCATAAGCTTGTCCACTGTGAGCTTCTCGGGTGAAATCCCAAGAGACTCTCCAATGTGCTGCATGAGATGAACTGGGGTTGGTGGTGGGACAGTCGAGTCTGAACCATTGCCGTGCTCCTTCGCAGCAGACAAGATCTCCTCCTGAGTGACAGAACCATACCTAGGCTTCTTAGCACGTGGACGCCGAAGAGAAGTGGGCTTGTTAGGAATTGTAGTGGTAGGTTTGAAACCAGATTTCTTGGCGCAACTGCGTGTCATTCGCCTAGTGAAAAAATCCTCGGGAGAATGAACCAGCTTGGTTCCCTGACGACGACCACGTTTATGTTTGCCTAACATGGAGGGAGTCTTGGAGGTGAACTCAAAATCATCCTGCTGAATTGAATCCACAAGAAAAGCCACAGGTAGATATATCTGAGTTGTAGTAACTTCAGGCGTCCCAGCATGATCCTTGCCAATCAGAGACTGCAAAGATTGCTCAACCTGTTGTGGCCAAATCCTCATGGGCAGAACCACAGGTGGAAGCACCGAGAGACAGATAGGCCTATGTATGTTCTGAACCTCAAACTCATGCAAGAGGTTTCTAAAAGATCGCTCCCACATCATGGCAGGTGGCAAACCCGGACCAAACACCACCCTGACAATGCCCAAGTGGATTGGATCAAGATTAACCACTGGTGGATGGACAGCTGGAGGAATGTAGGGGACAATTGCTTGTTCCAAGTTATCCTGAACCACAACCTGCTGGATAACTTCAACATCTACTTGCTATCTATCACAGGAACTGTTGGACCCCATGGATGGATTTAACACCATGGAATTCTGATCCTGAGCACCTTGAACTTCAGGCTCATGCGGTTGAGCATTCTGAGCAGCCACAACCTCATCCCAAGGGCCCCATCCATCAGCATTTTGCTCAGGCACTTGCTGTTGCTCTGGATGGTTGACGCCCCAAGCATGATGTTGCTCTGGTTGATGCTGGGCATTTGCAGGATTGGCGTCCCAATCCAAAGCAGGAAAAGGTGGCATTCCCCAAAAGGGTTGTGGTGGCACATGACCTGGCATAGGATGAGGATTTCTATTAAGGGGCATCGGGTCTTCGGTAGCACCCAACATAGCTTCCGCAAAATTGTCAGTGAGGATATAAACAACAGCAGACCACGAGACAATAGTACCTCCCAAATTTGCATACTCACGAAAAACCACTGATCGAGGCACCATAATATTATTCGGGGAAGAAGCATAGATCAAAGACCGAACTAGACGCCGATCCGATTCATGCCAGTAATAAAACTGACCAAAAGTACTGACAACATCAGATAGGTATTGGGTATTCCTGTAATCCATAGCCATTCCAATAAACATTAACCAACCCGTTCTGTGCCCATGAATAGCCCAAAACCCTCCCCTTGGTTGAGGTATGAAACGCATAAAGAACTCATGCCCATCTTCATCTAAACCCATGGGGAAAGGAGGGTGCCGAGTATACCAAGACCTCATCATAGGACTAGCCACCTCAAATAACCCAACCCCCTGGAACCAGGTCTGAGCAGAGCGAACAATCACCTGGAGATTCTCTTGCAAGAAGTGGAGCACTTGCTCCCGTCTGATGGCCACTAGATGCGCCGGCGGCAAAGGCTCGATGATGGCCACCATAAACTTCTCATGAGCTCTTCGGGGGGCTGCATCAGGGTGTAGTAGGTTCGTGGCAGTCGCTCTGCTCCTCCATTGATGATGTCATGGCCAGCAAGAAGAAAAGGTCGGGGATCAAGCTCATAGACGGCCATTGGTGGAGTACCAGCTGCAACTGGCGATGGTGGAGGCGATTGGGGTTTTAGGGCAGATTGGTTCTATGGAGGCGGGGAGGAGGTAGAGTTGGGCGGTGGAGGCAGCAAACCTGAAGCGCCGGGGAGGGGTTCTGTCAAGGCGCGAGGCTTGAAACCTGGCGACGGGACTTTAGGTAGCAAAAAAGTGGAACTAGCTTTAATACCAGGGCAGTCTTTCTTAACGTGACCGGACCGAAAACACAATCTGCAGCGTACACGATTCATGCACGTATCGGAGAGGTGACCCATACCCAAACAATGCTGACAATCCCAGTATTTGACTGCCAAATCCTCAATCGTGTCATTGAAACTCTGTAAATCATCCACAATTTCCTTTGGTGATGGAAGACAGGTCGGAGATGGAGTGCCAAACGAAGCATCATCAGATAACATAATTGGGCTGTCCAAGGAGGATCCATGGGCCATGACCAAAACACGTTAAGATGTATAGCCATCATTTCCTCTCATGAGGACATAAGATGGATTGTTCTTGCTGGAAAAATCCTTGGGAATGGCCTTGTTCCTAGTGACCTTGCCATCCCCAACAACCCCTTTTTCTTTCTCCTTCTCCTTGTGGCCTTCTTGCACAAATACTACCTCTTGCGGAGTAGGACGAGTAAGACCGATCTTCTTCTTATTGTTCTTATTTTTGTTCTTACTTTTGTTGGACGCGGGATCAAACCCTATTACCTCCTTGGCAACACACTCCTTTTGGTTGCTCAAGAGGTCATTGAGGTTTTTCTCCCCTTGAATGCATGACACAAGCCTTTTCTCAATTTGGGCCTTTAACTTCTTATTCTCCTCTTGCAGAGAGGCACGATCATGAACAAAGTTAGCCAAATAAGAATCGTCATTTAACTCCATATGAGGTACGAAAGTAAGAGCCTTAATGGTTGTAGCTTTAAGTTGAGCATAAGACTCGGGGAGGGCAATGAGGTAACTTTTGACAACCTTGGAACTAGTCACAAGGTACTCATGTTCCTCAACAAGTCTCGTGTGCTTAATTAGAAGCTCTTCAAACCTAACATTAAGAGCATATTTGTTCTCAAGAGCAAGTTGCAAACAATACTTGGTTTTAGCAAAGTCAATTTGATGAGCCAACAAGGCTCCTCAAGTGATGCTCTCATGACACTTTCTTCACGTAGTTCGTGCTTGAGGAGTCTGACTCTCCCTTTTTCCCCGATAAGGAGGTTTTCAACGTTCTGTATAAAATCATCATGTTCGGTGAGTGACTTAAGGAGATCGCCACAACGAGCATGAGTTTCACCATGAAGAGTTTTCATGAAAGCCATCAAGGGTTCCTCATCATTATCCATGCCCTCGTCACACTCATCCTCCACTATCTCACATGAGACATTGGGAGTGTAGGTGGCGGGTTTTTTGGTTTGGACTTCGCTTTTACCTCTTTAGCCATAAGGCACCGATGAGTGAAGGGCTTGTCCTCGTTAGGAGAGTAAAAGAGGTCGGTGGTAGAGGAGGAGGTAGTGGCATGCATGGTAATGGCGGCCATGCTCACTTGATTGTCATCACCGTCATCTTCATCTCCGGACATGTATTCTTCATGGACAAGAGCCTTGTCATCCTTCCTTTTTGTGAACTTGGTGAACTTCTTATTCTTGAGCACAAGCTTCTCACACTTGTCTTCATGTCTCTCATACGGACAATCAAGCACAAAGTGTCTTGGGCTATCACAATTATAGCATTTCCTTCGACCAAACGATCTTCCTTGAAGATTCTTCCCTTTGTTTTCCATGGTCCCGGAGTACTTTTTTACTAAGAGAGCCAAGTCTTCCGCAAAGTCATTTGCCGGGCATGAGGTGTCAACATCTTCCTCACAAGTCTCTTCACTTGTTTCTTCATCCCTTGAGGGTTGACTAATCACTTTCTTGGCCTTCAAAGCAATATTGGAGTTCTTGGTTGCTTGAGCAATTGCAAAGGTCTTTTTGGAGTTGGTCTCCAAAAGAACACGAGTGGAGAAAGTGGAGACAACTTGAGCCGCAGACAACTTATGATAATCCAGACGTTGATGTATCATCATGACCATGGTATGTTCCGTGAGAACCATAGTATATAAGAACTTGTCCTTGATGAAGTCATCATTTGCCCAAGCGCACCCACTACTGCAGGATGCTGCTAACGCGGCCCTACAATCAGAGACCATTTGATGAAACTGTGTGTGATGCATTAATCGCAAACGATGATGTAAACAACCGTCAAAAAAGATGCAAAACGTTTGCGATGGCGGAGCCATCAAACACGGTTCTAATTTTAGTTGCGTGTGTGATGCATGGCATACGGTTCAGTTCAATTAATTGTTTGCGATGAGGAAGAAGAACATAAACGGGCGGCCAGATGACGGCGTGTGCGATATACGGCATATAGTTCACTCGGATGAACTATTTGTGATGAGGCAGAACATCAGAAACTGGTAGCCAGATGAAGGTGTGTGTGATACGGCATACAGTTCACTCGGATGAACTATTTGTGATTAGGCAACACAAAGGAAACGGTCAGCCAGATCAAGGTGTGTGAGATATACGACATCCGGTTCATTGCGATAAACTGTTTGTGTTGAGCCAAGAGAACAGGAACGTTTCACATAAACATGATGTGTGTAATACATGGCAAACATCCAATTACATTGCTGGCTAGTACACACATGACATTTCCACACACCAAAGTAAACTATTACATGCATAATTAACTAGGATAAACTATCATATGATCATCATCTACTTCTTTTGCTAGCTCGATGTTCTTTCTATGCTAAGTTTCCATTAATTGATGGCGTTTTATGAAGACGCCACCGTTTCCCGCCATTTCCTCACTTGTTTCCTGCCACCCAGCAATATTTCGCATCAAACTAGGCGGTACCCGACACATGGAGGCAACAAGCGCAGCATGTAGCACATCCACCTTTTCCAAGCATGCCAACCCACCAAAGCGCCGCCTCTACCATCAACCTCATCAACGAGGAAAACAAGAAGGCGCCACCGCCCGTCAAGGCCGAGGCGCTCCCCGGCAACGCGATGGACGACGCCGTGATGTGCATCATTGCCGGGGTTGAGCAGACCCTTGGCGCATGGCGCTTCACCGCCGTGGATCAAGATAGGCATGTTAGCGCCGAGAGGCTGCAGCTCACCGCACAACATGATTGATGACGCACCGCAGAGAAAGCTAGGCGCGTCTGCGCCATTAGGCTATGGCTTACTACACGGCAAGACCGTTGGAGCGCCTAAGAGCGAGAGGCGCGCGCACCACACAGCAAGAGTTGATCCATCGGCGCTTGCCTGCCGTCGACAGGGTATCGCAGCTGGGTACACGTATCGTTAGTACCCCCATTCCTCGCCAGGAGTGGGCAGAGGCCCTATGCGCCGTACTTGCGCTAGAGGCCAGTCGCACCTTACTTGCACTGGACGCTCGCCGCTCCGTTTGCATGGGTCGCGCCATTCGCCCCGCTCGATGCCAACGCACTGGTTGGTAGGCGGGACCAGTGCGAACGATCTTGCCATTTCATTGGGAGCCCATCGGAGCTCCTCATTTGTGGTACGTTGGAGCTTATCAGCCCACTTCCACGCAGTGATGAGGCGCCTAGCACCTTTGACCTTCCTTGCGAAGTACCCGTCTTCGTACACCTCCTCCGCATGATGACGCGCCCGCTCCCAAAGCTCCACCGCCTTATTTTTCCAGGCGGCATCACGGGCTTCGCAGGCCGCCTGGTACCTGGCTTCTTCCTCGGCCATCTCCTTCTTGAATGCCACTTGCCTGGCTTTCTCAGCCGGTGGTAGCGACTTCCACACGCAAAGATTGTACTGGCCCCAAAACCAATCCAAAGTTGGGGGGTCCGGTGCAACCTCGTCTGGCGGCGCGTAGGGGTCCTCCTCGTCACTGCTCTTCGACTGAGCGTCCTCGGGGGGAGACGACTCCTCGTCGGCGCATGGGCAGACCGGCGGCGCCATGGCAGAGATTTGAGATTGAGATAGAGAGGGCTAGCGAGGGGAGGATGTAGATGAGAATGCAGGCGGGACGATGTGAGAAAGGTAGAATTTATTGGCGGCCGGAATCTATATCGATGGGAGTAGTACACACGCCAGTCACCGGAATTTACGAGTACTTTAGTTTGAATTACACACGATTCCCGCAGCAAAATCCGTGTGTGAACTTAATAGCTGACTGTTTCCAATACATAACCGTGTCTGATTAATAACCCCCACCACTCACCTTCCAAACCTCGAGGCGCGAAATAGACTGCCAATCATGTGGGGGCTGATTGTCTTGCCAGATCATTACATTTTCTTATTTGAACACCAGATATTTACATCGTCTGATGATTTTTAACTCGCACACAAGTACACAATTTTTTTTCAAACCCTTATGGTTAGCCATTGCATGTAGATGTAGTTCAAATTTGAATTGCGATCATTAAATGGCTAGAAAATCACTTAAATGTCTTTAAAAGGTCAAATGATCCCTAGTATTTTCCAAATTTTCACATGACAGTTGTATTAGCGCATGTTAAACGAAGAAAAAAAATTGAAGGCCGTAAGAGGAAGCTATCTCCCATTCGTCATGAAACATGCATTATTCCCTCTCAGAACCACGAGCCTTCTAGTAAGCTGCTCCGGTTTGTGAGGGGTGTGTGTCCAAACTTTCGTCAAACAAGCCTTTTTTACCACATCATCTTGGTGGCATGACATTACATCAAGCAAGGTTTCATGTTTTTCTGATCATTTTTTTAATTTTTTGGAATTAAAATGCCATGGCACTCCATGCATGTGTCCATGCCGTGGGACCAATATGTTTGAAAATTCCTTCTAATTTATTGCACATGGAATTAACTCGCACACTAGTACATAAATATGATTTTACAAACCGTTATGGTTAGCCGTTGCATATAGATGTAGTTCAAATTTTAATTATGGTCATTAAATAGCTAGAAAATCACTTAAATGTCTTTAAAAGGTTAAATGACCCCTGAAATTTTCCAAATTTTCACATGACAATTGTAGTAGTGCATGTTAAACGTAGAGAAAATTTGAAGGCCGCAAGAGGAAGCTATCTCCCGTTCGTCATCAAACATGCATTGTTCCCTCTCGGAACCACGAGCCTTCTAGTGAGTTGCTACGGTTTGTGAGGGGTGTGTGTGCAAAATTTCGTCAAACAGGCCAATTTTTTTACCACATCATCTTGGTGGCATGACATTACATCAAGCAAGGTTTCATGGTTTTCTGATCTTTTTTATTTTTATTTTTTGGAATTAAAATGCCATGGCACTCCATGCATGTATCCATGCCGTGAGACCAATATGTTTGAAAGTTCCTTCTAATTTACTGCACATGGAATTAACACACATGTAAGTACACAAATATGAAACCGTTATGGTTAGCTGTTGCATGTACATGTAGTTCAAATTTGAATTACAGTCATTAAATGGCTAGAAAATCACTTAAATGTCTTTAAAAGGTCAAATGCCCCTTGAAATTTTCCAAATTTTCACATGCCAGTTTTATTAGTGCACGTTAAACGTAGAAACAAATGAAAGGCCGTAAGAGGAAGCTATTTCTCGTTCATCACCAAACATGCATTGTTCCCTCTCAGAACCACGAGCCTTCTAGTGAGTTGCTCCAGTTTGTGAGGGGTGTATGTCCAAACTTTTGTCAAACGGGCCAATTTTTTTACCACATCATCTTGGTGGCATGACATTACATCAAGCAAGGTTTCATGTTTTATGATCATTTTTCTTATTTTTTGGAATTAAAATGACATGGCACTCCATGCATGTGTCCATGCTGTGAGACCAATATGTTTGAAAATTCCTTTTAATTTACTGCACATGGAATTAACTCGCACACAAGTTCAAAAATATGATTTTTCAAACCGTTATGGTTAGCTGTTGCATGTACATGTAGTTCAAATTTGAATTACGGTCATTAAATGGCTAGAAAATCACTTAAATGTCTTTAAAAAAATGATCCCTGAAATTTTCCAAATTTTCACATGACAGTTGTATTAGTGCATGTCAAACGTAGAAAAAATTTGAAGGCCGTTAGAGGAAGCTATCTCCCGTTCATCATCAAACATGCATTGTTCCCTATCGGAACCACGAGCCTTCTAGTGAGTTGCTCCGGTTTGTGAGGGGTGTGTGACCAAACTTTCGTCAAACAAGCTAATTTTTTACCACATCATCTTGGTGGCATGACATTACAGCAAGCAAGGTTTCATGTGTTTCTGATCTTTTTCTTATTTTTTTGCCATTTAAATGCCATGACACTCCATGCTTAATTGTGTCATAGGCGTTAGACCAATATACTTGAAAATTCCTTCTGATTTACTGCACATGGAATTAAATCACACAAAAGTACACAAAATATGACTTTTCAAACCGTTATGGTTAGTTGTTGCATGTACATGTAGTTCAAATTTGAATGACGGTCATTAAAAGTCTAGAAAATCACTTTAATGTCTTAAAAGGTTAAATGACCCCTGAATTTTTCCAAAATTTGTTAGGACAGTTGTATTAGTACTACAAATTTTCTCGTACATTTAAAACAGCATCCATTGCCACTTTACTCCAAATTCGTCTTTCACAGCTTAATAAAAATATCAACAACATCACACACAGTTTTTTGTAGGAACCGTTTGCGATGAAAATTCCTGGGTCTATTTAAGTCTTCCTCCTTAAGCTTCGCCGGTTCGTCTGCTCCAGTGCCGGCAACCCCCGAATCCACGTATCTCGATCCCCATTCCTGCACCCCCTTCTTGCAAAGATGACGCCATGGAAACGCTTCGTGAAGGCCTCTACGATGGCCGTGTCCTCCCTCAGCGCGGCCGCCTACGCCGAGAACACGGACGCCTACGCCAAGAGTGCTGACGCATCCACATTGAGCGCGGCCGGATCCACCGAGAGGGCGTCTGCAGTAGCCGACAGGGCAACTGCAGGAGCCAAGACGGCTGCAGCAGCTGCTGCGACAACGGCTGCAAACGCCGAGAGCGCTCGAGCTGCCGTCCGTGCCACCGATGTCGCCCTGGCCTGGGTCGAGGCCATCCATGCCAAGATCGAGGACGCACACGGCAAGATATTCCAGGCCACCTCGGAGTCCAACATGCAACCCACGTCTAAAAAGGTGGTGGTGGCCATGGAGCACCTGCTTCCTCATGAGATCGACGAGCGGGAGCTGGAGATGCAGGGGGCAGCGGAGATCGAGGAGCGCTAGGAGGAGGAGTTGCGTGTGGCCAAGGTCGAGGTAGAGAAGAGTCTTTTCATCGAGGAATCGGCGGTGGAGTACCAACGCGAGTTCTGGCGCAGCCACTACGATGAGTACTACAACCTTGAGGGTGGCGCCGAGGACGAGGACACGGTCAACTTCAGCAGGGGGACCTGGAGTCCACCAACGGCAGCATGTCACCACGTCAAGTCATTGACGTCTCATCTCACACCGACGATGCATAGGCCGGCGCGGCGGCGGATTTGTTAAAATTATGCGTACTTAGGCTTTGTTTTTAATGCTGGTGTAATGCCCAAGATGCGACTATGTCTCCTATGTGTCGTGCGCCTCTACGCCACGGCGCCCGCGCCATGCGCCATCCAGCGCCGCCTCTGCGTCCCTCGTGCGACCTCCTCCTCGTTTGGCCTCGACGCGTCGGTGATCGGCCACCTTGGCCTTGCTGCTGCTGTTGTCTTGTGCGCCCACGTCGACGGCCACTTGTTCTGCCCTGCTCGGGACCAAGAAGTTCAGCGAACGAAGGACCCCAAGACCACCAAGTTGTTGTCCATGTACATCTCGTCATTGCTCGTTGCAAGCCAAGACCGACCCGTGGTTTTCGCCAAGACCAAGACCGCCAAGTACCTCAAGTCCCGAGACAACATGTGTACAACTACATCAACGTTTTTACAACTACGGGGTATCGCCGAGTACCCCTTCGGATCGCCAAGATCGACTACCGGGATTCACCAAGTACCACTTCCGTCGCTAAGTTCGACTACATCACGAAGATGTGTACAACTACGCAGATTCACCAAGTACCCCACCAACAAGACCAACGCCCGAACGAATACAGACCGAAATGCAAGTACCACAACGACCGTGTATGACTACCGTCGTCGAAGGCCGTCGGGTGAACAACTACCACCGTCGTGATCTCAAAAAGAAAACATGTACCACTACCGTCGCCGTGTACCACTACTTCCACTACTTCCCTCGATGAACTCGGACCACCCTGAACCGCACGCTTCGAATGTATACCACCGAGACAACGCCCGTGAACGATTGCTTGTGTTATATGAGATGTTTATGTTTGCACCGTGTCCAAATTGTCGGTGCACGTTGTCCCTCTTTGCCTTGTCACCATCTATGGGAACCCGGTATGCAGGATCATTCCACCATCTTTTGCATGACTCGCTCCCATCATCCTTCTTTTGCACTGGTCTCTCAACGAGTTACCGAAAACCGATATGTTGCCGTGGCATCATTTTCGGTTTTTGCCGCCGTGGCACCCCTGTCTTTTCCACCACGGTGACAAATACTCCATATCATGTTCATGCCAACTTTTCATAAAATTGCATCAAAACTTGCAAATGTCATTCTCATCATGTAACAACATTAAATGTGCTTAAAGTTGTTGTTTGCATTAATTTGCTTAGATGACATGTTAAAATGGTTTAATTCATAAATAGTTAACCGTAGCTCAAGTTAAATAAACTTTATATGCACATGGGGATTTTTCGGAATTGTTGTTATTATTTCCGGCCTCATTTAAAATGCCTAGATAGTTTGCTCATGCTTCACCTCTTGCCATGTTAATAACATTTAATATTGTTGAGTACATAACCGGGATCAAACTAAACACTTGAATGTGGCGTTTTGTCAATATACAACTTGTTGCATATTGAGCTCCACTTAACATGCAGTGTTGCTTGTGCACTTTTCCATGTCATGCATATTTAAACCGGACATGCATCATACTTGTTTGTGCATCTTATGCTATGATGTGTGTGTTTACCTTGTTGTTTGTTTCTTTCCAGTTTGCTTCTCTCGTTAGCTTCAGTTTCGTTCCGGAGTTGTGAGGATTCGTTCGACCATGACCATTTGTCTTCTTCATGGACTCGTTCTTCTTGCTTGCGGGATCTCAAGCAAGATGACCGTCGATCTCATTACTATCGTTGCTATACTAGCTGTCTCGATGCTATCGCTATATGTCGCGCTTCCTATCTATTGTTGTCTGCCTCTCATTGTTGCCATGAAACCTCTAACCTTTGACACCATCCTAGCAAACCATTGTTTGGCTATGTTACCGCTTGCTCAGCTTGGACTAATTGCAGGATGGGTGACCAACCCGGAAGTTGCTCCTGGGTGCACACGAGTGAGGACAAAGTGCGCAGAAAAGACTAGTATTGATGTGTGGGGACAGTCTAGATCTCTCTGATACGTCTCCAACGTATCTATAATTTTTGATTGTTCCATTCTATTATATATTCTGTTTTGGATGTTTAATGGGCTTTATTATACACTTTTGTATCATTTTTGGGACTAACATACTAACTCAAGGCCCAGTGCAAATTGTTTTTTTTTCCTATTTCAGTGTTTCGCAGAAAAGGAATATCAAACAGAGTCCAAACGGAATGAAACCTTCGGGAGAGTTATTTTCGGAACAATATCAACACGAAAGAGTTGGAGTACACGCCGGGAAGCGAAGGAGGTGGCCACGAGGGCAGGGGCGCGCCCAGGGGGTACGCCCCCCCCCCCCTCGTGGGCCACCTGTCGATCCCCCGACGTGCCTCTTCTGCCTATATCTACTCTCATACCCTGAAAACATCGGGGAGAGCAACAAAATCCTAATTCCATCGCCGCAACCTTCTGTACCCGTGAGATCCCATCCTGGGGCCTGTTTTGGAGCTCCGCCGGCGGGGGCATCGATCACGGAGGGCTTCTACATCAACACCATAGCCTCCACGATGAGTTGTGAGTAGTTTACCACAGACCTTCGAGTCCATTGTTATTAGCTATATGGCTTCTTCTCTCTCTTTGGATCTCAATACAAAGTTCTCCTCAGTCTTCGAGGAGATCTATTCGATGTAATCTTTTGGCGGTGTGCTTGTTGAGATCCGATGAATTTTGGGTTTATGATCAAGATTATCTTTGAACAATATTGGATTCTTTGCTGATATATTTTATGTATGATTATAATATCCTTGCAAGTCTCTTCGAATTATTGGTTTGGTTTGACCTACTAGGCCTATAGTTCTTGCAATGGGAGAAGTGCTCGGCTTTGGGTTCAATCTTGCGGTGTCCTTTCCCAATGATAGCAGGGGCAGCAAGGCACGTATAGTATTGTTGTGATCGAGGATAAAAAGATTGGGTTTATATCATATTGCTTGAGTTTATCCCTATACATCATGTCATCTTGCTTAAGGCGTTACTCTATTCTTATGAAGTTAATACTCTAGATGCATGATGGATAGCGGTCGATGTGTGGAGTAATAATAGTAGATGCAAAATCATTTCGGTCTACTTGTCACGGACGTGATGCCTATATACTATGATCATGCCTAGATATTCTCCTAACTATGTGCTTTTCTATCAATTGCTCGACAGTAATTTGTTCACCCATCGTAGAATTTTGCTATCATGAGAGAAGCCACTAGTGAAACCTATGGCCCCCGGGTCTATCTTTATCATATTAGTATCCCGTCAACTTGCCAATTTCTGTCCCCGTTGTTTATTTGCTTTATTTACTTTTTCTTATACCAAAAATATTATCTTATCATATCTATCAGATCTCACTCTCGTAAGTGACCGAGAAGGGATTGACAACCCCTTTTATCGCGTTGGCTGCGAGGTTCTTATTTGTTTGTGCAGGTGCGAGGGACTCGCGCGTGGTCTCCTACTGGATTGATACCTTGGTTCTCAAAAACTGAGGGAAATACTTACGCTACTGTGTTGCATCACCCTTTCCTCTTTGAGGGAATACAATGCAAGCTTGAGAAGTAGCAAGAAGAATTTCTGGCGCCGTTGCCGGGGAGATCTTCGCAAAAGTCATATACCAACTACCTATCACAAACCCTTATCCCTCGCATTACATTTATTTGCCTCTCGTTTTCCTCTCCCCCATTTCACCGTTGTTGTTTTATTCACCCTTCTTCATTCGTGTGTTTATCGTTCGCTTGCCTCTTGTTTGCTTGTGTGTCGGATTGCTTGCATGTCACTATGGCTCAAGATAATACCAAATTGTGTGACTTTTCCAATACCAACAATAATGATTTTATTAACACTCCGGTTGCTCCTATCTTAGATGTTGAATCTTGTGACATCAATGCTGCTCTGTTGAATCTTGTCATGAAAGATCAATTTTCTGGCCTTCCTAGTGAAGATGCCGCTATCCATCTAAACAACTTTGTCAATTTGTGCAATATGCAAAAGAAGAGGGATACGGATAATGATATTGTTAAATTGAAGCTATTTCTGTTTTCACTTAGAGATCATGCTATAACTTGGTTCTCCTCTTTTCCTAGAAATAGTATTGATTCATGGAATAAGTGCAAAGATGCATTTATCTCTAAGTATTTTCCTCCCGCTAAGATTATTTCTCTTAGAAACGATATTATGAATTTTAAGCAACTAGATCATGAGCATGTTGCACAAGCGTGGGAGAGAATGAAATTAATGATACACAATTGCCCTACACATGGTTTGAACTTATGGATGATTATACAAAAAATTTATGCCGGCTTGAATTTTGCTTCTAGAAATCTTTTAGATTCAGCCACGCGGGGCACTTTTATGGAAATCATTTTAGGAGAAGCTACCAAACTCCTAGATAATATTATGGTTAACTACTCTCAATGGCACACTGAAAGATCTACTAGTAAAAAAACGCATGCTATTGGGGAGATTAGTGTTTTGAGTGGAAAGATGGATGAACTTATGAAATTATTTGCTACTAAGAGTGGTTCTTCTGATCCTAATTATATGCCTTTGTCCACGTTGATTGAGAATAATAATGAATCTTTGGATGTGAATTTTGTTGGTAGGAATAATTTTGGTAACAACGCTTATAGAGAGAACTTTAATTCTAGGCCATTTCCTAGTAATTCCTCTAACAATTATGGTAATTCCTACAATAAATCTTATGAAAATTTTAGTAAGATGCCCTCTGAATTTGAGACCAGTGTTAAAGAGTTTATGAACTCGCAAAAGAATTTCAATGCTTTGCTTGAAGGAAAATTGCTTAAGGTTGACGAATTGGCTAGAAACATGGATATAATTTCTCTTGATGTTGGTTCTTTGAAACTTAGATCTATTCCACCTAAGCATGATATCAATGAGTCTCTCAAAGCCATGAGAATTCCCATTTATGAATGCAAGGAAAGAACCGCTAGGATGAGTGCTAAAAGAGATTGCTTTATGAAAGCGTGTTCTTCTAGTTTCCATGATAATAAAGATGAAGATCTAAAAGTGATTGATGTGTCTCCTATTAAATCCTTGTTTTCTAGTATGAATCTTGATAAAGATGGGACTGTAGATGACTCTACTTTAGTAAAAAGGCGTCCCAATGATTCGGAGTTTTTAGATCTTGATGCTAAAATTGTTAAAATTGGGATTGAAGAGGTCAAGACTTTGCATAGCAATGAACCCACTATCTTGGATTTCAAGGGATTTAATTATTATAATTGATCTTTAATAGATTGTATTTCCTTGTTGCAATCCGTGCTAAATTATCCAGATGCTTATAGTGAAAATAAGGCTTTTACCAAACACATAGTTGATGCTTTAATGCAATCTTATGAAGAAAAACTTGAATTAGAAGTTTCAATCCCTAGAAAACTTTATGATGAGTGGGAACCTACTATTAAAATTAAGATTAAAGATCATGAATGCTTTGCTTTGTGTGATTTGGGTGCAAGTGTTTCCACAATTCCAAAAGCTTTGTGTGATATGTTAGGTTTCCATGAACTTGATGATTGTTCTTTAAATTTGCATCTTGCGGATTCTACCATTAAGAAACCTCTAGCAAGGATTAATTATGTTCTTATTGTTGCAAATAGGAACTATGTGCCCGTAAATTTCATCGTTCTTGATATAGATTGCAATCCTACATGTCCTATTATTCTTGGTAGACCATTCCTTAGAACGATTGGCGCAATTATTAATATGAAGGAAGGAAATATTAGATTCCAATTTCCATTAAGGAAAGGCATGGAACACTTTCCTAGAAAGAAAATCAAATTACCTTATGAATCTATTATGAGAGCCACTTATGGATTGCCTACGAAAGATGGCAATACCTAAATCTATTCTTGTATCATGCCTAGATAGGGGCGTTAAACGATAGCGCTTGTTGGGAGGTAACCCAATTTTATTTTCTTTGCTTTTGCTTATTTTTAGGAATAAATATTGCATCTAGCTTCTATTTAGATGTGGTTTTGTGTTTTAATTAGTGTTTGAGCCAAGTAGAACCTTTGGGAAGACTTGTGTGAAGTTTATGCGATCATGTTGTAAAAACAGAAACTTTAGCGCTCACGAGATTAGCTACCATTTTTTTACTGTAGAGTGCTTTTTAGTTGATTCTTTTTTCAGATGATTAGTAGACAAATTCCTCACGTCCGCCAATTTATTTCAATTTTTTTAGAGTTACAGAAGTATTCGAAAGTTACAGATTGCTACAGACTGTTCTGTTTTTGACAGATTCTGTTTTTCGTGTGTTGTTTGTTTATTTTAATGAATCTATGAGTAGTATCGGGGGGGTATGAATTATAAAGAAGTTGTAATACAGTACGTTTAACACCAATATAAACAAAGAATGAGTTCATTACAGTAACTTTGAGTGGTGGTTTGTTTTCTTATACTAATGAAACTCACGAGATTTTTTGCTAAGTTTTGTGTTGTGAAGTTTTCTAGTTTGGGTAAGGATTTGATGGCTATGGAACAAAGAGTGGCAAGAGCCTAAGGTTGGGGATTCCCAAGGCACCCCAAGGTAAAATTCAAGGACAACCAAAAGCCTAAGCTTGGGGATGCCCCGGGAAGGCATCCCCTCTTTCGTCTTCATCTATCGGTAACTTTACTTGAGACTATATTTTTATTCACCACATGATATGTGTTTTGCTTGGAGCGTCATGTATCATTTGAGTCTTTGATTTTTAGTTTACCACAATAATCCTTGCTGGACACACCTTTTGAGAGAGATACAAATGAATCGGAATTTATTAGAATATTCTATGTGCTTCACTTATATCTTTTGAGCTAGATAGTTTTGCTCTAGTACTTCACTTATATCTTTTAGAGAACGGTGGTGATTTTATTTTGTAGAAATTATTGATCTCTCATGCTTCACTTATATCTTTTTGAGAGTCTCTTAGAACATCATGGTAATGTGCTTTGGTTATAAAACTAGTCCTAATATGATAGGCATCCAAGATGGGTATAGTGAAAACTTTCATATAAAGTGCATTGAATATTATGAGAAGTTTGATACTTGATGATTGTTTTGAGATATGAGGATGGTGATATTAGAGTCATGCTAGTAGAGTAGTTGTGAATTTGAGAAATACTTGTGTCGAGGTTTGCAAGTGTCGTAGCATGCACGTATGGTAACCGTTGTGTGACAAATTTGAAGCATGAGGTATTTCATTGAGTGTCATCCTTTGTGTGGAGGTCGGGATCGCACGATGGTTAACACCTACCAACCCTTCCCCTAGGAGCATGCGTGTAGTACTTTGTTTTGATGACTTGTAGATTCTTTGCAATAAGTATGTGAGTTCTTTATGACTAATGTTAAGTCCATGGATTATACGCACTCTCACCCTTCCACCATTGCTAGCCTCTCTTGTACCACGCAACTCTCGCCGGTACCATACACCCATCTTATACCTTCCTCAAAACAGCCACCATACCTACCTATCATGGCATTTCCATAGCCATTCCGAGATATATTGCCATGCAACTTTCCACCGTTCCATTCATATGGAACACTTCATCATTGTCATATTGCCATGCATTATCATGTAGTTGACTTCGTATTCGTGGCTAGGCCACCATGCATAATTTTTCATACATGTCACTCTTGATTCATTGCACATCCCGGTACACTGCCGGAGGCATTCATATAGAGTCATACTTTGTTCTAGTATCGAGTTGTAATATCGAGTTGTAAATAAATAGAAGTGTGATGATTATCATTATTAGAGCATTGTCCCAAAGAAAAAGAAAAAAAATAAAAAAAGAAAAAGAAAAAGAAGGGGGAAAGGCCAAAGAAAAAAAGGCCCAAAAAATGAAAAAATTAAAAGAAAAAGAAAAAAGAAATGAAAAGAAAAAGGGACGATGCTGTTATCTTTTTCCACACTTGTGCTTCAAAGTAGCACCATGATCTTCATGATAGAGAGTCTCTTGTTTTGTCACTTTCATATACTAGTGGGAATTTTCATTATAGAACTTGGCTTGTATATTCCAACGATGGGCTTCCTCAAATTCCCTAGGTCCTCATGAGCAAGCAAGTTGCATGCACACCCACTTAGTTTCTTTTGTTGAGATTTCATACATTTATAGCTCTAGTGCATCCGTTGAAAGGCAATCCCTACTCACTCACATTGATACGCCTAGTTGATGTGAGACCATTTTCCTCTTTTGTCTTCTCCACAACCATCACTCTATTCCACCTATAGTGCTATGTCCATGGCTCACACTTATGTATTGCGTGAAAGTTGAAAAAGTTTGAAAAAATTGAAGTATGAAACAATTGCTTGGCTGAAACCGGGGTTGTGCATGATTTGAGTATTTTGTGTGACGAAGATGGAGCATAGCCGAACTATATGATTTTGTAGGGATGAACTTTCTTTGGCCATGTTATTTTGAGAAGACATGATTGCTTTGATAGTATGCTTGAAGTATTATTATTCTTAATTCAATATAGACTTTTGTCTTGAATCTTTCGGATCTGAACATTCATGCCACAATAAAGAAAATTACATTGAGAATTATGTTGGTTAGCATTCCACATCAAAAAATCTGTTTTTTATCATTTACCTACTCGAGGACGAGCAGGAATTAAGCTTGGGGATGCTTGATACGTCTCCAACGTATCTATAATTTTTGATTGTTCCATGCTATTATATATTCTGCTTTGGATGTTTAATGGGCTTTATTATACACTTTTATATTATTTTTGGGACTAACCTACTATCCCAAGGCCCAGTGCAAATTGTTGTTTTTTTGCCTATTTAAGTGTTTCGCAGAAAAGGAATACCAAACGGAATACAAACGGAATGAAACCTTCGGGAGAGTTATTTTTGGAACAATATCAACACGAAAGACTTGGAGTACACGCCAGGAAGCGAAGGAGGTGGCCACGAGGGCAGGGGCCGCGCCCCCACCCTCGTGGACCACCTGTTGATCCCCCGACGTGTCTCTTCAGCATATATATACTCTCATACCCTAAAAACATTGGGGAGAGCAACGAAACACTAATTCCACCACCGCAACCTTCTGTACCCGTGAGATGGCCTGTTCCGGAGCTCCGCCAGAGGGGGCATCGATCACGGAGGGCCTCTACATCAACACCATAGCCTCTTTGATGAGTTGTGAGTATTTTACCACAGACCTTCGGGTCCATAGTTATTAGTTAGATGGCTTCTTCTCTCTTTTTGGTTCTCAATACAAAGTTATCCTCGATCTTCGAGGAGATCTATTCGATGTAATTCTTTTTGTGGTGTGTTTGTCGAGATTTGATGAATTGTGGATTTATGATCAAGATTATCTTTGAACAATATTGGATTCTTTTCTGAAATATTTTATGTATGATTATAATATCCTTGCAAGTCTCTTTTAATTATTGGTTTGGTTTGGCCTACTAGATCTATAGTTCTTGCAATGGGAGAAGTGCTTGGCTTTGGGTTCAATCTTGCGGTGTCCTTTCCCAGTGACAGCAGGGGCAGCAAGGCATGTATAGTATTGTTGCCATCGAGGATAAAAAGATAGGGTTTATATCATATTGCTCGAGTTTATCCCTCTACATCATGTCATCTTACTTAAGGCGTTACTCTGTTCTTATGAACTTAATACTCTAGATGCATGCTGGATAGCAGTCGATGTGTGGAGTAATAGTAGTAGATGGAGAATTGTTTTGGTCTACTTGTCACGGACGTGATGCCTATATACAATGATCATGCCTAGATTTTCTCATAACTATGCGCTTTTCTATCAATTGCTCAACAGTAATTTTTTCACCCACCGTAGAATTTTGCTATCATGAGAGAAGCCACTAGTAAAACCTACGTCCCCAAGGTCTATCTTTATCATATAAGTTTCCCGTCAACTTGCCAATTTCTGTCGTCGTTGTTTATTTGCTTTATTTACTTTTTCTCTATACCAAAAATACCAAAAATATTATCTTATCATATCTATCAGATTTCACTCTCGTAAGTGACCGAGAAGGGATTGACAACCCCTTTTATCGCATTGGTTGTGAGGTTCTTATTTGTTTGTGCAGGTGCGAGGGACTCACATGTGGTCTCCTACTGGACTGATACTTTGGATCTCAACTGAGGGGAATACTTACGCTACTCTGTTGCATCACCCTTTCCTCTTCGAGGGAATACAACGCAAGCTCGAGAAGTAGCACCCGCCAGGAGTAACGACCACCGGGGGATGTGTCTGGGGCATTACAGCTGGTCGTTTGTTAGAGCAATGTTTAGGTCAACTGGATCTGTTTAATTACTAAAATTGCTCGATTCAGTATGTGTGGTGTGTGTGTTGTAGACTCTTTTGTGTGCTCAAATTACCAAGCAATGTTAAATTATGCAATGACGTACCCACGGAAATTTCCACCAATATTTGAATTATCAAACTCATCCCATGCGCATAAAGCAGAAGAATCGTTTGCGGTGCACCTAATCGTTCAAAGAGAATGGTGTCCGGCGGCACCACGCACAAATTTTCCCTCCACATTTCGAAACTTTTGGCCTACCGCCGAAGTATCTACCCCCACCCCCCTTCCCCACCCCCTTTTCTCCCCGACCACAAGTCACATTTCCCCTGTTTCCTCCTTCCTTCCTTTCTTCCTAAGATATAGCCACGTCTTCGCTTGCTTCCTCGCTCTATCCATCTTGCATCCTACCGCCGGGGTCGCCATGGTCTTCTTCAATGACCTCTCTAGTTGTTCCTCCTCCGACGATGACTCCTTCACCACCCGGGTATGCCTCTCTTCTCTATGTTAGGCTATGACTTGGAATGAAGGATTTTAACCCTGCGGTCGATTTGAGTCATTTCTTCCTCTTGTAGCTCCCTAGGACCATTAGTTGCAACGAATGGAGCAGGGAGGCTGAAGATCTGTCTGCTCGTTGTCACCATCAATCTCAATGCATGAAGCTAGTTGCGTTGAATCTGTGGATTGTGGGAGAAAGTTTCTGGCATGTGCAGAGAAGATTAGACCTTCTTTCGTTGCTACAAATCATATGTTAGATGTGATTTAGACACTGTCACGGTCCCAACCCATTCATACCACACCTTCAACCAAACACATCCTAAGACTGTGTCACAGTTTGTACCTAGTATCTAAAAAAGTAGCCATCTCATCAGGAATGCCATTAGAAAATTATTTGGCACCGCTTCAGCAGTTTGTGCTGCCAACTTTGGTCCACACATCCGATGAGCCAAACAGTAAAAATACTAAATCTTTATGGCACGAAGGAACTGGGTATCGGAGCAACTAGGTGCTCCGGAGTCCAGGTCCTTTATTTTTTTCCACTACATCGGCTCGCCAGTGCAGGGCACCGATGCGAGATGTTGCAACATTTGTCTTTACACCGGTTTTGGCATACATAGTGGACGACGCTATTAGTGTTATTAGTTCTATGTTACTAAATTTGTGCATGTACACACCTGTTAGTATCAATTTGAGGTCATCAAAACACTGTCACTATGTTGTTGTAGTTATATTTACCTTCCTCATAAAATCTTCAATTTGTTATTTATAATACATGAGTAAGAACTTGTAGCATTGTTGTAGCTAATTATAGCTTCTGATGTTTCAGAATTTGGTTGTTGTCTTAGTAGCAATTAATTCATTTGCACATTGATATTTTTGAGAAGATATGTCATAATTAACACGTTTCTAAATTTTTTCAAAATAAGTATTGGTGATTTTCTATGTTTCTATAAACCCATTTCCCCTACAATTGTTATTGATCTAGTTTTAAATATTATAGGATGAACGGAAGTGTTCTTACTTGGAGTGGGTTGATCAAAAGTGGCCAAGTCTTTGAAGATGTTCCTAGCAAAGCTCTGGAGCATGTATGAGGAAGAGAACAGAGGTAGGCTTAGAGAAAGTATTTTCAATGCTGAAGAATATTTGAAGATGCAGGATAAAAATAGGAAGGTGGAGAGTGAGCTCGGATTTTTTAAATTAGACTTTGCTAAGATGGTGTTGGTGAAGGAGGAGGCACTTTCCCAGTTGGTCAGTGCAAAATATGTTCTTACTGAACTAAAAGCAGAGGTGGATAAGACAAGCCTGGATGATCTCAATTCGGGAAATGAATATATTGTTCTAATATTGTTCTTATGAAGTTGAACTAGTTATATGATGTATAGTGCTATTTTCAGGTAGCTATCATATTGTGATGTTAAAATAAATTTATGTGCTTGATATGAAATTGGCAAACAGTTGTTCGATATGAAATGTGAATTTGCATAATACTGGAATTATTAATTGTAAACTAATAAACCTGCTAAATGGGTCATGGAACTTTGCAAATGGTTCTAGCAATAAAAGCGATTGTGATGGATAGCCCAATGCCACACAGTTTTCTTCATCAAATCGTATGTGATGTAGTTGATAAAAGCAAATGGTTAACCAAGGCAGAGCGTGTGTGATAGTTACACATATCACACACGAGCCTATACATAAAACTGTGTGGGATGTACATATAATGGAAATGTTTTCCCTGGATTGACTGTGTGGGATGTACATACAAACGAAAATATTTTCCCTGGATTGACTGTGTGGGGTGTACATAAGAACGGAAACCTATTCCTTGGATTGACTATGTGTGATATACATACGAACGGAAATATTTTTCCGTGATTCACTGTGTGGGATGTACATATGAATGGAAATGATTGGGTTTCGATGCCTCGCCCGAGCGCACACGAGCTCATTTTTCCCCAGCCTGCGTGCCGGGAGGGCCTATCCCCGACGGTTTCTGGGTCATGTGGGAAGGACCCCCCTATCACCGACACTCACTTGGCAACGGTTCCAAATGTCATTGCGGAAAGGGGTTAAAAACCGTGTGTATAGGACCTCGCTGTACCATTGACCCAAAGGTTCTCAAGTTGAGCACAAGGGATTTCAACCTTCAATACACCTCTTCTGCGAACTCACGCTCATTCCTCACAAAGAGATTGACTTCTTGCTTGAGCAAAGCCAATCGATATTTTCGAATAGCTTCATATCATTCGAGAGCCTCCTCAAGGAAATCCCAGATTTCTTAGGCGGTCTTAAGGAGCGCAATGGAGTCACTGTAGTCTTCGGTCACTGCATTACGCAACATATTGTGGGCAGTAGCATTGAGTTGATCATCATTTGCTTCTCTTGTAGTGATATTCATTGGGTCCTCGTGGTTGAATCCATTGACCACAATCCACCAAAGTTGTGTTGAACCACTGCGAAATGAGACTCCATATCTAGCTTCCATTTAGCAAACACATTAGCTTTGAAAGGGGGCGGAGGCCCGGCAGGATTAATGCGAGAATGTTGCAAGGGTTGCGGAGAGTAAAAGGGTTATGCAGCATTGTACTTGGGAACTTGAGTACGAGCCGGGGGATACAAGAGGTTCTCCCGAGTCATCTGCATCATGAATGGCATTTGGATCTAATGAGTTTAATGCGGATGTCGAGGGCTTTAAGCGAGAATCAATTTCCTCCCTGACCGAGGAATGAACTTCTTTGAACATAGAGCTTTTGAGGTCCGCAAACATTGAAAGAATATCGGTTGTGGTTCGACCATATCCTCTAAGATTGTAAAACCTTATGTTAGAGCATGACGCTCTGATACCAATTGAAAGGATCGATACGGTCGACTAGAGGGGGGGTGAATAGGAGACTACAAATTTTAATATTTCTTGTCAATTACGGTTTTGTAGATAAATAGAGTTCACTAGAAATGCAACTAGGTGAACACAACCTATATGCCAAGCAAGCTTAAAGCAAAGTATCCTAGGCAACAATCTAATTTTTTTTGGCATGGAACAACTTGCATTCCATTAGCTAGTGGCCGCGGACAAATCGCCGGCCACATCACTGATTACATCAGCGGGGAAATTGGAGGTCCACACCTTGTGGTTCTCACTTGAACTATTCGCACCCAAACTGGCCAACATGTGAGCTGGTGCATTACAAATATGTGGACAGAACTCCACTTTGGTATCTATGAAACCCATCTGCAACAAATACTTAATTTCACGATAGAGGACTCCCAGGCTAGCTCTATCAAGAGAGCTAGATAGCACAACATGCTTGAGCGGGAAGCAATCGGTACTGAAAATGACACGACCCATCCCAAAAGCCTCCACAAGAGATATAGCCTTCATCATTGCAAGATCTTCCGCATGAATAGCTTGTGCAAGGCCTGTTAATTTCCCGGCTGCTGCAAACAAAACATGTCCCTTTGAATTTCTAGTTATACAACCCCATCCACCTTCCCCTGTTGCCTCAACATAAGCTGCATCTGAGTTAATCATAACCCAGTTTGAAGGGGGTGGCTTCCATTTGGGATTTGTTGCAACATTAGTTTTCACCGGGGGGGCGAAAAAATTGTCCACTCATTAACAGTCAGATTTAGTTGAGCAGCAAACACTATCAGCTTAGTCTGTCTCTCGCCATGACTTACTTTGTTCCTTTCTATCCACCATTTCCACAAGAGGCATATCACTTTTAGTTTCTTCCCTTCCTCCAGGGAGAAGATGCCCTCAAGGACTTCCAGGGAAGTAGTCTGTTGCATCAGACCTCTTCTTTCATTTTCCAATTCTGAAGGTCTCCACAATGCTTTGACATATTTGCATCGAAAAAAGAAGTTACCCCCATCTTCAAAATAACCCCCACATATGGCACATCTAGTGTCAAGATCGACACCTCGCCTCTGAATATTCGTATGGAGAGGATGACTGTTGTGGCCCAACCTCCCCATAAAATGGTGTACCTTCCCGGGACATGTGACATTCCAAAGAGCCTTCCAGACTGCTTGTCTCCACCCATTACCAATTGTCGCTTCGCCCGCCGGTCTGTAAGCTTGCTTCTGCATCATCTCGGTGTGTACATAATAAGCCGACTTGACTGAGAACAAACCCTTCGAGTCAAAATGCCACACTATGAAATCGTTGTGTTGTTCGCACAAAGGAATACTTAAGATTTTTTGTGCATCTGCTTGCTGGAATGTCTGCCTTACAAGGTCAACATCCCGTGAGTGTGAGAACGTATTGATCAATTCTGAAACACGTGTGAGTAGGTGAGCACCTTGTCCTGTTAAAGGCATTCTAGAGATATCTATAGGAATCCAAGGATCAGTCCATATCCTAACCCTCTCGCCAGATCCGATTCTCCGGATATACCCTTCATTCACAATCTCCAACCCTTTGAGAATACTTTTCCAGGTATAACTCATATTTGCGACTGGAGCAGCAGAAAAAATGTCATTGTTTGGGTAGTACTTGGATCAAAGGACCCTTGCACATAGAGATTCAGGGCACTGAATTAGTCTCCAAGCCTGTCTTGCAAGCATCGCAAGGTTAAACGAATGCAATTCACGAAACTCCAAACCTCCATCCCTCTTGGGTGGTTTCATTTTTTTCCAACTCACCCAATGCATCTTGTCCTGGTCCTTTTGATGCGCCCACCAGTACTTTGCAATCAATCTACTCAGCTCCTCACACAATCCCTTCATCAGATCCAAACACCCCATCGCATATGCAGGAATTGCTTGGGCCGGGGACTTCACAAGGATCTCCTTCCCTTGCATTGATAAGAACTGCTCAATCCATCCTTGTATACATTTCTAGAGCATTTCTTTTATGTATTCAAAACATTGAGTAATAGGGCGACCCACATACATAGGTAGACCCAGGTATTTCCCATTAGTAGTTTCTTGTTGCAAGCCCAAGATCTGCATCACTAAATGCTTGTTGCACGCCTTTGCATTCTTACTGAACATGATGGCTGACTTGTCCCCATTGATCATTTGTCCGCAACCAGCATCATAAACCTCAAGTATCTGGCTGATAGCTGTTGCACCGTCCTCGGTCACCTCAAACAACAAGAGAGAGTCATCGGCGAAGAGCAAGTGAGTGACCATAGGGGCCGAGAGAGCTACCCTAATACCTTTCAGGTTAACCGCTTGTTCAGCTTGGTGAAGTAACGCGGAAAACCCCTCGACACATAGCATGAATAGGTATGGGGAAATTGGGTCGCCCTGTCTTAATCCTCTACCCGGGATAACCGTGTTCGTATATGAACCATTTACCTTGAATTTGTAAGAAACGGTTCTGATGCATTTAGATATAAGTTGGACAAAATCAGAACAGAAACCCAATTGCCGCAGAATCCTTTCTAGAAAGCTCCACTCAACACGATCATATGCTTTGCTCATATCTAGTTTAAGCGCAGCATAAGCAGTAGCACCCGTCCTTTTTTGCTTCAGAAAGTGAGACGTCTCATACGCAAGCAATGTGTTGTCCGAAATAAGTCTCCCGGGGACGAAGGCACTCTGGTTGTCTGAAATTATCTCCCCTAAGATGTGTTTCGGCTAGTTGGCAATTACTTTGGACATGAGTTTGTAAACAATATTACAGAGGCTAATATGGCATAAATCCCTAAGTCATTCCGGGTTCTTTACCTTTGGGATAAGTACAACGATCATGTTGTTCCATCCCTCAGTCATACTGTCGCCTCGCAATACTTGTAAAACTTCTTGTACCATAAATCGCCGACCACATGCCAATACTTTTTAAAGAAAATAGCCGGCAGGCCATCCGCCCCTGGAGCTTTAAGATCACCGATACTATCCAAAGCCCGCTTCACTTCTTCCTCAGCAAACTCATCCATTAGATATTCGTTCATCTGTGCAGTCACTTTAGGATTGATGATATTAAGAAACTCTTCATTAGCACTGCCTGCCACTGGTGTAAACAAAGAACTAAAATAATTAGTCAGAACATTCTGCATTGCCTCCTCCTCTACAACCAGCACTCCATCATCCTGCTTGAGATGTTTAATAGTGTTATTTTTTCGGTCTGTAGCAAAAGCTTGAAAGAATTTTGTGTTCCGATCACCTTAGTGAGCCAATTGACATGAGGTCTTTGCCGCCACAGTAGCTCTTGTTGCTCTTCTAGCCTTTCCAGCTTAAGCTGAATCACTTGTTCCATGTTCACCATTAGTTGTGTGATGGCCCCTCATCTGCACTGTCCTAGATCGATTTTAAGTTTTTTAATTCTCTTAGCAAGATCACCGAGGACTTTCCTACTCCAGTCATGCAACTCTGTTGTGACTACCTTCAGGCATTCTTGTTCCCTTTTGGAGCCCCTCAACTTAGCTAGCTCCCATGCGTTTTGTACTCTGGCATCACAATCTTCCTCCAACAACCACCTCGCCTCAAAAAAAATCATTACATTAGAAGTACTATGTTGTCTCATTGGCCTCCCCCCATCTAGATCAAGGATAATAGGTCTATGATCCAATTTTTGCGGGTTGCCATTACTCACTTTATATCCAGGAAACCGACTACACCAAGCAGGATTTGCAACAGCTTGGCCGAGCCTTTCGTGGATATAGCCTTCAACACGATGATAATTATCACGCCAAGTGAATACATCACCGTCGAAGCCGAGGTCTTTGAGATCACAAAAGGATAAAATATCACAAATTTTTAGCATACAAGCTTGACTACATGGGACACCACTTTGCTTCTCATGATTGTATAAAATCTCATTAAAATCACCAATGTAGACCCATGGTAACTTCTCTTGATTGTGCAACACCCGAAGAAGACGCCATGTCTCCATCTTCTCCTTCGGATCACCGTAGATGCCAGTCAGTCACCACTTGTACCCATCTTCTTCTGTCACTGTTGTGTCAATGTGCATACGACCTTTCCACTGCAGACTCAAATGTATTCCTATCCTCCAAAATAGTGCCACACCTCCACTTTTGCCATCACAATCTCTCGCCACCATGTGATAAGACCCAACTTTATTCAGAATTTGTCCAGTCTCTTCTCGTCAAGTTTTGTTTCCGACTAGAAAAGTATATCAGGGACCTCTGCTTCTGGATAGCCAGAAGCCCATGAACTGTCGGCCCATTCCCCAAGCCTCAGCAGTTCCAAGTGACGATCTTCATTGGATTGTGCAGGGCTGCTCGTTCAGCCCTGCGTCAACATCAGCTTGTGGAATCACCTCCGTACCCACATAGTTTTTTTTTTGCCTTTTTTAGATCATTATCACACTTCATGTCCTCTCCCTCCATAGCCCGTTTCTCTCCTACAACAGGTTTTTGAAAAGTGTTTGGCTCTCCTTTGTAGTTCCTCCCTTTAATCTTCTTGTATGTGCCCGCTATCTTACTTCCAGCAGATTCCTTGTCCCGCACATAATTACCACCCAGCACAGCACCGAGCTCCACATTCTTGTTGACCACATCTTGTGCGTGCATGGCAATCACCATGGGATCATGCATGGCCTTAGCATTTGCGGCATGCATCCCATTTATTCCTGAATTCTAGTCATCATTTGGGAGATGAGCGACTGGGTTCTGCATGGCCCCGTTAGTAGACCTCCTCTTATCCAATGAATCTATTTGCATGGCTTGACTTGATCCTACATTAAGCACCTTATGCGCACTAGGACCATCTGCATCAACCCCGTCTCCACCATCCATTAGGTTATCTGATATCACACTAGACTCGGCCAACACCTTTGGTTTCTCCTACAAAACCTTGAGATCCGATACCTCACCAACTATAGCTTCTTTTATCACCGTCTCCGCTGCCGCTTTGCTAGCAATTCCTTCCTGACGGCCATTGAGATACTTCGGAGAGCCCTTTTTCCCTCTTTCTTCTTCTTCCACTATATCTGCCCAACTTTTCCTCTCAGTACACCAAGCAGGCCTTTCGCTACCCGATGTGGTCTTGTACTTCCACATCTACAAACTTCTGCTAGATGAACCACGCCCGTCTGAAGATGAGCGACCGTTACTCCATTTACTCCTGGCCTCTCCCCCCCCCATTCACTTTATGGCCCAAATTATTTTTTCTCTCCTTTCTTCAATCTGATTCTACAAGCTTTGTCACCATACCCTATCACACCGCAAACATAAGAAAACTCCGGTAAGAACTCATACTGAAAAGGACACCAATTTTCATTATCGTCCTCTATTGTCACTGAATCTCCATGTTTGTTTGTCTTCGCTTTCTCATCGCCATCATCTAGCCTGAAACCTCACATGAGCGATGCTTTGATGTTCAATCTTAATTTCACAAGCAAGAACTTGCCCACAGCCTTACCATCCGGCCTTGAATCCACTTCAATCACCTCCCCTAACTCAACCTCGATTATTTCACCCACATCTCTATTCATCAACCTAGGGGTAATCTGAGAACTCTAACCCAAATTGGGATTGTGTCAAAGGAGTAATCCTCAATTAACTTCTTGGGAATATAGTCTTCAAGAACGAGAATATCATTCCCGAACTCCCAAGGCCCATTTTCCAAGGCCATCCTCTTCCCAGATTCCTGGTCGAAGGTGAAAAGAAATGTGTTCTCGCCGACTTCCTTACAATCAACACCTCGAATCGGGCAGCAGATCTGCCCTAAGGTGTCTGCCATAGTCTTAACAAAGATTGGTTTCTCCGAGAAAAGTTTTGCCATGGCCTGTGGTTCCACCACACCAACTTTGCCAGATCGGACCACCCAATCTTAATGCCTTTCATCACCTTCTTAGACAGCTTCAAACCCTTCAGCAAGCCCTCAACCTTCTCCATCTTCTTCTCGAGCCAAAATGCGTCGAACTAGGGACACACGGTGGTGTATGATCTCACGCCCTAGTTCGTGAGAGAGGCTTCTAGTGGTGGACGAGAAGGGGATGGGGACCCGAGTGAGTTCTGGCCATCCATGGTGGCGGCAACGAGAAACTAAGGCAATGGCGACGGCGGCGAGAAACTGAGGGCGGCGGTGGCGGGGCAACCCAATCGCCAGAGGCAACCAAACCGTCACCCACGGGACGGACCAAATCTAGGCAAAAATCTAATTAGCAAGCCAACAAGCATACAAGGCAAAGTAAAGTGCGGAAAAGGATTAACCACAAGTCAGGCGTGGACGTGGATTTTATCCCAAAGTTCACTCTTCCTCGGCGAAGAGCTACGCTCCGTTTAGAGCGGTGCTGGAGCCAAAGCTTGCGGAATGCCACCGAAGGCTCACCGTAATCTCTTTTGAGTCACCCCCAACGGATGAGCCTCAAATCACTCGGGGTTGGTGTTGAAGGTGACCACCACACCTTTACAAACTTCTCCAGAGTACACCACAAACAAGGAAGCTTCTGGAGGAACCTCTAACCACCTAGGACCCCAAGCTCCAAGAGTAATAAGTCAACAGGGAAGAAATGTTGCGGGGAACGCGATTTGGTTTGGTCAAGATGTAGATCGGGTCTTGCTCTCCCAATCCACAAAATTTCAACAAGTTTGGGTGGAGGGATTGAGAGTAGTGAGCAAAATGGAGTGTAGCAATGGTGCAGCTCAACAAGACATTAGGGTTAGGGATGGAGGAGGAAGAAGGGGGCCTTTTATAGTGTTTGTCCCAGGATGGTTGTTTCTGCCCGTTGGACCCTGTGCGCATGGGCTAAGTCAGCCCCATGCGCACGGGGTACTCAGAGACTTCACACCACCCAGTGCGCACTGGGTACTCAGAGAGTTTACCCCGTGCACACGGGGGTCAAATGACCCCGTGCGCACGGGGTACCCAGAGAGTTACTCAGTACCCCATGCGCACGGGGGTCAAAAGACCCCGTGCGCACGGGGTACCCAGTAAGTATCTGTTGCAATCACTCTGAGTACCACATGCACGAACACTATTGATTTAGTTGGTAGGAATGGGTAGGCTAGTGTATGAGGTTCGACGATGACATTCCCACACAACTTTTTCTCCACACCGACCCCTCTTAATATTGCAGTCTTTCCTACGAATCGAAGTAAACCAAAAACTAAAACCTTCGAATCGTCGATAAACCACGCCTTTGACCCTTTTTGAATTGGGGGGTCACACATCTCCATCACGAAGCACTTCCAACCAATATCCTGAGATAAACTTTAGCAACCGATATTAGTTCAACTAAACATATTTTCATCACACCAAAATATAGTTTAAGTGCCACTTGCACTTTCAACTATGCTCTTCTTTCCTACGACGGCTTGGGAAGCAAATAATGTGAAGGAGGCACTTGCTGCATATGCCCATGCTACCTGCCAGCTCATTAACCCGAGCAAATGCTCCATACTATTTGGAGACCAATGCCCAAGTCCATATTGGTGAGGAGGTGAAGGAAGTGTTGGAGGTACAGAATCGTAGTTTGGAGGAGCGCTACCTTGGGCTCCCTACTCCCTCCGGGCGTATGACAAAGGACAAATTTCAGAACTTGCAACAAAAGTATACAAAGAGAATGGTCAAATGGGATGCAGCGCAATTGTTGGCTCACAGTGACAGAGAAGACTTGATCAAATCGGTGGCACTAGCGACCCCTACGTACATCATGAGTATATTTCGCCTCCCTGCCTCAACTTGTGAGGACCTCATGAGGATGATACATAACTTCTCTTGGGGCGTGGAGAAGGGAAGGAAGAAGATGCACTCGAAGGCGTGGACTCACTTGATCAAGCCAAAAGCGCACGGTGGTCTTGGCTTCCACGACCTACAGCTCTTCAATCAAGCGCTCTTGGCACGGCAAGCATGGAGGCTATTGTCCAATTCGGACAGCTTGTGTGCGTGGCTCCTGAAGGCATGGTACTACCCCAATGGCAGACTTGAAGACACGGTGTTCCCTGCAGGTGCTTCGGTGACATGGCATGGCGTGCAACATGGGCTCGAGCTGTTGAAGCCAGGCCTGATCTGGCGCGTGGGTAATGGTGAGTCCATTCGCATTTGGCGAGATAGCTAGATCCCGAGGAACAAGGAAGGTAAACTAGTCACACCACAAGGCAGGAGCAGGCTGAGGCAGGTTGCGGATCTCCTCAACAACCATGGTTCATGGCGGTCGGACGTGATTCACCAAGTGTTCCTTTCGGTTGATGCTGAGGAGATACCGAAGATTAAAACATCACCACGCTTGGGCCAATACATTATTTCATGGGCGCCGAAGAAGAGTGGATGCTTCTCTGTTTTGAGTGCTTATAGACTAGCTCTGGAGGAGCGCTTGAGGCCTTCATTAGTCGCAGCGAGCAGGGCACCGGACGGGCGACGGGTCGTCTGATCCTTTATATAGAGGTAATCTGCTCCTCCTAAGGTGCGCACCTTTGTTTGGAGACTCGTCACTAACTGTTTACCCACCTGGGTGAACAAGAAACGACGGGGTATTGAGGTTTCTGACTTCTGCCTTCTCTGTGCTACCGAGCCAGAGGACACATTTCACATGTTTTGAAGGTGCAAGGTTTGTTTCACATGTTTTGAAGGTGCAAGGTTATTCCCTGCCTACCTTTACTTTATTTCGAATCTCTTTTTCTTCTTAATCTTTCTATTCAGAATTCAGTTAACGACGAGATTTAGTATCCTTTCTTGCATTTTCATAACTCGTGAAATGCCGAGTAGGCAGGAATTCCCCCAATTTGCGACCTACCATAGGATTTGTTATGTAAATTGTAGGATCGAAAGTAGGTCTAGAGGGGGGGTGATTAGACTACTTGACAATATAAAAAATCTGCCTTTAGATCATGCAAAGTTTTTGGCAGTTTCACAAACAAGATCAGTTCAAGTAACACCCTACACATGCAATTCTAGAGTTTATGCAGCGGAAAGTAAATTGCATATGTAAAAGAGAGGTGGAGAAGATCAAACGCAGTTTGGTGACACGGAGATTTTTGTCGTGGTTCCGATAGGTGGTGCTATCGTACATCCACGTTGATGGAGACTTCAACCCACGGAGGGTAACGGCTGCGCGAGTCCACGGAGGGCTCCACCCACGAAGGGTCCACGAAGAAGCAACCTTGTCTATTCCATCACGGCCTACGCCCACGGAGGACTAGCCTTACTCGGGGTAGATCTTCACGAAGTAGGCGATCTCCTTGCCCTTACAAACTTCTTGGTTCAACTCCACATCACGACGGAGGCTCCCAAGCGACACCTAACCAATCTAGGAGGCACCACCCCCCAAAAGGTAATAGACGGCGTTGATGGTGATGAACTCCTTGCTCTTGTGCTTCAAGTGATAAACTCCCCAACACTCAACTCTCCTCACTGATATGGCTGTGGTGGAAGAAAGATTTGAGTGGAAAGCAACTTGGGAAGGCTAGAGATCAAGTTTCATATGGTAGGAATGGAATGGCTTGATCTCAACACAAGGGTAGGTGGTTCACTTCTCAGAAAGTGTATGATAGAAGTGGTGGTACTTTCTGATGGCTCTCCTCACGAATGAGGAGGGGGTGGAGGGGTATATATAGCCTCCACACAAAATCCAACCGTTACACACACATTTGACCAATCTCGGTCAGACCGAAGTGAAAACTCGGTTAGACCGAAAGTTCAAATATAGTGAACGTTGGGATTTTCGGTGGGACCGAAAATACCATCTCGGTGAGACCGAAGTGAGTCAAAGGTTAGGGTTTGCCATTTCGGTGAGACCGAAAATATAAACTCGGATATTCCGAATTGATGTCAACTGATCACAGAAGGTTGGCAGCCCTTTACTTATGGGTGTGTGTTAAGTAGTGAATAGTGCTGATAGTTGAGGGAGTCAGATCACCAAGCACTTGAGCAACAAGAACATTAACACAACCTCATCCCCTTTTAATAGTATTGGCTTTCCTATGGACTCAATGTGATCTTTGATCACTAAACCAAAAATGGAGTCTTGAGCTTTTGCCAATGCTTGTCTTAGCATTTTGAGGGGTCCACTTCTTCAGACATTTCCATACCCACATCATCGAACTTTTCTGAAATGATTCTCAAGAGAATATTAGTTCAATGATATATATGTTGTTATTAATTACCAAAACCACCCGGGGATTAGTTGCACTTTCAATCTCCCCCTTTTTGGTAATTGATGACAACATATAGATCAAAGCTTCGACAAAAGATATAATCAATGAATAATATCGTCGCTTTGAGAGGTATGTGATAAACAAGAGCTCCCCCTAAATTTGTGCATTATTTAAAATTTGCGTTTGAATGCAAATGCACAATCGATTAGGATTATGGGTCACTCTTCCATGTCACATACATCTTGGTGGAGCGCACAAAATGATAAGAATGAATAACATGCACTCAATCACCAAGACAAGAGTGAATAGCCATACAATAAGAAATAGCATATGATAAACAATAAGCACACATTAAAGCATAGTATGACTAAGCACTCATTAAGGTAGCATCAAACGTAGTAGCAAGCACACTTAAAGTATCTGGAACCAAAAGAAACCAATGTATCTCAAGGAAAACGGCAAAAAAACGAAAAGACGAAAGAGCACTCTCTCTCTCGAAGCCCTATGATCTATAACAATTTCTCCCCCTTTGGCAACAAGTTACCAAAAAGTTCGAAAAGGTATAGAGCTAAACGTCACTGCGGGCTCGGCTGGCTGCTCCCGTCTGGGTCGATGTCGGTGTAGAGATAGCTGCGTCGGCGAAGACTTCTGCTGATGTCTGCGCTGGAGGAGTGGATGCTGGAGCTGAAGGAACTGCTGGAGCTGTAGCTGGTGCTGAAGTGGTAGCCCTGGAGTCTGTCACTGGGATAGCTGCAGACCTGGATCCTCTGGGAACTGGAGCATTCTGGCGATGAGAGTCCTGGACTATATCATCCTGCATAAGCTCTGCTCTCTCCTGCCTAGTCTCCTCCATGTCTGCCTCAAGTTTGTTGACAGACACCTGAATCTCAGTCAGCTTCACGTCCAGAGCGTGGATCTTGTCCTCGACGATCCTCTCAAGGCTCTCCTGAGATTGCTCAATGCTGGCCAGGCGTTGTTCAATTCTCCGGGTTGCTTCAAGAATCTGATCTCCGAAGCTCTTTGGCTTAGCTGCTGCTGCTGCTGCCTCTCTGTCAGCTTTGGCTTTCTTTGCAGCTTCAATCTTGGCTTGCCCTTCAACTGAGGTGGGATCCTCTTCATCCATCACAACTACGTTGTCCTCATGCTCTGGCTGCAGTGGTAAGTGCTTCCTATCCAACATGAATTTGCCCGTGCCAAACTTGGCGTTGATAAGCATCTGTATCTGCGGAGCAAACCCACATGACCTCTTCTGGTCAGCTGCAGTCCTCTTAATGGTTTCTACCATCAAGTCCATCACCTTAAAAGGTGCCTTCTCATCGAGAATGTGCAGCATGTTGATAGAATAGCCTCGTATCATCCGGTGGTCACCTGACTTAGGCATCAAAGTATGCCTCAGGATAGTGTTAGTGGTGGTCAGACCTGCCTGGAGATAATACACTGAGCCGAGTTTCCATCCCTCCAAATCAGCAGCTGGGATCTCCTTGTACATATTCTTCATGGAATCATGACTCTTCTTAGGAATCCCATAGACATCAATGTCGTCCTCTCTCTGCACTGGAGCGTTCAGAAGTTCTGCCCATTCTGCAACAGTTGAAGAAAACCGTTGACCTTCAGTCATCCAGGTGATCTTGCCATCGGGGTAGAAATGGGCTGTGGCATAGAACTGCATGATCATCTCGTCATTCCATGCTGTCAGTTCTTGACCCACAAAGTCAGCAACTCCACATGCAGTAAAGCTCTCATGCACATGGGGAAAGAAGTCCCGATGCTCTCTGCTGTCAATGTACTTCCAGTCAACATACCTGGTGTCAGCAACAATGGGCTTCTTATCCATTAGCACGGTCTCATAGAAATCCTGCTGCTCTTTGGTGTGGAATCTGGGGTCCACAGCAGTCCTTCTTCTTACAGCATATGGATCAGACTGTCTCCATAGCCTGAGACCTTTGTCCTTTCTTGCCTTCATGTCCTCAGCTTGAGGATGAGCATCATTGTGGAGTGGCAACTTGGGACGGAGCTTGAGCAACACATGCTCTTCATCTGACTCAGAAGGTGGCATCTCACCTTTGTTCTTCTCAGAAGCTGGAATGCTTCTGGTTGTCCTCTTGGGCTTGGCTGGAGCTGCCTTAGCTTGAGCAGGCTTCTTGGGCTTGGAGGAGGTTTGAGCCCGAATAGCATCACCCATGAACTTAGCTTTCTGAGGAGGAGGCTGGGGTGCATCTTCTTCTTCTTCTTCAGCATCATCAACTTGAGGTTCAGCATAGACAACTCTCTTCCTTTTGGAAGTCTTCTTCACCTTGCTTGGAGCTGGCTCTTCCAAGTTGAGCTTCTTGGCAACTGCAGACTGCTTCACTTTGCTCGTGCCTTTCTTTGGCTGCTGCCCTTGGAGCTCTTTGGCAACCACTTGCCTCTTTGGCTTGGAGGTAACTTCCTCAGCAACAAAATCGGAATCCTCAGAATCAGACGTTCTCTTCTTCCTGGTTCTCGTAGCAGCAGGAGGCAGACCACTAGGGGTGCTCCTCTCACCATCATCACTAGAGCTGCTAGCCTCAGGACTTGTACCTGCCTCTGGAATCTCAGCAAACGGTGATTCAGACCTGTTCTGGCTGTCACTGACATCTGACATGGCTGAAAGACCTGTGAATAGATAAGGTGTAGGCAGAGTAGAAGAGTTATCACAACTGCAGAAGTTTTTGCAAAAAAAATGAGTTAAAAACTTAGTTTTGAGTTTTCACAGAATGTATTTCGGTCAAACCGATTTCAAGTTTCGGTGTAACCGAAGTGTTCAACAGAACCTACACACCACTTTCGGTCAGACCGAAATGGGTTTCGGTCCTACCGAAAAACTAGGGTTTCATAGAAACTTCACTTCGGACATTCCGATTTTCACAACTCGGTCAGACCGAACTGTGTAGTGCAATGGTCAGAGACCAAATCGGTCAGTCCGAGTTTCAGGAATCGGCTTCACCGAGATGCATTCCGTGGAAACCTAAACCTAAGAATTTTCCTCGAAACTAAACGATCTGAACAATGTATTGGGAACATATCAAACGTGGATTGAATCAGGGCAGTCCTATCATGCAAGAATCAGAAGTGGAGCATGAATAGGGATCGAGACACACCCTAACTTGGTGGTGTCCCTCTACGGCGGCAACGGAGGAGAAGATTACCGTTGACGGCGGCGGAGACCTGCGGCAAGGGCACACAGGCGACGATGGCGACGATCCTTAGATCAGGGCGGCGGCAGCAGGGGTCTTGGAGGGCGAACGGTTTGAAAGGAATAGATCGCGCGCAGCCCTCAGTATATATAACCCCGTACTGTCGGTGGGACCGAGTTGAAAAACTCGGTGTCACCGAGATGTATTTCTGCTGTGCAGTTACACATATCGGTCAGACCGAGATTTTGAACTCGGTTTCACCGAGATGAAACCTAGATCAATCTAAGTGTTTCGGTTGGACCGAGATTGAGAAGCCGGTCAGACCGAAATAGACTTAGAAGGTTTTGGAAGTCAGCCTTAGACGAATCGGTGGTTCCGAGTGCTCCTCACTCGGACTGTCCGAAAAAGACTTGTTCAAAGTTGTGATATAAGCATGAATAGAATTTTGAGACAAGATAGCATAGATAGCTAGGGAAAGTGCTTAGGCATTCTTGTCCATCCATTTGGCCAGAAAAAGAAACCAAAACAATCAAAACAACAAATGGATGTCCTTGAATGGATAAAATCATGCATCCAACATGCTCACACAATAAGATAGCAACTAAAATATGTGTCAAACATGCACAACCAAAACTCTAGCTACTAGCACACAAATTGTCGATGACTAGGTCATCTATGTATGAGTATATTGACTTAGGAGTCAAATGAGAACATTTGATCATAGGTCATACTCATCGTTTAAGCACAAGTGGGATTACCACTTTTACATAAAGCATTTATGTGTTCACATCATTTGGAGATGCTTTAGCTCATTTTTAGAGCAAAGCTCCCCCTAGATGTGAGAACCCCTTTTAAAGGGTCAAACTAACCTTGGGTTGTCGTAGAAGACTTCATGTAGATGTTGAAGATGTGGATGCTCAATGTTGATGTAGACCATCAAGAGTTGGGAGCAATCCTTTGGATTAGGGCACTTTCAATACCTACATGGGTTAGTCCCACAAGGAACAAACAAGAATATCCATGGACATAGAGTGAAGTGCACAAAAGATGATGTCCATGAAAGCAATGATTACCTTGTCCCTTGACTTACCAACAAGAGGGTTTGTGACTCCATGAACAAGTGCATGATGTGGAAGTTGATTGCACAAGTTCTTGCCAAAATGAATATGAGTGAAGTTTGTTGGCGGAGTCACCCTCAAGAACCTACTAGTTCTTCTTCTTTGGGATCCACATCATCTTGATGGGAATCCTTGGTGTTGTAGTTGAGCTTGACGAAGTAGAACTTGATGTGTCCTTGGGAACCCACTTGACCATGGCTTGAGGTGCTTCAATGAATGCATCAATCTCCTCTTGAAGCTTGTCCTTGGCCTTTAGCTTGTGGTCTTGTGGTGGAAGGTCATCTCGAGCTTGTTCCACATTGGAAGAAGTAGGATCATACTTCTCCTTTTGTGAAACAAACTGTGGAGTAGGGTATTGACCTTCTTCCCACTCAATACCTTTGGCGTTGAACTTTCGCTCAAAACCAATCCCTTGATTCTTCCGGTGTCTTCCTTGTTTGCGAACAATCTCCTCAAAGTTCTTGCTTCCGGCAAGACTCTTGTAGACACCTTTCTCTATGATTTCCTTCAATAGGCTATTTTCTTGCTCAAGTGTAACTTGGCTTGAAACATTGTTAGTGGAATCAAGAGAACTACTAGAAGTAACAACATTGGATTTAACATTGTTATTGTTACTACTAGAGGAAGAATTTTTCTTATGCTTGTCATGCTTAGTCTTAATAGGTGGCAAGAAATTAGACAAGAGAAGTCGTTTGGCAAGATATGAAGAACTCTTCTTTCGAAGATCATCATTGATTGCTTTTAGAAACTCATGTTCTTGCTCTAGAGTGAGCTTCTCGAAGCGTAGCTTCTCATGAGATCTTAGGAGCTCTCTATGATCTTCTTGAGTAGTTTCATGAGCTAACTTAAGAGTGTTTAATTCTTTAGTTAGACGCTCAATCTCCTTCATAGCATTGTCATTCGACTCTTCTCGACTATAAAGACTACTAGCATTTTCATCATTACTAAGCTCACTAGATTTATCATGCAAGAGCTCATCTTCACCAAGTAAGTCATCCTCATCACTATCAAAGTCAATGAACTCAGGGTGTGTTACCTTGGGGCCTTTAGCCATGAAGCATCTTCCAATTCCCTCATTTGGTGAATCAAATAAGTCGTAGGAGTTGGAGTTGGAGGATACGAGTGCAAGTTCGGCAACACCTTCATCTTGACTGTAGTCGGAGTCGGAGTGATAGCTTCCATCGGATTGACTGTCAGAGTCGGAGCCGGAGACCCATTCACCAACATGAGCTTGATGTCTTCTTCTTGTGTAGCTCCTTGATGACTTGTCTTTCCTCTCCGAATCCTTGCTTCTCCGAGAGGGTCTTCGTTCATAACGATCATCTCTACTCCTTCTCTCTTTCCGAGGTGACTCATCTCTTGCTCTTCTTCTTGGAGATTCTTCTCTTCTCTTGTGGGGAGCCGTACACTCATTTGAGAAGTGTCCGGGTCTTCCACAATTGTAGCAGTTTCGATCACGACTAGAAGATCTCTTTCCATCATATGATCTAGACTTTGAGCTTCTCTCTTTGCCTCTATTCTTGTAGAACTTGTTGAAGTTCCTGACCATTAGGCTTATGTCTTCATTGGAAACTAACTTGTCACTTGAGGTAGTAGGAGCATCACTTGTAGCTTTGTAATCACCACTTGACTTGTTGTGAAGCTCTTCCTTATCCTTAAGTGTCATCTCATGAGCAACAATCCTTCCAATGACTTCAGTTGGCTTGAGAGTCTTGTAGTTTGGCATCATTTGGATCAAAGTGCACACGGTGTCATACTTTCCATCCAAAGCTCTGAGAATCTTCTTAATGATGAATCGGTCGGTCATTTCTTCGCTTCCTAAGCCAGCAATCTCATTTGTGATGAGAGCAAGCCTAGAGTACATTTCAGCGACTCCTTCACCATCCTTCATCTTGAACTTGTCAAGTTGACCTTGAAGAATATCTAGCTTTGATTCCTTCACAGATTCAGTACCTTCGTGCATTTCAACCAAAGTATCCCAAATCTCTTTAGCATTCTCAAGACGGCTGATTTTGTTGAACTCTTCGGGACACAAAGCATTGAAGAGAATGTCACAAGCTTGAGCATTGTTTTGCAACATCTTCAGTTCTTCGGGTGTAGCTTCGCGATCCGGAACTTTTCCTTCTTCAAATAAGTCACCTTGCATGCCAACACAAATAATGCCCCATGCGGCTGGGTTATGACCAAGAATATGCATTTTCATTTTATGCTTCCAACTAGCAAAATTTGTACCATCAAAGTAAGGACCTCTACGATAATTACCCTCACTAGACGCCATACTCTCCTAGGTTGTGAAACCAAGCTTATGGAGTCCAATGCAATGGAAACCAAGGCAATGGAGACCAAAGCTCTGATACCACTTGTAGGATCGAAAGTAGGTCTAGAGGGGGGGTGATTAGACTACTTGACAATATAAAAAATCTGCCTTTAGATCATGCAAAGTTTTTGGCAGTTTCACAAACAAGATCAGTTCAAGTAACACCCTACACATGCAATTCTAGAGTTTATGCAGCGGAAAGTAAATTGCATATGTAAAAGAGAGGTGGAGAAGATCAAACGCAGTTTGGTGACACGGAGATTTTTGTCGTGGTTCCGATAGGTGGTGCTATCGTACATCCACGTTGATGGAGACTTCAACCCACGGAGGGTAACGGCTGCGCGAGTCCACGGAGGGCTCCACCCACGAAGGGTCCACGAAGAAGCAACCTTGTCTATTCCATCACGGCCTACGCCCACGGAGGACTAGCCTTACTCGGGGTAGATCTTCACGAAGTAGGCGATCTCCTTGCCCTTACAAACTTCTTGGTTCAACTCCACATCACGACGGAGGCTCCCAAGCGACACCTAACCAATCTAGGAGGCACCACCCCCCAAAAGGTAATAGACGGTGTTGATGGTGATGAACTCCTTGCTCTTGTGCTTCAAGTGATAAACTCCCCAACACTCAACTCTCCTCACTGATATGGCTGTGGTGGAAGGAAGATTTGAGTGAAAAGCAACTTGGGAAGGCTAGAGATCAAGTTTCATATGGTAGGAATGGAATGGCTTGATCTCAACACAAGGGTAGGTGGTTCACTTCTCAGAAAGTGTGTGGTAGAAGTGGTGGTACTTTCTGATGGCTCTCCTCACGAATGAGGAGGGGGTGGAGGGGTATATATAGCCTCCACACAAAATCCAACCGTTACACACACATTTGACCAATCTCGGTCAGACCGAAGTGAAAACTCGGTTAGACCGAAAGTTCAAATATAGTGAACGTTGGGATTTTCGGTGGGACCGAAAATACCATCTCGGTGAGACCGAAAATATAAACTCGGATATTCCGAATTGATGTCAACTGATCACAGAAGGTTGGCAGCCCTTTTTCGGTGAGACCGAAACTCAGAATCGGTGTGACCGAGAATCTAGGGTTTGGAGAAACAACTGAAGTGGTTCATCTCGGTGGGACTGAGTTGGAGAAATCGGTGTGACCGAGATTACTTATGGGTGTGTGTTAAGTAGTGAATAGTGCTGATAGTTGAGGGAGTTAGATCACCAAGCACTTGAGCAACAAGAACATTAACACAACCTCATCCCCTTTTAATAGTATTGGCTTTCCTATGGACTCAATGTGATCTTTGATCACTAAACCAAAAATGGAGTCTTGAGCTTTTGCCAATGCTTGTCTTAGCATTTTGAGGGGTCCACTTCTTCAGACATTTCCATACCCACATCATCGAACTTTTCTGAAATGATTCTCAAGAGAATATTAGTTCAATGATATATATGTTGTTATTAATTACCAAAACCACCCGGGGATTAGTTGCACTTTCATAAATAGGTATATGTTCCTTTCCATTATGAATCGCGATTGTATGGCCAATCATTGTGGGTAGAATGCTAGATGCCCGGGACCACGTTACTATTGTTTCTTTCTCCTCCTTCATATTGAACTTTTCTATCTTTGCCAATAAATGATGAGCTACAAAAGGATTCATTTTTTTCGTATCATAGCTGATTACTCCTTTTTTCCTTTTTAAAGAGTGGCATTTTATGTCCAATATCTCGATCGAAGTACGGAGGTAAGAATAAATAGAATAATGATCAATGGAAAAAAGAAAAAAAACCTTTAGCTGGATAAGGGGCGGATGTAGCCAAGTGGATCAAGGAAGTGGATTGTGAATCCACCATGCGCGGGTTCAATTCCCGTCATTCGCCCATCGCATTATTGCAAATTCCAAAAATGCAATTTTCCATATTCCTAGTTACTTATTTACTTACGGCGATGAAGAATAAAACTATTGCTATATTTTTTTCCTTTTCCTAGTTCTTCCAAGCGCAGGATAACCCCAAGGGGCTGTGGTTTTTTCTACCAATGGGAGCTTTTCCTTCACCGCCACCATGGGGGTGGTCCACAGGGTTCATAACTACCCCTCTTACTACGGGGAATTTACCTAGCCAACACTTAGATCCGTCTCTACCCAAACTTTTTTGGTTCACCCCAACATTACCCACTTGTCCAACTGTTGTCCACGGGCGGTCGGGCTATGGCAAGCCATGGCAGAACACTAGCACATACATGAGGTGACAACATTCTGGCGGACGGGAACATAGTAGCGGGCTCAATGCCTCTTTGACCTGCCGGACCTGGAGCGAATGGAATTGATGATGATGCTATGGCGCTCCTGGCATGTTTGGAACAAGCTCACGCACAACAAGCAAGCGCCTCCCGTCAAAGCTTCCTGTCGCTTCCTGCTGGGCTATGTTGAATTCCTTATCAGTGTGCAAAACAAGCCGAAGTCTGACCCGGTGAAGGGCAAGCAGGTAGCCGAAGCATTGCACACTAGATAATCTGATCCTAAATCCACAATTCATCAGATCTCGACAAACACACCGCAAAAGAAGATTACATCGAATAGATCTTTAATAACATCGAGGAGAACATTGTATTGAAGATCCAAGAGAGATAAGCAGCCATCTAGCTACTAGCTATGGACCCGTAGGTCTTTGGTAAACTACTCACACATCATCGAAGGGGCAGAAAGGTTGATGTAGATGCCCTCCGCGATGGAATCCCCCTCTCGCAGAGTACCGGAAAAGGCCCCCAGATGAGATCTCATGAGGTCAGACACCTGCGGCGGTGGAAAAGTATTTTCATGGACTCCTCTGATGTAATAGGAATGTTTGAGAATTTATAGAGGCGGAGTTAGGGTTAGGGGATCCCCGAGGGGCCCACAAGCCCACGGGGATCCCCCCGCTAGGGCGCGGCCCTGAGGCTTGTGGCCTCCTCGGGACTCCTCTAACCTCCTCCCCAAGTCTTCTTGGTGTCTTCTGGTCTAAGAAAAATCATCGCGGAAGTTTTATTCTGTTTGGACTCCGTTTGATATTCCTTTTCTGAAAAATTCAAGAACAAGGAAAAGAACAGAAACCGGCACTGGCTCTAGGATAATAAGTCAGTCCCAAAATTAATATAAAATAGCATATTAATGCATATAAAACATCCAAAGTTGATAATATAATAGCATGGAACACTAAAAAATTAGAGATACGTTGGAGACGTATCACACCACTCGGCCTTGACATCTTAAGCTTAAGATACACATCATGGTCGGGCAATGAAACACGTGTAGGTTGGCCTACCTAGGATGGCGTGGTATGCACTTCGGAAGTCTACCACTTTGAAAGTTAGTCACTCCTTTCTGAAGTTCTGCTTCTCACCAAATTCAACATCGAAGGAAATTTGCCCGAGTGACTTGGCCTTCTTCCCGGGGATTACCTCGTGGAACTGCATGTTGCTCTGGTCGAGTCGGGACATCGGGATGCCCATAGCCTCAAGATTGTCGGTGTAAATGATGTTGAGCCCGCTGCTGTTGTCCATGGTGACCTTGCGTAGTCGGACACCTTCCATGACCGGGTCGACCACCAAAGCCTACCGCCTAGAGGTCGGAATATGGGTTGGGTGGTCCGACTAGTCGAATGTCACGGGTGTCTTTGTTACGTCTCCAACGTATCTATAATTTTTCATTGTTCCATGCTGTTATATTATCATTCTTGGATGTTTTACAATCATTTTATAGCAACTTTATATCATTTTTTGGGACTAACCTATTAACATAGTGCCCAATGCCAGTTGTTGTTTTTTGCTTGTTTTTTACTTCACAAAAAAACAATACCAAACTGAGACCAAACGCAGTGAAACTTTTTGGAGAATTTTTCTAGGCCAGAAGACACATGATGGGCCAAAGAAGCACCTGGGGGTGCTCCGAGGGGAGCACAACCAACCAGGGCACTCCCAGGAGCCCAGGCGCACCCTGGTGGGTTGTCCCCACCTCGGTGGCCTCCCGCACCGCTTCTTGGCTCTATGAATACCCAAATATTCCAGAAACCCTAGGGGAGTCGACGAAAAACAATTTCAGCCACCGCAAGTTCTCGAACCACGAGATCCAATCTAGACACCATCACGGACGGGTCCATCATCCTCATTGGTGCCTCTCCGATGATGTGTGAGAAGTCCACCATAGACCTACGGGTCCATAGTCAATAGCTAGATGGCTTCCTCTCTCTCTTTTGATTATCAATACAATGGTCTCTTCGAGATCTATTTGATGTAACTCTTTTGCGGTGTGTTTGTTGGGATCCAATGAATTTTGAGTTTATGATCAGATCTATAACCATGAAAGTTATTTGATTTTTCTTGATCTCTTATATGCATGGTAACTTATAGCCTTGTATTTTTTCTTCTAATCTTTGTTTTAGTTAGGCCGGCTAGATCGATTTTTCTTGCCATGGGAAGAGGTGCTTTGTGATGGGTTCGATCTTGCGGTGTTCTTTCCCGGTGACAGAAGGGGCAGCAAGACACGCATGTATCGTTGCTATTAAGGATACCAAGGTGGGTCTATTCCTACATGAATAGATCTTGTCTACATCATGTCATCATTCTTATTTCATTACTCCATTTCTCCATGAACTTAATACACTAGATGCATGCTTGATAGCGGTCGACGTGTGGAGTAATAATAGCAGATGCACGCAGGAGTCGGTCTACTAATCTTGGACGTGATGCCCATATAATGATCATTGCCTGGATATCGTCATAACAATTCGATTTTCTATCAATTGCCCAACAGTAATTTGTTTACCCACCGTGTGCTATTTCTTGAGAGAATCCACTAGTGAAATTTACGGCCCCCGGGTCTACTTTCTATCATATTTGCTTTCCGATCTACTATTTGCCTTTGCGATTTATTTTTATTTGCTTTTATTTTCATATCTATATTATGAAAACCCAAAAAAAAACGTGTTGAGTTTTATTTGTAGTTACTTGCATCTATCAATCTATTACTACCTCCGTTCCTAAATATTTGTCTTTCTAGACATTTCAAATGGTTACAACATACGGATGTATGTAGACATATTTTAGAGTGTAGATTCAATCATTTTGCTTTGTATGTAGTCACTTGTTGAAATCTCTAGAAAGACAAATATTCAGAACGGAGGGAGTACAATTTTATCCTATCAACACGTCAATTTATGGCACCGCTACCCGAAAGGGATTGACAACCCCTTTTACTCGTCGGGTTGCAAGTATTTGTTCTTTGTGTGTAGGTACCATTTACATAGTGTTGCGTGGTCCTCCCACTGGTTCGATAACCTTGGTTTTATAACTGAGAGAAATACTTACCGTCGTTGTGATACATCATCCCTTCCTCTTTGGGGAAACACCAACACATCTCAAGCACACGTCAAAGGAAATTCTGGCGCCCTGGGGAGGCATCATCAACATCTAGCAGGTTCCTAATCACAAATCTCATCTCCTTGCAATTTACATTATTTGCCATTTGCCTCTCGTTTTCACCTCCCCCACTTCACAAAATTTGCCGTTTTATTTGCCTTGTTTTTCGTTCGCCGTTTTCTTGTCAGATCTGTTTTTGTTTGCAATCTTGTTTGCGCAGTCATGGTGTCTCAAGAAAACACCGAGTTGGGTGATTTTTCCAATACCAATAACCATGATTTTATTAGCACTCCGATTGCTCCTCCCGCCACTAGTGTGGAATCTTGTGATATCAGTGCCGCTTTGTTGAATCTTGGTATGAAAGAGCAATTTTTCCAGTACTCCTAATGAGGATGCCACGTCCCATCTAAACACATTCATAGAATTGTGTGATATGCAAAAGAAAAAAGATGCGGACAATGATATTGTGAAGTTAAACTTGTTTCCTTTCTCTTTGCGAAATTGTGCAAAAAATTGGTTTTCTTCTTGGCCTCGCAATAGTATGGATTCTTGGGATAAGTGCAAATATGATTTTATTACTAAGTAATTTATGCCCGCGAAAATTATTTCCCTTAGAACGCAAATGATGAATTTCAAGCAACTTGAGCATGAACATTTTGCACAATCTTGGGAAAGAATGAAATTGATGCTAATAAATTTTCCTACTCATGGTTTAAATCTTTGGATGATCATACAAATTTTTTTATGCATGATTGAATTTTGTTTCTAGAAATCTTTTAGATTCCGCCGCGGGTGGTACTTTTAAGTAAATTAATTTGGGTGATGCTACCAAATTGGTTGATAATATTATGGCAAACTATTCACAATGGCATACGGAAAGAGTGCCTACTAGTAAAAAAGTTAATTCGATTGAAGAAATTAATTCTTTGAGTGAAAAAGTTGATGCTCTTATGAAAATGGTTGCTAGTAAAAGTGCTCCTGTTGATCTCAATGATGTGCCTTTGTCTACTTTGATTGAGCAAAATAGTGATCTCGTAGATGTGAATTTTATCCCACGAAACAATTTCAATAACGATGCTTATAGAGGTAATTCTAATCCTAGGCCTTTTCCTGGGAATTCCTATAATAATTATGGCAATTCCTATGGTAATTCTTCCTACAATAAAATAGGAACCCCTCTGATCTTGAGAGTAATATTAAATAATTTATCAATATTCAAAAGGTTTTCAATACTACGATAGAAGAAAAGTTGAATAAGATTGATGATATGTCTAGAAGTATTGATAGAATATCTCATGATGTAGAAAACATCAAGTTGAAATTTTTTGTACTCGAGGTTGAAGAATAATTTAAGGATTTATATGTTTCTATGGATGAATATAAGAAAAGAACCGCTATGCTTAGAGCTAAAAGAGAATTTTTAGAAAGAGCGTTTTCTAGTGATTGCTTTCGTAAAAATGATGAAGATCTTAAGAAGATCGGTGTTTCTTCTATTGATTCCTTGTTTAGTAAAATTTAAATTTATAATAAAGGGAAAAGAGATGAGTCAACTTTAGCTAGAAGGCGTCTCGATGATTCGGAGGGTGAAAATCTTGATGAAAATTTTGCTAAAAATGGGTTTGGAGAGGTCAAAACTTTAATTAGTGATGTGCCCACTCTTTTGAATTACAAAGACTTTAATTATGATAATTGTTCTTTGATTGATTGTATTTCTTTGTTGCAATCTGATAACCCACAAGTATAGGGGATCGCAACAGTTTTCGATAAGTAAGAGTGTCGAACCCAATGAGGAGCTAAAGGTAAAACAAATATTCCCTCAAATTCTATCAACCACCGATACAACTCTACGCACGCTTGACGTTTGCTTTACCTAGAACAAGTAAGAAGCTAGAAGTACTTTGTAGGTGTAACAGGATAGGTTTGCAAGAATATAAAGAGCACGTAAATAAAAACTAGGGGCTGTTTAGATACAGAAGCAATAAAGTTAGTATAGCGAGTGTGGAAAAAGTGGTGGTGGGAGTTGCGAAATTTTCCCTAAGCAATTGACTACGTTACTAGACCAATAGCAAGTTTTATGTGGGAGAGGCCACTGCTAGCATGTCATCCCTGACTTGGAATTCTATGCACTTATGATTGGAACTATTAGCAAGCATCCGCAACTACTAACATTCATTAAGGTAAAACCCAACAATAGCATTAAGATATATTGGTCCCCCTTCAATCCCGTATGCATCAATTTCTATGCTAGGTTGAAGCTTCTGTCACTCTTGCCCTCCAATACATAGTCCTATCAACATACAACTAACCCTATGGTGTGATCCATGCACGCACTCATATGATGGGCACCAAAGGATAGCAACATAACCACAAGCAAATTAAACCAATCATAGCAATTCACCAATTACTGATAGTACAACGAAAATCTACTCAGACATCATAGGATGGCAACACATAATTGGATAATAATATGAAGCATAAAGCACCATGTTCAAGTAGAGGGTACAGCGGGTTGCGGGAGAGTGGTCCGCTGTAGATAGATGGGGGAAGGTGATGAAGATGTTGGTGAATATGACGGAGGTGTTGGTGTAGATCGCCGTCGCACGATGATGGCCCCGGTGGCACTCCGGCACCACCGGAAGCGAGGGGGAGACAGCCCCCCTCCTTCTCCTTCTTCCTTGGGCTTCTCCCTAGGTGGGAGAAGGGTTCTCCCTCTAGTCCTTGGTCTCCATGGCATGGGAGGGTGAGAGCCCCTCCGAGATTGGATATGTCTCTCTGTCTCTCTCTGTTTCTGCATTCCCAGATTTTGGCCTTTCACCATTTATTATATTCCCGGAGATCCGTCACTCGAATTGGGCTAAAATTTTGACACTATTTGTATCCAGATATTGGCTTTCTTGCGGCAAAAGAAGGGCACCAACCACCTTACGGGGTGGCCACGAGGGTCAGGGGCGTGCCCACCCCCTGGGGAACGCTCCCCTGCCTCGTGGCCCCCTCGGGCATCATCTCGCATTGATTCTTCTTCCCAAAAACCACATATATTCCATAAAAAATCTCCGTGCATTTTTATCCCGTTTGGACTCCGTTTGATATGGATATTCTGCGAAACAAAAAAGATACAACAAACAGGAACTCACACTGGGCACTGGATCAATATGTTAGTCCCAAAATAGTATAAAAAGTTGCCAAAAGTATGTCAAAGTTGTAGAATATTGGCATGGAACAATAAAAAAATATAGATACGACGAAGACGTATCAGCATCCCCAAGCTTAATTCCTGCTCGTCCTCGAGTAGGTAAATGATAAAAAAGATAATTTTTTATGTGGAGTGCTACCTAGCATAATCTTGATCATGTAATCTAATCTAATCATGGCATGAATATTAAGACACGAGTGATTCAAAGCAATAGTCTATCATTTGACATAAAAGAATTTAATACTCGGGAATCCCACCAAACAATCAAATCTTTCAAAATATCAATGCTAAAGAACGTTATCCTTACAAAATCATAGTCTTTTATGCTCCCTTTTCTTAACACAAGGTACCCCTCATGCCCATCCCGGTGTCAGCCAAGCAATTGTTTTCATACTTTACTTTTTTGAACCTTTTCAACTCTTCACGCAATACATGAGCGTGAGCCATGGACATAGCACTATGGGGGGAATAGAAGGTGGTAGTAGAGAAAAGTAGGGAGAAAGTCTCACATCGACTAGGCAAATCAATGGACTATGGAGATGTCCATCAATTGAAATCAATGTGAGTGAGTAGGGATTGCCATGTGACAGATGCACGAGAGCTATAAGTGTATGAAAGCTCAAAAGAAAAGTAGTGGGTGTGCATCAACTTGCTTCCTCATGAAGACCTAGGGCATTTGAGGAAGCCCGTCGTTGGAATATACAAGCCAAGTTCTATAATGAAAATTCCCACTAGTATATGGAAGTGACAACATAGGAGACTCTCTATCATGAAGAACATGGTGCTATGATGAAGCACAAGTGTGGAAAAAAAGATAGTAGTATTGTCCGCTTTTCTCTTTTTTTCTTTTTTTCTTTTTTTCCTTTTTCCCTTTTTTGGCCTTCCTTTTTTTTGGCCTTTCTTCCTTTTTTTTATTTGGCCTTTTTATTCGGGACAATGCTCTAATAATGATGATCCACACTTTTATTTACTTACAACTCGATATTACAACTCGATGCTAGAACAAAGTATGACTCTATATGAATGCCTCCGGTGGTGTACCGGGACGTGCAATGATCTAGCATAGCAATGACATCAAAAAATGGTCAAGCCATGAAAACATCATGCTAGCTGTCTTACGATCATGCAAAGCAATATGACAATGATGGTGCGTGTCATAACAAACGGAACGGTGGAGTTACATGGCAATATATCTCAGAATGGTATGGAAATGCCATAATAGGTAGGTATGGTGGCTGTTTTAAGGAAGGGTATAAGGTGGTTTGATGCACCGGCGAAAATTGCGCGGTACTAGAGTGGCTAGCAAGGTGGAAGGGTGAGAGTGTGTATAATCCATGGACTCGACATTAGTCATAAAGAACTCACATACTTATTGCAAAAAATCTATTAGCGCTCGAAGCAAAATACTACGACGCATGATCCTAGGGGGGGGGGGTTGGTAGGAGTTAACCATCGCGCGCCCCCGACCTTCACGCAAAGATAAACAATCAAAATACAATGCACGCCAATTCGGTTACATAGTTAGGAGACCATACGTGCATGCTTTGGGAATCACAAACCTTAACACCAATATTTTTACTAAACCACAATCATTCGCTAGTACCTCCAACATATTAGCATCTCTATATCGCAAAACTATTGCAAGGAATAAAACATATCATATTCAGCGGTCTACAAGTTTATGTAGGATTTTATGACTAACCATGTGAATGACCCATTCCTGTCAACTCTCTAAATAGATATAAGTGAAGCAAGAGAGTTTTAATTCTTTCTACAAAAGATATGCCCTGCTCTAACAAATATAAGTGAAGCAAAAGAGCATTCTACAAATGACGGTTTTCTATGTGAAGAGAAACAGGCAATCCAAACTTCAAATGATATAAGTGAAGCACATGAAGCATTCTATAAAGCCATACTCAAAAGATATAAATGAAGTGAAAAGAGTATTCTATAAATCAACCAAGGACTATCTCATACCAGCATGGTGCATTTATTAAAATAAAAATAAAAAGCACACGACGTTCCAAGAATTTACGCATATCATGTGAACGAAACGAATCCGAAAACATATCGATACTTGTTGAAGAAAGATGGGATGCCTTCCGGGGCATCCCCAAGCTTAGACGCTTGAGACTTCTTGAATATTTACTTGGTGTGCCTTGCGCATCCCCAAGCTTGAGCTCTTTCCTCTCCTCCTTCTCCTCACATCAAGACTTCCTCGATCTTCAAACACTTCATCCACACAAAACTTAACCCGAACTTTTAGTGGCGGGGTTAGTGCATATGATCAATGAAATCCCATCATGTACTGCTCTAACATTATTGTATAATTATGAACAAACATTACCCACTGTATGCTATCACAATTCTATGGCCCCAAGTCAAGGAGGCTTCAACAAGAATTCAAACATATGCAAATAATGAAGCTATAACAACAATCTGTGAAAACAAGACAGTCTGTAGTAATCTGAACATTAACCATACTTCTGTAACTCTAAACATTTTGGCAAAATTAGGAAAAAAAATTATAGCAAGACTTTGCAAAAAGTTTCAGATCCTTTCGACGTTCTAGTAAAAAATGTAAAATCACGCACTACAGCCAAAGTTTCTGTTTTTGCACCGCACAAACCAACAAGCAGTTTAATCATCCTAAAGGCAAACCTTGGCACATTATTTTTATAATACAATGGAATTGTACAAGGGGATAATTATTTTTGTTGAAAAGTTTCTGTAATCAAGTTTCACAAAGTTTCCATGGGCATGAACAAAGTTCAAGGCTATCTCCCACTTTAACAATGCTCGTCTTTCTCACTTTTGCTTTTCTTTTTGAAAAAGTTTTAGGTTCCCCTCTTTTTTAAAAAAACTTTATAAAAGCACACAACAGAGATAAATGACTCTCTAAAACTTCTGGGTTGTCTCCCTGGCAGCTCTTTCTTTAAAGCCATTAAGCTAGGCATATAGTGCTCAAGTAATGGATCCACCCGGATCCCAAGGTATATCAAAGTCGATTTTAATTAACAATGATTTGTGATTTAGTAGTGAGCACAAAGTAACATATATCATGCAACAACGAAGTCTAACTCTCTTCCTATGCATCGGCATGTCATAAAAGAACAATTCATGCACACATAGTAAAGGCCAATGCATAGCATAAACAGTTTCTTGCAATTTTATCGTATTGGAAACATAGAGAGGCGGAGATGTAGTTCCTCTCTCATAATAATTGCAAGTAGAAGCAGCAAGCACATGCATATTATATCCATTAAAATCATCATGTGTAGTAGTAAGATGCAACCCATCAATATAGTCCTTAATAAGTGCAAACTTCTCCGATATAGTGTAGTCGGGAGAATTCAAAAAGATGATAGGACTATCATGCGTGGGTGCAATAGCAACAATTTCATGTTTACATAAGGGACTATAGCAAGTTCATATCCATAAGCATAATTCATATTGGCATCATGTCCACAAGCATAGCAAGCATTAATTTCATCAAAAAGGGATATTTCAAACGAATCAAAGGGATCATAGCAATCATCATAGCATTCATCCTTCAGTAAGCATGAAGGGAAATTAAACAATGTATGAGTTGAAGAGTTACTCTCATTAGAAGGTGGGCACGTGTAGCTAATCCGCTCTTCCTCCTTTTGTTCTTCGCTCTCCTCCTCATCTTTTTCATCTAATGAGCTCACAGTGTCATCAATTCCTTCTTCCATTGTTTCCTGCAAAATATTAGTCTCTTCTTGGACAGCGGAGGAGTCTTCAATATATGGTTTAATATAAGGATTAGAAGCATAATTATCATAGCAATATTTAAGTATGGCCAAATTTTCAGTTTTGTAGAGAGTAGTATCACACTCTTCAATAGAAGCAATTTCACAAGTACCCCTAAAAGCAAAAAATTCTTCAATTTGTTGAACATCATAGTAATTATAAACCCCCTTAGTATACGAAGATACGATTCCATTATCACTAAACTCACATTGGTAAGGAAGGTGTTTCTTAGGGTCTTTATAACAACAAGTACAATCATATATTTCACATAAATTCCGAGCATAGCACTGCAAATGATGAATTTGATCCAGTAAAAGTTTCCCTTTTTCAGATATGCGATGTCGCACATAACAAGCATGCTCATATAAAGATTTTCCCTCAACTAAGCTAGTTGGGATTTTAGCTCGAGCACATAGGAATTGAAGATGATCCAAGTAAAAAGCTTCAGTAGTGTGATAGATTTTGAGTGGTTCTTCAACCATTGGTTCGGTAGGTACCACTAATTTTTTGGTATTTTGCGTTTCCTACCCATAACTAGATATAGAAAACAAGAGCAAAAAATTAAAAACTACTTAATGATAAAGCAAACAAGAACACACGAGAATATTCACCCCACGCTATAACTTCCCGGCAACGGCGCCAGAAAAAGGTCTTGATAACCCCACAAGTATAGGGGGTCACAACGGTTTTCGATAAGTAAGAGTGTCGAACCCAACGAGGAGCTAAAGGTAGAAAAGATATTCCCTCAAGTTCTATCAACCACCGATACAACTCTACGCACGCTTGACGTTCGCTTTACCTAGAACAAGTAAGAAGCTAGAAGTACTTTGTAGGTGTAACGGGATAGGTTTGCAAGAATATAAAGACCACGTAAATAAAAACTAGGGGCTATTTAGATAAAGAAGCTATAAAGTTAGTATAGCGAGTGTGGGAAAAGTGGTGGTAGGAGTTGCGAAATTGTCCCTAAGCAATTGACTATGTTACTAGACCGATAGCAATTTTTATGTGGGAGAGGCCACTGCTAGCATGTCATCCCTGACTTGGAATTCTATGCACTTATGATTGGAACTATTAGCAAGCATCCGCAACTACTAACGTTCATTAAGGTAATACCCAACCATAGCATTAAGATATATTGGTCCCCCTTCAATCCCGTATGCATCAATTTTTATGCTAGGTTGAAGCTTCTGTCACTCTTGCCCTCCAATACATATTCCTATCAACATACAACTAACCCTATGGTGTGATCCATGCATGCACTCATATGATGGGCACCAAAGGACAGCAACATAACCACAAGAAAATTAAACCAACCATAGCAATTCACCAATTACCGATAGGACAACGAAAATCTACTCAGACATCATAGGATGGCAACACATCATTGGATAATAATATGAAGCATAAAGCACCATGTTCAAGTAGAGGGTACAACGGGTTGCGGGAGAGTGGTCCGCTGTAGATAGATGGGGGAAGGTGATGAAGATGTTGGTGAAGATGACGGAGGTGTTGGTGTAGATCGTCGTCGCACGATGATGGCCCCGGTGGAACTCCGGCGCCACCGGAAGCGAGGGGGAGAGAGCCCCCCTCCTTCTCCTTCTTCCTTGGCCTTCTCCCTAGGTGGGAGAAGGGTTCTCCCTCTAGTCCTTGGTCTCCATGGCATGGGAGGGGCGAGAGCCCCTCCGAGATTGGATATGTCTCTCTGTCTCTCTCTGTTTCTGCGTTGCCAGATTCTGGCCTTTCACCGTTTCTTAAATTCCAGGAGATCCGTAACTCCGACTGGGCTGAAATTTTGACACGGTTTGTATCCGGATATTGGCTCTCTTGCGGCGCAAGAAGGGCACCAACCGCCTTACGGGGTGTCCACAATGGTCAGGGGCGCGCCCACCCCCTGGGGCACGCCCCTGCCTCGTGGCCCCCTCGGGCATCGTCTCGCGTTGATTCTTCTTCCCAAAAATCACATATATTCCAAAAAAAATCTCCGTGCATTTTTATCCCGTTTGGACTCCATTTGATATGGATATTTTGCGAAACAAAAAACATACAACAAACAGGAACTGGCACTGGGCACTGGATCAATATGTTAGTCCCAAAAATAGTATAAAAAGTTGTCAAAAGTATGTAAAAGTTGTAGAATATTGGCATGGAATAATAAAAAATTCTAGATACGACGGAGATGTATCACAATCGATGATAAATTCACCTCATGCCTATGAAGAAAATAAAGCTTTTACTAAACATATTGTTGATGCCATGTTGAATGCTTTAGAAGAAAAGTTGGAATTAGAAGTTTCAATTCCTAGAAAATTACATGATGAATGGGAACCTACTATCAAAGTCAAGATTAAAAATTATGGGTGTTTTGATTTATGTAACTTGGGTGCTAGTGTTTCCATAATTCCGAAATTTTTGTGTGATGTGCTTGGTCTTACCGATATTGAAGAGTGTTATTTGAATTTGCATTTGGCGGATTCCACTATTAAAAAACCTTTGGGAAGAACTAATGATGTTCTTATTCTTGCAAATAGGAATTATGTGCCCATATATTTTATTGTTATTGATATTGATTGCAAACCGTCTTATCCAATTATACTTGGTAGACCATTTTTACGCACTATAGGTGTCGTGATTGATATGAAAGAAGGGAATATTAAATTTCAACTTCCATTGAAAAGGGTATGGGACACTTCCCTAGAACAAGAATTAGGCCACTATATGAATCAATCACGAGGGCATCTTATGGATCTATAACCAAAGATGACAATACTAGAGATCTATGTGTTATGCCTAGCTAGGTGTGTAAAACGATAGCGCTTGCTGGGAGGCAACCCAACTTATATCTTTTTGCTTTTTGGTTTTCTTGCTGTTTCACAATAAATATACAAAGATGCCTATGATTAGATGTGTTTTTGTGGTTTATATTGGTGTTTGTGCCAAGCATAGCCTTTGGGATGATTTGGTTGATAGTTGATTTGATTGCGTTGAAAATCAGAAACTTTTGCGTACAGTGCCAAAATTCTTGACGGCCATTGGAGCGTGATAAACTCTTGAATATTTTACACGTTATAAATATACAAATTTCCCATGTTTTCCTACTTTTTAAAAAAATTAGAGTTACATAGGTATGACTACAATTCACACCTTTATAAAATGCTCTGTTTTAGACAGATTATGTTTTCGTTGTGTTATGTGCTTGTTTTGATGAATCTATGGTTTTTATTGAAGGGTTTGAGCCATGGAATAGTTAGAATACAATAGATATAATGCAATGACAAAATATGAATGGGTTCTCTATAATACTTAAAGTAAGTATTAGTTTTGTTACACTAACGGATCTCACAAGGTTTTGTTCAGTTTTGTGTGATTGAAGTTTTCATGTTTTGGGTGAGATCACGATGGATGAAGGAATAAGGAGTAACAAAATCCTAAGCTTGGGGATGCCCCATGGAACCCCAAGATAATATTCAATAAGTATCAAGCAACTAAGCTTGGGGATGCCCCGAGTGGCATCCCCTCTTTCTTCTAACAACCATCGGTATTTTACTTGGAGCTATATTTTTATTCGTCACATATCATGAGTTTTGCTTGGAGCGCCTTGTATGATATGAGTCTTTGATTGTTTTGCTTTTTAGTTTGTGTCATCTATCCTTGCTGGACACACCTATTTGAGAAAGCCAAAATTATGCTATGATTTATCATAATTGCTCTTTATGCTTCACTTAAATTTTTTGAGAGCTATGGAATTGCTCTAGTACTTCACTTATATATTTTTAAGCACGGCGCGTTTTAATAATTTTGAATAAATGCTCTCATGCTTCACTTAGATTTATTTGAGAGTTGGTAAATTTTTGAAGAAATTCTCTCATACTTCACTTAGACTATTTTCAGAAAAGAAAATTTTATGCTCATGTTCTTCACTTAGATTCGTTTGAGCTTATCAAAAGAAACATATGAAACTAGTCCCAAAGTGATAGATATTCAAGAGGGTTATAATAAAAAAATCATGAAGATCATTGGACAAAATAAACTTGATTCTTTGTAATAGTTTTGAGATATGATGATAGTGATATGTCAGTCATGTTGATGAATAATTATGCTTTAGTAAGAATATTGGTGTTAAGGTTTGTGATTCCCTATGCAAGCACGAAAGTCAATAGTTACACGATGAAATTACATCCTACTTGTGGTGCATTATTCAGTGTTAGTTATGCTCAATGCTCTCTTATGTGATTTTTCATTTCTTGGTTGGTTGCTTCTCAATCTATTTGCAAGCCTCCACTTGTACTAAGTAGAAATACTACTTGTGCACCCAAACTCTTTAAACCCAATTTTGCCATATGAGTCCACCATACATACCTATATGTGGTATTTCCATGCCGTTCTAAGCAAATTTATATGTGCCATCTCTGAATTTCAAAATAAACTTTTGTTTTGTGTGCCCGTACCGCTCATGAGGCAGTAAGGGTGGCCGATATTTTTCCATGCTAGATGTGTTGTTCTCAAGATGAGTGTTTATTCACTTGTCAGTGCACAAGATTACGGCGGTAATAGGGATGCCCAGTCCCGAAATGAAAAGAAATTTACTATATGTTTTCAAATAATAAATTTCTTGGAAAGTGTTGGTATGGAGGGAAGCCGTGGATACGGTTAGCCATGGATTGTGAAAGAATGGTGGAAAAAGGAATAAGCTTTTTTTCTGTTTGCCAACCGCCTATGATGTATCTAGCATGGAAAGTATTGGGAACTCTTAGTCGTTTTCGTTGGCGGTAAAAGTATGCCTCTCAAAAATTTTATCTCTCAATTTAAGCTTTAAGCTCTGGCACCTCTACAAATCTCTACTTCCCTTTGCGAAGGGACTTTCTATTTACTTTATGCAATTTTTTTATTTGAGTCTCCACCTTCTCTTATAAAGCACCAGCTAAGGGGCACTATGATCGTACTTGAGCATTGGATGTAGCTAATATGCGAGTGTCTTTCATGAATGGATCAATGATTGAGCATAATGGGCTAGGGATAGCTTTCTTTAGTACTGATATTTTGAAAGACATGGTTGCTTGTTGATATCCTTAAGTATTAAAGTCTTCATGTCAAAACTAGACTATTGCTTTGAACCATATAAAAGTCCAAATGTCCATGCTACAAAAGAAAAGAATATGTGATGAACATGTTAGGCAGCATTCCACATAAAAAATTCTATTTTTATCATATACCTACTCGAGGACGAGTAGGAATTAAGCTTGGGGATGTTGATACGTCTCCAGCGCATCTACAATTTTTTATTGTTCCATGTTGTTATATTATCATTCTTGGATGTTTTACAATCATATTATAGCAACTTTATATCATTTTTGGGACTAATCTACATAGTGCCCAATGCTAGTTGCTATTTTTTGCTTGTTTTTTACTTCACAGAAAATCAATACCAAACCGAGTCCAAACGCAGCATAATGTTTTCGAGAATTTTTCTGGGCCAGAAGGCACATGATGGGCCAAAGAAGCACCTAGTGCTCCGAGGGGAGCACAACCCACCAGGATGCGCCCAGGAGCCCAGGCGCGCCCTGGTGGGTGTGCCCACCTCAATGGCCTCCCGCATCGCCTCTTCGCTCTATAAATACACAAATACTCCAGAAACCCTAGGGGAGTTGACAAAAAGCATTTCCAGCTGCCGCAAGTTCTAGAACCACGAGATCCAATCTAGACAGCATCATGGAGGGGTTCATCATCCTCACTGGTGCTTCTCCGATGATGTGTGAGTAGTCCACCATAGACCAACGGGTCCGTAGTCAGTAGCTAGATGACTTCCTCTCTCTCTCTCTCTCTCTCTCTCTCTCTCTCTCTCTCTTTTGATTCTCAATACAATGGTCTCTTCGAGATCTATTTGATGTAACTCTTTTGCGGTGTGTTTGTTGGGATCCGATGAATTTTGAGTTTATGATCAGATCTATATCCGTGAAAGTTATTTGAGTTTTCTTGATCTCTTATATGCATGATTTCATATAGCCTCATATTTTTTTCATCGAATCTTTGGTTTAGTTAGGCCGACTAGATTGATTTTTCTTGCCATGGGAAGAGGTGCTTTGTGATCGGTTCGATCTTGCGGTGTTCTTTCCCAGTGACAGAAGGGGCACCAAGACACGCATGTATCATTGCTATTAAGGATAACAAGATGGGGGATATTCCTACATGAATAGATCTCGTCTACATCATGTCACCGTTCTTATTAAATTACTCTGTTTCTCCATGAACTTAATACACTAGATGCAAGCTTGACAGCGGTCGATGTGTGGAGTAATAGTAGTAGATGCAGGCAGAAGTCGGTCTACTAATATTGGACGTGATGCCTATATAATGATCATTTCCTGGATATTGTCATAACTATTCGATTTTCTATCAATTGCCAAATAGTAATTTGTTTACCCACCACGTGCTCTTTCTTGAGAGAAGCCACTAGTGAAATCTACGGCCCCCGGGTCTTATTTCTATCATATTTTCTTTCCAATCTACTATTTGCCTTTGAGATCTATTTTTATTTGCTTTTATTTTCATATATATATATATATATATATATATATATATATATATATATATTATCAAAAACCCAAAAATACCTCGCTGAATTTTATTTGTCGTTACTTGCATTTATCAATCTATTACAATTTTATCCTATTAACACGTCAATTTCTTGCACCGCTACCTGAAAGGGATTGACAACCTCTTTTACGCATCGGGTTGCAAGTATTTGTTATTTGTTTGCAGGTACCATTTACATAGTGTTGCGTGGTCGTCCTACTGATTTGGTAACCTTGGATTCATAACTGAGGGAAATACTTACCGATGTTGTGCTGCATCATCTACTCCTCTTTGGGGAAACACCGATGCATCTCAAGCGCACGTCACTCTTCGCCCAGTCGTGGTATTTAGTGACAATCGAAATTGCCATGTTGACCTCTCTGTTTATGACCTTGAGGCGACTCTTGCTTTCGATGTTGGCAAAGATCATCAGGACCTTTTCAACATTAGGGTACCCGAAAGCACCCTTGCCTCCATCATCGTCGTCATCTTCATCCTTGTCTCCGGAGGAATCTTGCCGCATCTCTTGCTTCAGGAGTTGGCACTCCCGAGTGGTATGCTTGGGAAAAATCAAATTGCCCTCCCTGTCATTCTTCGTGTTGATCGTGCAGGGCTGAACATGGACGTCACTCTTCTGGGTGACATGTTTATTCCCTTTCCATTCCTTCTTCTTCGGGGAGCCTTTGCCTTTGCCTTGGCCGGCTAGGGCCACAGCCTGAGCGCTCCCTCCTGCCTCGGCTTTGCGCTTGTGTTTCTTGCCCCTGTGGTTACCCGGCTAAGGAGCGTCGCCCACTCCGCTCTTGCCGCTTCTTAGTCGATCTTCCTCTTCACCATTGGCGTACCGATTGGCTATCTCCATAGCTCGACCAAGAGTTGGAGTCTCAGTTCGGCCGAACTTCATGTTCAACTCTCGGTATCAGACTCCGGCCTTAAAGGCGCATATCGCCTGGTGCACAGTGACAATCTCCATGGTATTGTGCAAGGTGGTCCATCACTGAATGTACTCTCAGAGAGTTTCATTCTGCCTTTGCACACAATGCTACAACTCGTCTAGACCACCCAGCCGCTTGTAAGTGCCCTCAAAGGTCTTGACGAACACTCGCGTCAAGTCGTCCCAGGAGTATATGTTGCTAGGTGGGAGCTGAGTGAGCCAAGCCTGGGCGAAGTATTCAAGCATCAGCGGTAGGTGCTTCATGGCTACGTTGTCGTTGCCACTGCCAATTTGGACGGCCACCCGGTAATCTTCTAGCTAGATTTATGGCTTGGACTCACTGGTGAACTTGCTAATAACCGTGGCCAACCTGAAGTTGATGGGAATGTCTACCGCTCGAATGTATCGACTGAAACACACAGGGCCCGAGGGTACAGGACCACTCGACACGTCAGCATCTTGGTCTTCCCGTAAAGCATGGCCCGTGTCGACCAGGTTTTGAGCAAGACCGGCTCTCACATTGAACTGTGGGTCTCGGACGTCCCACGCGTGGCAAGAAGGACTCGGTCATCGATCACCGCCGCGTGTCTGTCGGTCGTCGTAGGGCTAGCACCCGTATGATGGGTCCCTCGGAGGAGGCATTAGGGTGCTATCGTAGCCGTCGTACCGCCGAGGCGACGCAACTCGATCATGCCTCTGATCTCCGTAGCGATCTCTTGAGGAGGACAAGGCTTGGCGCTTGCCGGAGCCGAGTGGACGGTTGTCGCACACACCGATGCGCTATGGATCCGATCCTTGGACGGGGACACCGCCACATTCTACGATAGCGCAGTCTTTAAGAGTACGTGGATCTAGCGAATCCCCTCTCCAGCAGCGGAGCCGGAGGGGTGAATAGAATCCTCGATCCGAGTAGCGGCTGCTAGATTCTGCAGCGAAGTACCGAGGACCTGGTACTTACGAGGTGGGTCGCTCGAAAAGAGCTAGCACTTGTGCCGACTAGAACTGGATTGGTGGTGTGCGCTATCACCCAAGTCCCTCTGCAGCCGCTCGAGACGGTCGCGCTCAGCCAGAGTGGCCAGATGCGTCGACTCCATTGCCATGGCTTCAGGGGTCGTCCCGGTGATGGGGGTGTTCGAGAGGTGCTCATGTTGGGGAACGTAGTATTACAAAAAAATCCTACGATCACGCAAGATCTATCTAGGAGAAGCATAGTAATGAGTGGGGAGAGTGTGTCTACGTACCCTCGTAGACCGAAACTGGAAGCGTCTGGTGACGCGGTTGATGTAGTCGAACGTCTTTGCGATCCAACCGATCCAAGCACCGAATGTACGGCACCTCCGCATTCAGCACACGTTCAGCTCGATGACGTCCCACGAGCTCTTGATCCAGTTGAGCATCATGGGAGAGTTTCATCAGCACGACGGCGTGGTGACAGTGATGATGAAGCTACCGGCGCAGGGCTTCGCCTAAGCACTGTAACGATATGACCGAGGTGTGTATCTGTGGAGGGGGGCACCGCACACGGCTAAAACTGATGTTAACTTGTGTGTTCTAGGGTGCCCCTTGCCCCCATATATGAAGGAGCAAGGGGGAGGCCGGCCGGCCCTTGTGGCGCGTAAGGAGAGGAGGAGTCCTCCTCCTAGTAGGAATAGGACTCCCCTTTCCTAGTCCTACTAGGAGAGGGAAATGAAGGAGAGGCGGGAGGGAAGAAAAGGGGGGCGCCCCCTTCCCCTAGTCCTATTCGGACCCAAGGGGGGGCGGCCAACCCCTCCTGGCCCTTTCCTCTCTTCCCACTAAGGCCCATAGAGGCCCAATACTTCTCTCGGGGGTTCCGGTAACCCCTTCCGGCACTTCAGTTTTATTCAAAATTCTTCGGAACACTTCCGGTGTCCGAATATAATCGTCCAATATATCAATATTTACATCTCGACCATTTCGAGCCTCCTCGTTAAGTACGTGATCACATTCGGGACTCCGAACTACCGTCGGTGCATCAAAACACATAAACTCATAATACCCATCGTCATCGAACGTTAAGCGTGTGGACCCTATGGGTTCGAGAACTATGTAGACATGACCGAGACTCATCTCCGGTCAATAACCAATAGCGGAACCTGGATGCTCATATTGGTTCCTACATATTTTACGAAGATCTTTATCGGTCAAACCGCATAACAACATATGTTGTTCCCTTTGTCATCGGTATATTACTTGCCCGAGATTCGATCGTCGGTATCATCATACCTAGTTCAATCTCGTTACCGGTAAGTCTCTTTACTCGTTCTGTAATACATCATCGTGTGACTAACTCATTAGTCATTTCCTTTAAAGGCTTATTATGATGTGTATTACTGAGAGGGCCCAGAGATACCTCTCCGACACTCGGAGTGATAAATCCTATTCTCGATCTATGCCAACACCACAAACACCTTCGGAGACACCTGTAGAGCATCTTTATAATCACCCAGTTACATTGTGATGTTTGATAGCACACAAGGTGTTCCTATGGTATTCGGGAGTTGCATAATCTCATAGTCATAGGAACATGTATAAGTCATGAAGAAAGCAATAGCAGTAAGCTAACGGATGGGTCCTGTCCATCACATTATTCTCCTAATGATGTGATCCCGTTGATCAAATGACAACTCATGTCTATGGTTAGGAAACATAACCATCTTTGATCAATAAGCTAGTCTAGTAGAGGCATACTAGGGACACTCTGTTTCAACTGTACTAAGTTTCCGGTTAATACAATTCTAGCATGAATAATAAACATTTATCATTATATAAGGAAATACAAATAACAACTTTATTATTGCCTCTAGGGAATATTTCCTTCAGCTCATTCTTCTGGCGAAGCTCCTAATGCTGCTCCCGAGTGAGAGCCTATGGAATGTACGGTTCGTGAGCGCGGGAGTGGTAGGGCTCGTATGGCCATCCTAGGCATCCGCGTACCCCGGTGACGCGCGATGCCCAGAGTTGTCTGCCATGAGGACTTCAGTTGTTGATTCGACTCTTTCGCACTCGGACTCCTCAGAGGAATCATCGAGTGACTCGCCGGAGAGGTCGAGGGCGGGCCCATCCAATTCGAGAGCCACCACATGATCGGTTGCGGACTGGATGGCCACAGCGTGCTTGGTCCAGCGTTGTAGCCGCGAGCATCCAGAACGCTTGCGGCAACGCATGGCGTGAAGGTGAGTGGCCACTCGGTAGGGGACCGAGGGCTGCCAAAGAAGGACTCCATACAAGGACGCGCGGAAATGCGCCGCACCACGGACAGGCAGAGCCTCCACGTCCAACGGGGCCTCGCAAATCCACGCCGAGTTGTCGGCGATGAAGAAGAGTGCCCCAAAACGAATTTCGCCGCCGACTAACATGATGATGAAGAAAATCCACCTATGCCGGTTAAGTTTGCTAGACGCCTAGCCCCACGGTGGGCACCAATTGTCGGGGTTACGATCGTGACAATGAGTACTATGGGTACACATGCGGGGTAGAGCCTAGCTACGACGCAGGTGTAACACTCGATGTTTAACAAGTTCAGGCCCCTCTCGACGGATGTAACAACCCTACATCTCATGCCCCGAGGCTTGGTTTTGTTTGATGGGTATGGTTACAGAGATTGATCGGCCCCGACTAAGGAGGTGGAGTGCAGCTTATATAGAGTGTGTCGCAGCCCCGTGTCCTCCATGTCGTTGGGGCATTAAGTGACATTGAATGCATCAGTTACAGGTGTAATGAGCCTCTACTACGATAGTTATTGGTAACAGGAGCCTTGACTCTTTTTAATGGATGACTTAGGATTCCTCGACCGTTGCAGCTCCCACGCCATCCCTTCACCTCCTTGGTTCGAGTGGTGGTTAGTCAACTGAGTGACGGGTGGTCGTCCGAGTGATGTCGAGGCGTCTGAGTGGACTTCCGGGTATAAGCATCCAAATGTAATCATTGTTGTTGCATGCCAGCTGCTAATCATTGTTCTTCATAGTTGCTAATCATTGTTCTTCATAGACTTGCAATTGCTACAACAAGAAAAATGTTGAATTTGACCACCATGTGAAGTAATTATTGTTGTGTGCTAGTTGCTTGGCATGTGTAAATTAATCAGTATTATTTGCTATTCTTCTGACTCTATCATGACTCATAAATCAAAATAAAAAATGCAACGGTCGTTTTTCTGACTCTATATATCGAGTTCCCGAGCTATTTCCATTCAATTTCATATGAAAAGTTGATTCCACAAGAAAGAATTAGATTGGAGAATTTCATAGCCACAATAGAATGCAGTGATAGGACTGCAATTTCAGTTAAATATTTGTGGTTTGAGTTGGTCCTTCCAACGATAATGAACATCATTGCTCTTCCATTTTTTATTAACTTCGTTTCTACTTAATGCAACATTCAATCATTTACCAAAATATGCCCGATTCAAATTTCATCATATGCTTCTATCATCTTTGATTTATAACTTTGTTTTCTATAAAAATGGGTAGGTGCGGCAATGCGCGTCTTCATGATATAATAGATTTTGTTAGTTGGGGAGAGCTATGCGTCGGCCGGATGATAACTTCCAGTTATCCCCCCGCCTCCTCCACCATCAGATCAGTCGTGATCCAATGGCCCACAGTGCATCATTTGCCTAGCTTCACAATATTGGTCATGTTTCAGACACATCACGAAGTTGCAATTTACCTCACACATCCCCCCCTTCGCAAAAGCAACTTCACATATTGACCAGGTTTTAGAAACATTAGTGAAGTTACAATTCGGCAAGCTCGTAGATCCTTCCCAGCAACATCAGTGATGTTTCAAAAATGATGGTGAAGTTGCAATTCGGCAAGCTCGCAAACATCCACACCTTCGCAACACAGGTGCCTCCGCAACACTGGCGATGTTTCAGAAATGCCGGTGACGCTGCAATCCGTCGGGCTAACGGCACGAGCGCCTCCCGCACTAGGCACTCCCTTTGTGGCAGCACTCGCAACGTCGCTGTCCGGTTCGAAGCAGCCGCTCATCGCCCTTAAAACATCCTCACTCGTAGCCGGCCGTCCATCACACCAGCTCACAACATCCCCCC
>LR738711.1:636479619-636496363 GCA_902687465.1 Secale cereale | reverse complement strand
ACAGGACCCCAAGGCAACTTTTTACCACGGACGAAAAAACCCACCCAGTCGCGCCCCAGGAGCCCAAATTTCGTCGGTTTGGTCCGAAATTGACGCCGGCGGGCCCATGCCTAACCCAGCGCGCCAGCACACTGGGGGCGACCGGGGGCGCCGAGGGAAAGAAAATGGCGCAAAACAGCCCGCACCAGATTTCCACCCCTGCAGGCCCGCAGAGTAAGCGGCTCGGCTTCATCGTCCTCATCGCCTTGCCTCGGCTCCCGCATAAATCGATGTTGCTGCCGGTCAGCCTTACATTGATGACGACGCAGTGTTGGCAAGCTACCCGCCGCACGTCCCGACCCTTTCTAGCCCCGCGTCCCGTCCTTTCCTGCCACGCGTCCACACCGCACCCGCCCTCTCACCGCTATAAAAGCCGACCTCGCCGCCGCTCGCCATCTCTCTCGCCCGCCTGCACTGCTCCAGCCCAGTGCCGACCACCTTTCTCGTCCAAAAAACCCCCCTTCGTCGTCGCCGCACTAGTCATGGCGAAGAGATTCCCTGACGATGGGGCGGCGGCAAACGGCTTCTGCCGTCGCTCGCTCCACGTGTGGGAGGCACGCCTGCTGCATGAGGCGGACTACCCGACGCCGCCCGACATGTGCATCTCGGGCGCATGGCGGCTGAGCGTAGGTGGCGTCCCCGTGCCTCCGCAGCCCTCCGACGCAGAGCGCCCCACCGAGATCGAGGTGATCCGAGCAAACCTGCCGGAGCACGCGCATGAAGAACCACAGTATGCGGCGGGCAACGCCGGCCTCTGGACCACGTACTTCCAGCGACGCCACGCCGAGCAGCTGGCGTCCACCAATGACGCCTCGATGACGAGGGGTTGCCACAACTGAGAGGGTCGTTGTCAATGATGGGGCGCGCCGGGGCGGACTCTCTCCGCCGTGCTCGCGCACATCGAGGGCAGCGACGAGCCGTGGCTGGAGTACCCGGCATCATCCTTCTCCCGACGCCTCTGAAGTTCCTGGATACCGAGGTGTATGGACACGCCGTCATCGTCGTCCTCGGGATCCCGCTCCTCGACGTCGGCACCGGCAACACTCCTCCCTGTCAAGCCCGAGTCGTAGGAGACACCGCTCCGTCGGCGCAGCCACGATAGCAACCTTGTTATCAACAAGGGCGGCCGCACCCTTTCCCTTCCCCACGGCCACTACCGCCCGGTCAAGCTGAAGAAGGAGCTAGCGGCGACCATCGTGGTGAAGCAGGAGCATGAGGCCATGGTCACCGACCTCGAGAGCGGCCTCGCCTGGTCACGCCAGGACTATGTGAGGGAGGGGATGGAGCACTACGTCGCGCTCTGGAAGAAATCGTCGTGGCCGCGACGAGGGCGGCGGCGTCGTGCTCTCCGACAGCGAGGAGGAGGTCACTGCGCTGAGGCAGCCGGCCCGCATCGGCGATCTAGTGGAGGGTTGCAGCCAGGCCGCCACAAAGGATGGGCTGCCAAGCGACGGCGACGACTACACAACCTTCTACAAACTTCTCGACATGAACTAGGAGTAGTTTTATGTTTTATCTATGAAAATTCGCCTAAATATCAATGCAATCGGTTATATTTCGTCCAAATTTACTGAATTTTGTCGAATTTGGGCTTTTAAATTTTTTGGCCGATGCCGATGCGGACGCAGCTGGGAATCAGTCCCCAACCCCCTTGCCGAAATTATCGCCGACAGGCCCCCAAGAGGCGTTGGTTTTTTTGCCTAAAAGCACCCTTGGGGGATCGAACGGCTTGAGATGCCACTAGTGCAGAATCAGGCATTAGTGCCGGTTCGTAAGGGCCTTTAGTGCCGATTCAGCAACCGACACTAAAGTGTGAGGACTAAATACCCCCCTTTAATCCTGGTTCAACACGACCCGGGACCAAAGGCCCACCACATGGCATGAGTCGGTGCTCGGGGCTGGGGGACCTTTAGTCCCGATAGGTAATATCAACTAGGACTAAAAGGATTAGGGTTTATGAATTATGGTTTTTTTCCTTTTAATTTATTGTTTTTCATTTAATTCTTTTTCATTTCAAATATATTTTACGCTACTACATACTGTACACGTTATGCATATATATATAAATAGGATTTCTTGTAGAACCGATCATATATATATATATCATCAAATTTCCCGTACGACCATTCACATACACGCGCGCGCGCGCGCGCGCGCACACACACACACACACACACACACACACATATATATATATATATATATATATATATATATATATATATATATATATATATATATATATATATATATATTTTTGGTACATACAATTTCTCCTACAATTTACTTACAGCTTGGTATGCTCCTTTGGGATCTATGACCTGGTCGATAAAAAATCATGTTATTTCCTCTTGAATTGCTCGTACGCGGTCCTCTCGTAGGAGCTTATCCCGCATCTCACGCATCTTTATTAAAAAAGGAGATCAATATGAATATATTAGTTGTGTGTATATATATTAGATCATGAAAAAAAGATTTATGAATTGTGTTCTGACAAACGTACCCAAATTTGTCTTGCAGATCTGCTCCTTTCAGACGTCATCATGCAAATGTTCTCACAAACGTAGTACACACATAAATTATTGCTTGGCGCCTGCCTCAGGCACTCTACGAGAATATATTTCAATTAGATAATAATTAATCAAGCATGATAATGATGCTTCCTCCGTCTCAGTTTATAGGACATGCACGTCGTTCTAGGTTGAGAGTTTAACTAGCTATATATGTATTATATGTTTAGAAACTACATCCGCTTAAGAATTCAATGACATATTTTTGGTGACATATAACTCATACTTAGTTAGTCAAATGGATGACCTAGAACTACACACACGCTCTCTAAACCGAGATGGAGGGAGTATTGATCAAAGTAGAATTAAAGAGATGCACAGACGTAGCTAGTAGTACTTAATTACCTTGGGTCACACCCATTTCAGCTGTTGTTTTCATTTGTATTTAACCTCTTTGATGAACTTTTGCCAAGCCCTGTCCGCCAGCAAAGAAAATGAATAAAGAAGTTATTAATTAGTTGATACCAGGAAATGAACTAAAGAGGCCGACATAGTGCGATAATGATTGAAATTACCTGTCGGCCATCCCCCTCACGATTGAGTATTCATTAACATCTTTATATAGTGAGTCCAATACTTGAACTTTTCCCTCGTCCACTTTAATGATTAACAAGATCCAGTGAAAACTGAATGCGCACACGTTTGTATAATTAAGCGGGCATGTGCATAACTCATCAACTACACTTATTAACATCTAGTAAGCAAAAATAGAATTTGTAGTACAAGATATAGTAACACTCACCCGAAGTTGTAAGGAAGTAGTATTTCTGGTTTGATATTTAGTCGCTTAAAAAACTTCAGCAAGCTTCTCTCTATGTCTGCTCTCGACCATTCTTTTGACCATGTCTCTTGATTAACGGTATTTGGGTCAATGAATCCAATGCCATAGCGTCCAGCTCTTTTCATTTCATACATCTTCATTCTGCATAATACCACATAAAAGAATATAGTAAGGATAATTACAGGTAATGAATTAGCACAACTAGCTAGAGACTTAAATTACAGAAAGAAATCACTTACAGACAATAGCAAATGACGATAGATTTGTCGAGTGCATCTCGATTGAATAACTGAAAGATTTCTTGAAACTCAACCCACAGATCTTTTGCATGGCAGTAATGTTTGCCTTGACTTTCACCATGATGGACTCTCGATCGGTCTTTACTTCTCTCAAGTACCGCTCATGCAATCCGTACATTCTCGTTGATAGAAATTGACCTCCTCAGGCCTAACCAAAGGTTGGCTACGGACATATTTCCATTTTAGTTCCTCGTCTTTAAAACCGGGGAGTTCCTCGATGTCTAGGAGTTGTTCAATAGTGATATCGGTCTCTTTAGCCTGCCTTCTATGATCGTCGGTTATTACCAGCTGATCGGTTGTACTCACATGTGTTTGTACAATGAGCGGGGGGGGCGATTGCACTGCCTGTTCTCCCAGCCGGGGGACAGTTTTTCCATTTTTTTGCCAACTTCTTGGCTCGAGCTCGAGCTCGACTCCTTCTCTTTTTATGCACGATATGACTTCTTGATAGAGCGCTCATAGTCCGAGTCCCTATGCTTGACAGTCGGTTGAGCATTATCGATAAAGTGTTTTACAACTTCGTCAGCTACTTTCTCATTTTGCAACGGGGGCGGTTTCCGTTCAAAATGGGCCTGCACTTCGCATTCCACGATCTCGTTGGTTTCCTCGTCAGTCCTCTCAGATGGTAACTTTGGAGGAGCCTTGAGGTTTGGACCATATTTGAATTTCTTGGTTGTTGTACTGCTAGCCGACGTAGTTGTGGCTCCTCTCTTCCGTTGTTGCTGAGGGGGTGGAGACCGCTGAGGTGGCAGAGACGGCTAACACGGTGCCGGACTTGGAGAAGGAGTCGGCTAACGCGGTGCCGGACTTGGGGGAGGAGGAGTCGGCTGACGTGGTGGCAGACTTGGAGGAGGAGGAGTTAGCTGACGCGGTGGCGGACATGGAGGAGGAGGATTCGGCTGACGGGGTGGCGTACTTGAAGGAGCAGGAGTCTCCTGACGTGGTGGCGGACTTGAAGGAGCATGAGTCGGCTTACGCGGCGGACTTCTTGGAGCAGGAGTCGGTGGCCTTGGAAAGATGATGCAATCCTTTCTCCATAGAATGAGACTATGTACGGCCTCTCCCAGTGTGCGCTCCTCGTCACCTCCAGGAATGTCAAGCTCTAGCTCATTATATCCTGACATCACTTCATCAAGTCTGACACGAGCATAGCCAGCTGGAATCGGATTGCAATGGAAGGTTGCTTCAGGGGGATTTGTTAAAGCATAATTGTGTGCCACCTTCATGGATATGTTCTTATGTTTCATGTGTAGCTCACAAGATGTCCTTTCTATGATATCATCCACATGATATGTAGCCAGCAGTGCATCATCGGGCGGGGTCGAACTCACGCCGCTTCTCGACATAGATGGGACGGTGCTATCCAATGCTGGGTCTGATTGCTACTGCCGCTGAGACACCCTTTCCTGGCTAAGTGAGTCAATCTGCTCCTACTGCCGCTTGAGAGCGCGTTCCAACTCCGCGTGCTTTAAATATAGGCCTTAAAGGTCCTCCTTCCTGTGCTCCTCCTCCAGCTTCCTCTTCTGCTCCTCCTGCTGCTTCTTTCTCGCATGACTTCTGTAGTCGGCGTTCCAACCCACAAACCCCACAAACCACGGAATAACGCATTTGCCTCTTGTTTGTCCCGGGTGTTCAGGATTCTTCAGGGTGCGCGTAAGCTCGTCGTTCTCTCTGTTGGGCGTGAACACCCCCTCCCGAGCCTCTTCTATTGCAACAAGTATAGCGTCATGGGCTTCTTTAAGACTTTCCCGCTCCATAACCAGCCCTGTCTCTCGGTCCAACTTCCCCCATGCGCATAGAACCAAGTCATGCACCTGTCGGGCCAACTCAATGTAACTGGAGTGACCCCTACAGCAATCATCTCTTGCTCAGTGAGATCCCACTTACGTCGAGCGACCTGGTAGCCACCTAGCCCCAGTCGATGGTGCCACTTCTTTTTCGTAGCATTATTCTTGTTTATTCTCGGCCGTTCCTTAGCTGCTTCCAATTCCTTGAACTTCATGAAAGTGTCCCAGTGATCTCTTGCCTTCTCCAATGCTCCCTTGAATCCTGGAGTCTGCTTTCCTCCTTTGACGTACCCGGCCCATATTGTTTTCCTGTGGTTGTTGAAAGCCATCGCCATCTTCTTAAGAGCACTCTTCCCGACTTTAACCAGATCTGCATCTGTCAAATGATCTGGTAGGGTGAAATGTGACATGAGCGATTCCCAAAGCAGAACTTTTGCTCTATCGGAGACAAAAGTAACTCCTTGCTACTTCTCGAGCTTGCGTTGTATTCCCTCGAAGAGGAAAGGGTGATGCAACATAGTAGCGTAAGTATTTCCCTCGGTTTTTGCGAACCAACGTATCAATCCGGTAGGAGACCACGCGCGAGTACCTCGCACCTGCACAAACAAATAAGAACTTCGCAGCCAACGCGATAAGGGGTTGTCAATCCCTTTACGGCCACTTACGAAAGTGAGATCTGATAGAGATGATAGTTTGATATTTTTGGTATTTTTGGATATAAGAACAGAAAGTAAAAGCGGAAAAGTAAAGTAGATTGTAGATTGATATGTTGAGAATAGACCCAGGGGCCATAGTTTTCTCTAGCGGCTTCTCTCATGATAGCGATATTCTACGGCGGGTAAACAAATTACTATCGAGCAACTGACAGAAAAGCGAATAATTATGAGACTATCTAGGCATGATCATTATATATAGGCATCACGTCCGAGATAAGTAGACCGAAACGATTCTGCATCTACTACTATTACTCCACACATCGACCGCTATCCAGCATGCATCTAGAGTATTAAGTTCATAAGAATAGAGTAACGCCTTAAGCAAGATGACATGATGTAGAGGGATAAACTCAAACATAGTGATATAAACCCCATATTTTTATCCTCGATGGCAACATCCAAAACGTGCCTTGCTGCCCCTACTGTCACTGGGAAAGGACACCGCAAGATTGAACCCAAAGCCAAGCACTTCTCCCATTGCAAGAACTATAGATCTAGTAGGCCAAACCAAACGAATAATTTGAAGAAACTTGCAAGGATATTATAATCATACATGAAGAGTTCAGAAAAGAACCAAATATTTCTCATAGATAATCTTGATCATAAACCCACAATTCATCGGATCTCAACAAGCACACTGCAAAAAGAGATTACATCGAATAGATCTCCTCGAAGACCGAGGAGAACTTGGTATTGAGATCCAAAGAGAGAGAAGAAGCCATCTAGATACTAGCTATGGACCCGAAGGTCTATGGTAAACTACTCACAACTCATGGTGAGGCGATGATGATGATGTAGAAGCACTCCGTGGAAGATCCCCCCTCCGGCGTAGCTCCGGAACAGGCCCCAAGATGGGATCTCACGGGAACAGAAGGTTGCGTGATGGAACTAGGGTTTTTTCTGTTGTTCTGATGGTTTCGGGGTACGTAGATATATATAGGAAGAAGAAGGGCACCGGGGGCCAGACGTGGGGCCCACGAGGCAGGGGGCGCGCCCCCCACCCTCGTGGACGCCACGTGTGCCCTACTCCATGGTTCTCAAGTCTCCCATGCGTATTTTGCTCCAAAAATATCTCTCCCGAAGGTTTCATTCCGTTTGGACTCCGTTTGATATTCTTTTTCTGTAAAACCCTGAAATAGGCTAAAAAACAGCAACCTGGACTGGGCCTTTGGGTTAATAGGTTAGTCCCAAAAATAATATAAAAGTGTATAACAAAGCCCATTAAACATCCAAAACATCATAAATAATAGCATGGAACAATGAAAAATTATATATACGTTTGAGACGTATCACTCCTTCATCTCCCTTTGCTGGCTTATTCCATTCTTGAATGGAGATCAGGATTTGGTCCTAGTCAATAACTCCGCATTGACAAAAAAACTTGTCCGCATTCTTCTTATGTTCAAGTGGTTCACCATTTGGTTTGATGGCATCGATGTCGTACTTTACGCCATCCGATAACTTTTTGGCCGGGCCTCGTACTGCCCTACTTGTAGAAGATTGGCTCGATCCGGAGGGCTAAAAAAGAACAAAGATCAATTCGTCAATATATATACAAATCAATTAAAACATGTTGTGATCACCAGATGCCTTATATAAATATACCTTGCCGGTCTTTGTTATTTGAAGAACATTTCCTTTGTCACCATTGTTGTGGACTTCATTTATTCGTTCGTCTTCATCAAATATCACACCGTCTACGGTATTGTTTAGATATTGCGAGCCGTCATCTTCTTCATTCTCATTTGTGCTCGAGGAGCATATGATGTCAAACATAGTCTCTTCTCCTTCTCTCTTGTCCATAGCTTTTATTTAACTAATCCAGAAGAAAGATAAAACAATCTAGTATTCAAATTACAATGCATGCAATCAATAAGGAATAATATCACTAATATATACATCTCAAATAATCCAGATAATATGCATCATCGAATATAATATCGAATACATAGTATTGAATAATATAGAGTAATATAATTTTGAATACATCGTCTCAAATATAATCTCGAATACATCACTAGCTAATACATATCGAATATTATCGAATAATCTAGTTCACTCATGGTTCCTAAGGCGCGAGCGGTGGACACCCAAAGAGAAGGAACCATCATAGGATCATAGCTCGGGTGAGATCCCTAAAGAACCTGCCAGGTATTGGAGAACCTAACGTCCAACGCAACCATGTAGCGACAGACGTGCTCATCCTCCTCCCTGACACGGTGACGTACCACATTCGCAGGGGACGTCTGCCTCCGCACCGAATGTGGCCCACGCACCCGCCACCAAAGAAGCTCTGGGTCGGCGACGGGACCCGGGTTCCTCACCAAGATGCGCGCCTAGCACCTCCCAGTGCCAGCCCAGCAGAGCCCAGTCCCGGACATGGCGCCTCTGAAGCAGGACTTCTTCACGAACGAGTCAACGACGAGGATGCGGGACGGGCATCGTTGACATCGAGAACAAATTCTATGCAAATTTAACATTTTTTAAATGCTAGATTGTGATTTTTGTAATTCTTTTTCACTTGATTTTGCAAATACATACCAAACTTTTGCAAGTACAACATTAAAATATGCAAGTTTTTTCTATGCAAATTTTTTATATGCTTGGTCAAAATTCCTCAAAAGTATTCTATACATTGTATACATACATATACTAATTGCTATACATTGGATCCAATGTCAAAATTCCTCAACTTTTTTATATCTTACATTTATCTAAACTAAAAGTATAAAAAACTGAAAAACATTCATCTAACATTTCTATAACTAAAAGTATAAAAAACTAAAAAAACATTCAACATTTCTATAACTAAAAAAGAGAAAAACAGAAAAGAATGTGTGTGTGTGTGTGGGCTCGATCGGGGAGGGGCGGCCATGGTGGCAGGGGCTCACAGCGGGGCGATGGCTGGCGAGTCGACGGCGACGACGACGACGCGTGAGGTTGAGGAGGGGCGGCGCGACGGCGTCGGGGCAGGCTGGCGCGGGCGGTGTGGGCGGCTTGTCGGGGCAGGTGGCGCGGCGAGGAGCTCGTGGAGGAGGGCATGGGCGGCGTCGGGGCTCGGAAGAGGCGAGACGGCGGCGCGAGGCAGCCTAGCGGCGTCCTGGGTTTGGCATCGACGATGGGAATGGAGAGGGCGGAGTTGAAATTTCATAAGTTTTTCTTATATACGAGGCACCTTTAGTACCGGTTGGAGCCACCAACCGTGACTAAAGGTTAATTTTGGCCAGGCCAAGCGACGGGAAGCCAGACCTTTAGTCGTGGTTGGTGGCTCCAACCGCGACTAAAGACCCCCTTTTAGTCTCGGTTTGAGCCACCAACCACGACTAAAGCTAGTGTGCTGTCAGGCGAGGGGCGCGGTGGATATTTAGTCCCACCTCACTAGTTGAGAGGAGCTCACAACGGTTTATAAGCCCCGCCGCGGCTACCGTGTCGAGCTCCTCTCTAATCAGGCCCTAGTGGGCCTATTTAACCTGTGCTGCCTAGTGGGGCCTACTGGGCCGTACAGGCCTGCATCCTGGCCCAACTAGAGGTTGGGTTTCTAGTCGTATGTAGGCCGTGGCGGCCCAGTAGACGGATTTTATTAATGTGTTTTGTTTTGTTTTTTGCTTTATTTACTTTCTTTTGTTTCTGAGTTGTTTTTTCGCTTTATTTAGAGTTTCTTTGTGAATCTTTTTGCTTTAGGTCACAAAAATTATAAACTTTCTGTTACTGCAAGTATTTTTCAAATTTTGATAGTTTAAATTTGAATTATTTGAATTTTGTGTGAATCGCTAGTTTGTGAATAACTTTACTTTAAAAATAGATTTTTCAGTGATTCTTTTTTCTGCTGTTTAATATTAGTGTGTTTTATCATTATATTTAATTTGGTAATTCTTAGGTTATTTAAAAAAATGAAATGTCTTTGTAACAGATGAGTTTTCGTCCGAAACCCTGATACTTTGAAAGAGATTGTCCATTTTGTACACGAAGTGCATCCAGTTTTTATCGTAACCCTCTCAGCTTTTTAGCACATTCTATGTGGGTGAAATGATGATACCATACCAACTTTCAACCTTTTTATAGTTAATTTTGTAGTGCTTTTCAATTTCAGGGTCATTTAGTTCAAAAAAATCAGTAAATGCATGAAAAATAGCAAATGATGTCACAAAGGGTTGAAAATGGATGACGTGACTTGAATGGTGATATTGAATGCACAAAAAGTCTGAAGTTGAAATAAGTTTAAAAAAATGAAATGCCTTGGTAATAGATGAGTTTTCGTCTGAAACCCTGATACTTCGAAAGAGATTGTCCATTTTGTACACGAAGTGCAGCCAGTTTATTCCGTAACCCTCTCAACTTTTTAGCACATGCTATGTGGGTGAAATGATGATACCATGCCTACTTTCAACCTTTTCAGACTTTATTTGTAGTGTTTTTCAATTTCAGGGTCATTTAGCTCAAAAAAATTAGTAAATGCATGAAAATAGCAAATGAAGTCAGAAAGGGTTGAAAATTGATGATGTGGCTTTGAATGGTACATATTGAACGCACAGAAAGTCTAGAGTTGAAATATATTTAAAAAAAATGAAATGCCTTTGTAACAGATGAGTTTTCGTCCAAAACCCAGATACTTCGAAAGAGATTGCCCATTTTGTACACGAAGTGCATCCAGTTTTTGATGTAACCCTCTCAACTTTTTAGCACATGCTATGTGGATGAAATGATTATACCATGCCAACTTTCAACCTTTTCAGACTTCAATTGTAGTGCTTTTCAATTTGAGGGTCATTTAGCTCAAAAATTTTGTAAATACATGAATAATAGCAAATGATTCCCTCCGGTTTGTACATAATATTTCTTTGCGTTTAAAATGCCAAAACACATAAGTACCATAACTATTACAAAGATTTCCTCCAGTTTGTCCGAAGTGGGACTTTCCAAATATATAAGTCCGGAAACTCACTGAGATAGTGATGACAGTGAAGCCGATCACATCCCAAAGTGGGATCTTTGGGTATAAAACTTTTTCTTCGCATGTGTCCCTTTGCGTCGTAACCATGGAAAATCTTCATCATTTAACTGGATGCTCGGGTCAATGATCACTGTGAAGGGATCAATTTCATGAAACTTTTCATAATCTTCTTACAAGTTTCTCTTGTCCTCCACTCCCACGATGTTTATTTTCCCTGAAAGAACTATGTGGCTCTTTGGCTCATCGTATGTTGTATTCGCTTCCTTATCTTTTCTTTTTCTCGGCTTGGTAGACATGTCCTTCACATAGAAAACATGCGCCACATCATGGGCTAGGACGAATTGTTCGTCTGCGTACGCAAGATTGTTGAGATCCATTGTTGTTATTCCGTACTACGGGTCTTCCTTTACCCCACCTCCTGCTAGATTGACCCATTTGCACCGAAACAAAGGGACCTTCAAACCACGTCCATAGTCAAGCTCCCATATCTCCTCTATGTAACCATAATATGTGTCCTTTGGCCTATTGGTGTTTGTTGCATCAAAGCTGACACCGCTGTTTTGGTTGGTGCTCTTTTTATCTTAAGCGATCGTGTAAAATGTATTCCCATTTATCTCGTACCCTTTGAAAGTCAATATATTCGAAGATGATAACTGGGACATCAAGTAAAACTCATCTTCAACAGCATCGTCATGCATGAGATGTGTCTGCAACCAACCGGTGAAAGTCCCCGTTTGTTCACATGTAATCCAGTCGTCAGACTGCTTCGGGTGTTTGGAGCGTAGAATATTCTTGTGTTCCTCGATATACGAAGCCACCAAGGAGAAATTTCTTAGAACTGTGTAGTGTACTTGCGCCCAATAATTCACGTCCATACATATTACTTGGTCCCTTCCTAGTGTGCCTTTTCCACCCAGTATGCCCTCATGCCGCGATTCAGGAACACCAATCGGCTTAAGGTCAGGAATAAATTCAACACAAAACTCAATGACCTCCTCATTTTCATGTCCCTTGGAGATGCTTCTTTATGGCCTAGCACGGTTATGAACATATTTCTTTAAGACTCCCATGAACCTCTCGAAGGGGAACATATTGTGTAGAAATACAGGACCCAGAATGGCAATCTCTTCGACTAGGTGAACTAGGACGTGCGTCATGATATTGAAAAGGATGGTGGGAACACCAACTCGAAACTGACAAGACATTGCACTAAATCATTCTCAGTATGAAGGTCACGTCTCGCTTCTCATCGAATATAAATTGAATAATAAATATGGAAGAGAAAAAGTTCCAGAACCTAAAGTCTCATGACTGCCACGTGATTGTGACACAACTGCTTCCAATTGCATTGAGGGGGCTTCTACCGGAAATCGTTCGAATAGCCATTGTGAAGATATGGGCATTCCTCAATGCAATCTCTCAGAAGGTTAGTAGGTTAGTCCCAAATATAAAAGTGTATAATAGATACGTTGATATTCCTTTTCTACGAAACACAGGCAAAAAACAGCAATTTGCACTGGGCCTTGGGTTAGTAGGTTAGTCCCAAATACAAAAGTGTATAATAAATCCCATTAAACATCCAAAACAGAATATATAATAGCATGGAACAATCAAAAATTATAGATATGTTGGAGACGTATCAAGCATCCCCAAGCTTAATTCCTGCTCGTCCTCGATTAGGTAAATGATAAAAACAGATTTTTTTGATGTGGAATGCTAACCAACATAATTCTCAATGTAATTTCCTTTATTGTGGCATGAATGTTCAAATCCGAAAGATTCAAGATAAAAGTGTATAATACTTCAAGCATACTAACAAAGCAATCATGTCTTCTCAAAATAACATGGCCAAAGAAAGTTCATCCCTACAAAACCATATAGTTAGGCTATGCTCCATCTTCGTCACACAAAATACTCAAATCATGCACAATCCTGGTTTCAGCCAAGCGCTTGTTTCATACCTTAATTTTTTTCAAACTTTTTTAACTTTCACGCAATACATGAGCGTGAGCCATGGACATAGCACTATGTGGAATAGAGTGTTGGTTGTGGAAAATACAAAAGAGGAAGATGGTCTCACATCAACTAGGCGTATCAATGGGCTATGGAGATGCCCACCAATAGATATCAATGTGAGTGAGTAGGGATTGCCATGCAATGGATGCCCTAGAGCTAAAAATGTATGAAAGCTCAACAAAAGAAACTAAGTGGGTGTGCATCCAACTTGCTTGCTCACGAAGACCTAGGGCATTTGAGGAAGCCCAACGTTGGAATATACAAGCCAAGTTCAATAATGAAAATTACCACTAGTATATGAAAGTGACAAAACAAGAGACTCTCTATCATGAAGATCATGGTGCTACTTTGAAGCACAAGTGTGGAAAAAGATAGTAGCATTGTCCCTTTTTTCTTTTCTTTTTTTTCTTTTTTGGGCCTTTTTTTCTTTGGCCTTTCCTTCTTTTTTTCTTTTTTCTTTTTTTTTCTTTTTTTCTTTGGGACAATGCTCTAATAATGATGAACATCACACTTCTATTGATTTACAACTCGATACTAGAACAAAGTATGACTCTATATGAATGCCTCTGGCGGTGTACCGGGATGTGCAATGAATCATGAGTGACATGTATGAAAAATTATGCATGGTGACCTAGCCACAAATATGATGTCAACTACATGATCATGCATGGCACTATGAAAATGATGAAGTGTGTCATATGAACGGAACGGTGGAAAGTTGCATGGCAATATATCTCGGAATGGCTATGGAAATGCCATGATAGGTAGGTATGGTGGCTGTTTTGAGGAAGGTATAAGGTGGGTGTATGGTATCGGCGAGAGTTGCGCGGTACAAGAGAGGCTAGCAATGGTGGAAGGGTGAGAGTGCGTATAATCCATGGACTCGACATTAGTCATAAAGAACTCACATACTTATTGCAAAAATCTACAAGTCATCAAAACAAAGTACTTCACGCATGTTCCTAGGGGAAGGGTTGGTAGGAGTTAACCATCGCGCGATCCTGACCTCCACACAAAGGATGACACTCAATGAAATACTTCATGCTTCAAATTTGTCACACAACGGTTACCATACGTGCATGCTATGGGACTTGCAAACCTTAACACAAGTATTTCTCAAATTCATAACTACTCTACTAGCATGACTCTAATATCACCATCCTCATATCTCAAAACAATCAGAAAGTATCAAACTTCTCATAATATTCAATGCACTTTATATGAAAGTTTTTACTATACTCATCTTGGATGCCTATCATATTACGACTAGTTTTATAATCAAAGCACATTACCATGATGTTCTAAAAGACTCTCAAATAGATATAAGTGAAGCATGAGAGATCAATAATTTCTACAAAATAAAACCACCACCGTGCTCTAAAAGATATAAGTGAAGCACTAGAGCAAAACTATCTAGCTCAAAAGATATAAGTGAAGCACATAGAGTATTCTAATAAATTCTAAACCAAATTTATCTCTCTCAAAAGGTGTGTCCAGAAAATATTATTGTGGCAAACTAACAAGCAAAGACTCAAATCATACATGACGCTCCAAGCAAAACACATATCATGTGGTGAATAAAAATATAGTCCCGAGTAAAGTTACCGATTGACGAAGACGAAAGAGGGGATGCCTTCCCGGGGCATCCCCAAGCTTAGGCTTTTGGTTGTCCTTGAATTTTAGCTTGGGGTGCCTTGTGCATCCCCAAGCTTAGGCTCTTGCCACTCTTTGTTCCATAGTCCATCAAAGCCATACTCAAAACTTGAAAATTTCACAACACAAAACTTAGCCAAAAATCTCATGAGCTCCGTTAGTATAAGAAAACAAACCACCACTCAAAGTTACTGTAATGAACTCATTCTTTGTTTATATTGGTATTAAACCTACTGTACTCCAACTTCTCTATGATTCATAACCCCCCGATACTACTCATAGATTCATCAAAATAAGCAAACAACACACGAAAAATAGAATCTGTCAAAAACAGAACAATCTGTAGTAATCTGTAACTTTCGAATACTTCTGTAACTCTAAAAACATTGAAATAAATAGGTAAACGTGAGGAATTTGTCTATTAATCATCTGCAAAAAGAATCAACTAAAAAGCACTCTCCGGTAAAAAATTACTGCCAATCTCGTGAGCGCTACAGTTTCTGTTTTTTACAGCATGATCATATAAACTTCACACATGTCTTCCCAAAGGTTCTACTTGGCACAAACACTAATTAAAACACAAAACCACATCTAAACAGAGACTAGATGCAATATTTATTCCTAAACAGAAGCAAAAACAAAGAAAATAAAATTGGGTTGCCTCCCAACAAGTTCTTTCTTTATAGCCATTAAGATAGGCTTGAGAATTCAATGATGCTCACATGAAATATAAGAATTGAAGCACAAAGAGAGCATCATATAGCATGTGAAAATCACATCTAAGTCTAACATACTTCCTATGCATAGGCATTTTATAGGAAAACAAATTAGCAAGACAAGCAAGATCTAGCATATGCAAGGAAGAAGAAAGAAACAATAGCAATCTCAACATAACGAGAGGTAATTTAGTAACATGAAAATTTCTACAACCATATTTTCCTCTCTCATAATAATTGCACGTAGGATCATAAGAAAATTCAACAATATAGCTATCGTAAAACATATTTTCAACACAATCCACATGCATACAAAGTTGACACTCTTCCAAAATAGTGGGATCAATATTAACTAAAGTCAAGACCTCTCCAAACCCACTTTTATCAAAAAAAATCATAAGATTGAACATTCTACAAATATGTGGGATCTAAAGTTGACACTCTTCCAAACCCACTTTCAGTATTATTGCAAGCATTATTATCAATCTTACATTCATCATGGGGCTTAAATAAATTTTCAAGATCGTAAGAAGCATCACCCCAATCATGATCATTGCAACAAGTAGTGGACATAGCAATACTAGCATCCCCAAGCTTAGGGTTTTGCATATCATTAGCACAATTGACATTAATAACATTTATGATAACATCATTGCAATCATGCATTTCATTCAACGAGCTATCGTGAATCACTTTATAATCTTCTTCTTTCAACACTTCATCACAATTTTTAGACTCACGAATTTCAAGCAAAACCTCATAAATATAATCTAGTGCACGCAGCTCACTAGCAATTGGTTCATCATAATTGAATCTCTTAAAAAGATTAGCAACTGTATGAGGACCATAATTTAGCAAGCGAAGATGCAAGCTGATAGAGGGCACATAGCAACACAAGCAAACAGAAAAGGTGAACGGAAAAAGGGCGAATAAAACGGCAAGGGTGAAGTGGGGGAGAGGAAAACGAGAGGCAAATAAATGTAATGCAAAGGATAAGGGTTTGTGATAGGTACTTGGTATATGACTTTTGAGTATATCTCCCCGGCAACGGCGCCAGAAATTCTTCTTGCTACCTCTCGAGCTTGCGTTGTATTCCCCCGAAGAGGAAAGGGTGATGCATCACAGTAGCATAAGTATTTCCCTCAGTTAATGCTCAATATGTGTGTGTGTGTGTGTGTGTGTGTGTGTGTGTGTGTGTGTGTGTGTGTGTGTGTGT
>LR738711.1:636386891-636479477 GCA_902687465.1 Secale cereale | reverse complement strand
GTGTGTGTGATAGCCTTGGGCGAGCAATGTGCCCGCACCCGTCGTGCTAGCTCGTTGTTCCTTCTATGCTAAGTTTTCATTAATTAATGGTGTTTGATATGTCTCTAACGTATCTATAATTTTTTATTATTCCATGCTATTATATTATCTATCTTGGATGTTTTATATGCTATTTTATATGATTTTTGTGACTGGCCTATTAACCGAGAGCCCAGTGCCAGTTTATGTTTTTTCCTTTTTTTTGAGTTTCGCAGAAAAGGAATATGAAACGAAGTCCAATTGACCTGAAAATTTATGATGATTTTGTATGGACTAAAAGAAGCCCGCGGAGCACCGAAGGTGGGACAGAAGAGCCATGAGGTCACCACAAGGGCAGGGGCGCCCCCCTAGGGCGCGCCCCTACCTTATGGCTGCCTCGTGGGTCCCTTGACTTGTCCCCGACGCCAAAAATTCCTATAAATAGTGAAACCTCCGAAAACAAACATAGATCGGGAGTTCCACCTCCGCAAGCCCTTTGAGGCCTCTAAAAACCAACCTAGCCCCGTTCCGGCACCCTGCCGGAAGGGGGATCATCACCGGAGGCCATCTTCATCATCCCGGCGGCCAACATGATGAGGAGGGACTAGTCCACCCTCTGGGCTGAGCGTATGTACCCATAGCTATGTGTGTGATCTCTCTCTCTCTCTCGTGTTCTTGATTTGGCATGATCTTGATGTACCGCTGTCAGGACCCCGATCCTAAGTCACACCGATCTAGCTGTAACACGTCATATCACTTTGCGGCCTCACGCACGGTAACCCCTCGGGTGCCACCTTACCTGGCCCGGGACCGTTTGCGCATTTTGGCACACGTATATGACAGTGTCGCTAGCATCCATATGACAGAGAACCCGGGCCAACATGGCTAGTTATAAACCAAAAGTGGCACTAGATTAGAGAGACAGGCATCCGTGACCCAGCAACGAACGTGTCGGTCATCAACGTATGAACCCAAGTCATAGCAAGCTACATGGACTTAAAGGAACAACGCGTGACATTTCCCCTAAGGGACAGACACAGGAACGAAGAAGGACACATGCCGGCCAGCCTACGTGTTCCGAGCAGTAGCAAGCTACCAAGGCTCATTGGAATCACTAGGAGGCATTTCCCTGTAAGATAGGCTACCAAAGGAAAACAACTAGGTGTCGAATCCCACACATACCAAGCATTTCAACCATACACACAATATGCTCAATATGTGCAAATACAACATTGCATCACAACAGAACTCTCTGACTCAAAGTACTTTATTTAAAAGGCTCCAAGAGCCATACATAACATATCCATACAGGTAGGGGTCACATGACCCAACACTCAAGTCATACAGTCATACAAGCACAAGCGGAAGCTACATGTCTGAGTACAGACAACTTAGAAAATAAAACAGGCTTGGTGTAGCCTGACTATCTACAAGGCCCTTCACAAGCTCTAGATCTCCGTCTGGGTGTCAAGCTACTCGTCGACGTCAACGTCTATGTAGAACCCATCAGCAGGGGCAGGGTTCTCCTCTGCAACAGTTATTAAGCAAACATGAGTACAAAGGTACTCAGCAAGTCTTACCACAGAACCTATCATACATGCAACATTATCAAAGGGGGTAGTGGAGTTCATAGCAGAAAGCCAGCTCTGACTCTTGGCTAACCTATACTACAACTCTCAACGGATTGCAACATGTTATTACGAACACGAGTCCTCTACTCACCACAACAATACACTACCGAGGATCCTCTTCCGTCATCCTACGGAAGGGCCATCCACGGCACTCACACTTATCTTGAGGCTTTTAGTAGTATCCATCAACTTGTCTATGAACTGTAAGAGTAACCAAGTAGTCTGTACCGCGAACAACGGCTATTCGAATAGATTGATAACCCTGCAGGGGTGTACCTCTTCACACACGCTCCCACCACTTATCGCCGTTTACTCGACGTGTACTCGGCAACCTTCAAGCGGAAGCCCAGCGAGGGTGTCGGCCACGACCTGACTAACTACTCAAGTCTCTCGTCCAGGTTTATCGCCTATTTGGGTTCCATCCGTGGGGAGATCCGGCCGGGGTGTCGCTCACGGCCCCAAACGATGTGTACAGGGTTCCCGAGTCACCAAACAGGCAACCGGTACACCGTGCCACGTACCTGTCGCATCACAACCCACCCCGAGGGTCAGTGCTGTGCACGACCTCCAGTAAACTATAAACACCAGAAACTAGTTGCAACTCCTGGACAGAGACCGAGGGTAATTAATAAGCCGAGAGGGTCAATTAAGGATCCCAATGTGTGGTAGTAGCTGTAACTTGAACCACACATACAGATCTCGGGTCCTATGGACGATTCCAATGAAACAACCCAACATGTACTCCTAAATGGCCTTTCATCGATACCTTTACCAAGCGTATTCCACACTTCCTTCTCTTTACCGATATGATTGTTTCACTCTGATCCATCACCCAGATGAACCAGACCAGACACAACTCTAAGCATAGCAGGCAACATAAACAAGTAGCATGGTGGATCACACATCACATGGCTCAATCAACTCCTACACATGCTAGTGGGTTTCAACTATTTACTATGGCAATGACAGGTCATGCAAGGGAATAGGGTTCAACTACCGCAGCAAGTAGCAGTTCACACGTTGTTGCCTTAATGCAATAAAAGAGAGCAGGAGCGAGGAAATTGGGTTTGTATCGGAATGATCAATGATTGCTTGCCTGACAAAGTGGTTGTCGGGTACTGCTCTTCAGCTGGATACGCAGGAGTATCCTTGGGAGCAGGACCTAACACAAAGAATACCGGCGATACAATTATTAAACAAACAAATGCAACAATATGATGCATGCTCATGACATGGCAAGATGCATGTGTTTTGGCTAATGCAACTAAAACCAGAAGGGCTTGAACCTATTTGAATCAAAGATTCAAATTGGAATTCAAACTATTATTTAATTAAGTGCATTATCATGTTTTAATGTATACAGCAAGGTTAACTTGCTCAAACATGCATGAAACCAGTGCCATTGGAAAGATTGGATTTTTCTAATTATTTTTCATATATAAGTCTTTTCCATCTGAGCTACTGTTGAATTTATATGATTTTTTGAAGTTTAGGCATTTTCTGGAATTTCCTGAATTATTTCAAATCTAAAAAATACCAGAAAATCCTTTACTGCGTCAGCATGACATCATGCTGACGTCAGTCAGTCAACAGGGTGGCCCAGGTCAAACCTGACCAGTGGGACCCACTGGTCAGTGTCACAGTTAGTTAATCAGCTAATTATAATTAAATTAACACTTAAACTAGGTTTGACTTGTAGGCAGGGCCCACATGTCAGTGACCCAGGGGGGTCAAACCCGTGGTCAAACAGGTCCAACTCGCCGGTGTTTAGCCGCCGGCGAGGCCAAACACGGCGGTGAGGTGCGGGTTTCGTGCTCCAGCTGCCAAATCGACGGCGGAGCACACCTACGCGTAGCTGGAGGCAAACCGCATCGAGTGGAGGTGGTGGCTGGCCTCGGGGTCGCCGGAGATGACGCCGGCGACAAGTCCAGCGGCTGCCGGAGTTCGGCGAAGTCGAAAACGACGGTGCGGTGCTCGTAGAGGAGCATGGAGTGGTCCTACAGCACCTACGCGTGACGGTGAAACTGATAGGCACGATGGCCTGACCATTGGATGGCCGGAGCCTCGTCGGCGACGAGCCCCGCGGCGGTGCGTGCAGGTGAGCTTCGTGCGATGCGTTCTAGGGCAGTGGAGAGCCAACGGAGAGGGGGAGGATGAAGCTGGGCTCACAGGGGTTGTAGTAGACGCCGGAGCGGGCTTGGGGGTGGTCGGAGCTGAGCGGGACGGCGAGGGGGATCTCCGCGGCCGGAGTTGGGGAAGAAGGAGTCGGGGGCGTCTCCAGGGCGGGTGAGCGCTCGGGGCTCGGCCTGTTCGAAGTAGTCGAGGGCGGAGGAGACGATGGACACAACGACGGGGCTCAGGGACGACGGTGGGCGCGGCTTCTACGAGGGTGCGAGCACGGCGGCGTCGGCCATGGTGCGGGGAGGGCGAAGGAGAGGAGCTGGGGAGAGTGGGGGGTGTCTGCGAGGTCGGGGGCGAGGTGGTCGACCGATCCAAGGCTCCAAGGCGGCGAGGGGAGGAAGCAGGGCGGCGGGCAGCTGCGTGGCGCGCGCTGCGGCCGCCGTCGAGCACCTGCCTGCCTGCCTGGCCGAGCCAAGCAGCTCGCTGGAGCGGCAGCTGGGCTGGGCCGGCAGGTGGGCCGGGTGGGGCGCCAGGTAATCCTTTTCTCTCTCCTTTTCTATTTCCTTTTTTGTTTCATTTCTTTTGCAGCTTGGTTTAATTAATAAAAATGCCAGAACATTTTTATAACTCATAGAACTTGTCATGCCCACTGTATATATATTATGAACAACATGGAACATTATAGTTTATGATTATTTGAGCATTTAAAATATTTTATAGCATTTAAATGCCCAAATGCAAATACCATATGATTTAATCCAGAGACCTTGGATGTCCTAGAAAATTGTGCACCATTTTTGGCAGAGGTTTAGGACCAAGGCAGAAATGATGAACATTTTTGAAGGGCATTTTGGGTACATTGGAAAAGATTTTATCAAACCCTAGTTGTTAGAAGAGGGGTGCTGGGGTTTCTGTCATTCCCATTTCAAGTTTCTTTGATAAGTAAACATGATGCACACTCTAGCTAGTCCTAATGCAAGTACTAAACTAGGGATGTGACAACTCACCCCCACTTAAAAGAATCGCGTCCCGAGATTCGGGTTCCTCCGGAAAGAGGGTGGGGTACTCAAGTCGAAGACGATCCTCCCTTTCCCAAGTAGCTTCACTCTCGGAATGATGTGACCATTGAACCTTGAGAAACTTGATATTGTGGCGTCGAGTGGTGCGCTCGGTTTGATCAAGAATACGAACGGGGTATTCTCGATATGTGAGATTGTCCTGGAGATCAAGCGTTTCGTGGTCCACTCCGCGGATAGGATCCGAGAAGCAACGCCTGAGTTGAGAAACGTGGAACACATCATGAACTCTGGATAGGTGCGGAGGTAGTTCCAATTGGTAGGCAACTTCTCCTTGTTTGGCAAGAATGCGAAAAGGACCGATGTAACGAGGGGCCAATTTGCCTTTGATACCGAAGCGATGGGTTCCCTTAAGAGGAGTAACCCAAAGGTAAGCCTTATCGCCGACTTCAAAAGTCACAGCCTTATGATGACTATCATATTGGCTCTTCTAGCGAGACTGGGCTGTTTTCAATCTCTCACGAACGATGCGAACTTGCTCTTCTGCTTCCTGGATCATATCCGGGCCAAAGAATTGTCTTTCCCCGGTTTCTGACCAGTTAAGAGGTGTTCGACACCTTCGTCCATATAGAACTTCGAAGGGGGCTTTACCCAGACTGGCTTGATAACTATTGTTATAAGAGAATTCGGCAAATGGAAGACACTTTTCCCATTCCATACCGAAAGAAATGACAGAGGCTCGAAGCATGTCTTCTAGAATTTGATTGACTCGTTCCACTTGACCACTTGACTAGGGATGGAAGGCGGTATTGAAAGAGAGATGAGTTCCCATAGCATTCTGGAAACTTTCCCAAAATCGTGAAGTGAAAATACTTCCACGGTCTGAGTTAATCTCCAACGGCACACCATGAAGTGATACTATCCGAGAGACATACAAGTCTGCTAGCTGGCTAGCGGTAATACTCTCTCGAACAGGCAGGAAATGAGCTACTTTATAGAGGCGGTCGATAACGACGAAGATAGCATTATTCCCTTTCCTGGTCCTGGGAAACCCGGTAATGAAGTACATACCGACTTTGTCCCATTTCCATTCGGGAATAGCTAAAGGTTGAAGGGTGCCAGCAGGCCGTTGATGCTCTGATTTAACTCGACGACAAACGTCGCAGTTAGCAATGAATTGAGCAATTTCTCTCTTCATCCTAGTCCACCAGAATCTCTGACGTAGGTCCTGATACATTTTGGTACTACCAGGATGAATTGTGAGAGGAGATTCATGAGCCTCCTTAAGGATCAAACGTCTCAGGTTTTGTACTTTAGGAACCACTAAACGGTTGCTAAAGAATACAACTCCTTGATCATCAATTGAGAAACATCCCGTGACTCCTTTCTTGATGTTCCTCTTAATACGGGAAATTCCCGGGTCAACCTTCTGTGCTTTGATGACCTGATCCGTAAGGGTAGGTTCCGCCACCAAGGTGGAAACGAATCCTCGAGGAACAATGTGAAGGTTAAGCTTACGAAATTCCTTGTGGAGAACTGGTTGCCCCTGTTGTAACATCAAGTTGTTACAATGAGATTTACGACTTAGTGCATCAGCCATGACATTGGCCTTCCCAGGGGTATAAGTGATTCCTAAATCGTAATCTGTGAGCAACTCAACCCAACGTCTTTGCCTGAGATTTAGATCCGGTTGGGTGAAGATGTATTTCAAACATTGGTGATCAGTGAAGATTTCACAGCGGTTACCCAAGAGGTAATGTCGCCATGTTTTTAGTGCATGGACTACAGCTGCAAGCTCTAGATCATGAGTAGGATAGTTATCCTCATGTGGACGCAACTGTCGAGATGCGTAAGCAATCACTTGACGATCTTGCATGAGTATGCAACCTAGTCCTTGTCGCGAGGCGTCGCAATAGATTATAAAATCCTTGGAAAAATCTGGTGGTACCAGTACAGGTGCAGATGTCAGGCGTCTTTTCAGTTCCTGAAAACTGGACTCGCACTGTGGGGTCCACTCAAACTTTTTATCTTTCTTAAGGAGTTCAGTTAGAGGTTTAGCAACCTTGGAGAAATTCTCGACGAAGCGTCGGCAATAGCTCGCTAGGCCAAGAAAACTCCTAACTTGCTTGACCGATTCAGGGGGAGTACAATCAAGGACGGCTTGAACTCGCTCGAGATTGACAGCAATACCCTTGCCAGAGATCACATGACCTAGATAGGTTACTTCCGGCAACCAAAATTCACATTTAGAGAATTTGGCATAAAGGCGGTGCTCTCGAAGTTTCGTCAATACCAGCCTTAAATGCTCGACATGATCTTCCTTGTTCTTGGAATAGATGAGTATATCATCGAGGTATACCATGACGAATTTATCCAAGTACTCCATGAATATAGAATTCATTAACCGAGAAAAGGTAGCTGGGGCATTGGTTAATCCGAAGGACATGACGGTGTACTCATATTGGCCATAACGAGTAACAAAAGCCGTTTTAGGAATGTCCCCGTTCTTGATTTTGATTTGATGGTAACCCAACCTCAAATCCATCTTAGAGAAGACTGAGGATCCAGCGAGCTGATCATACAGGTCGTTGATCCTGGGGAGCGGATACTTGTTCTTTATGGTGACTAGATTGACAGGTCGGTAATCTAAAACCATTCGCTCCGTTCCATCCTTCTTCTTGACGAAGAGGACGGGGCAAGCCCAAGGGGAAGAACTAGGATGGATGAAACCTTTTTGCAAGGACTCATCGAGTTGTTTCTTAAGCTCAGCTAATTCTAGTGGTGCCATCTTATAAGGTCTCCTAGAGATTGGGACAGTTCCTGGAATAAGATCTATCACGAACTCGACATCTCTGTCAGGTGGAATTCCTGGCAGTTCTTCTGGAAAAACATCCGGAAAGTCACGGACTACCGGGATATCTTCGATTCTGGTAGAGGGCTGGCATTAAGCGAGTAGAGCCGACGCTCAGCCATTGGGTCAAGACATTGACTATCTTGCCGGATGGATGTGTAAGTTGAACGGTCCTAGTATAGCAATCAATCTTGGCGTAATGAGTTGTCATCCAATCCATACCCAAAATGATGTTTATGTCCGAGGACTTGAGAGCGATTAGAGATGCTAGGAAAACAAGTCTATCGACAAGGATTTCATTTCCATGGCTTACCCTAGAGGTTTGCCACTTTGAACCAGTAGTTTGAATAACCATGGAAGTAGGCATGTCACAAAAGGTCATGTTGTGCAATCGAGCATAGCTCTCAGGTATGAACGAATGTGATGCTCCAGTATCGAAAAGAACAGATGCCGGATGGCAGTTAACAAGAAGCGTACCAAGGACGACGTTAGGATCCTCATAAGCTTCCTCAGCAGAGACATAGTTGACATGACCACTTGCAGTGGGGATTGGCTTGACATAATTCACCTTGCCGGTTGGCTTACCACGGCCAACGGGTTTTCCTGGTTGATTCTGAGGACACTCACGCATGTAGTGCCCCGGTTCTCCACACTTGAAGCAAGTCACAATGCTAGTGCGTGGAGCAAAGTTGGAAGGTGGAGCTCCATAGGTCTTAGCAGGTGCAAACTGTTGAGTTGGACGAGGCGCCACATAGGATGGCCTCGGTGTGTATTTGGGTGGCAGAGCAGTGTTAGGAACCCACACACGGCTCTTGTGAGAGCCAGAGCCGGATGAGGAACCAAAGTCTCAAGTATGCTTGCGTGTGGCCTCGAAGTTGGTCTGGCCCGTTTCAGCACTGATAGCCTTGTTTACCAACTTCTGGAAGGAGGTGCACTCGTGCAGACGTAGATCTCGGCGGAGTTTAGGGCTGAGTCCCTTGCGGAACCTCGCCTGCTTCTTGGCATCGGTGGATACTTCATCAGGTGCATAGCGAGCCAAGTTGCCAAACTCGCGACTATAACCATCCACAGTTAACCGGCCCTGGGTGAAATTGCAGAATTCCTCCCGCTTGCGATCCATGAGACCTTCCGGAATGTGATGTTCACGGAACGCCTCACTAAACTCAACCCAAGTAGTGATTTGGCCAGCAGGACGCATAGCTTCAAAGTTTTCCCACCAAAGACTGGCAGGGCCCTCAAGATGGTAGGCGGCGTAGGTAACCTTGCCAGCTTTGGCCACACGGGCAGAGTGTAGCTTGTGGGTGATACTACGTAGCCAGTCATCCGCATCCAGAGGTTCAGTGGAGTGATGGAACTTCGGTGGGCACATCTTGATAAAGTCATTGATTGACACCACGTCATTCCTCTGACGGAACCCAGTGTTCTGCTCTATGCGTTCCAGGAGACGGTTGGTCTCTCTCTTGTTCCATTCTGCCTCGAGCATAACTTCAGTCAAGGAGGGTGGCTGGGGCAGATTCCCATCTCTAGCTCCGCTAGCCTCACCCTGCTCCTGAGCAGCAGGAGTGTTGCGAGTGTGGACCATCCTAAAGAAAACAAAACAACGGTTTAGACAAAGGTGGCAAGAATTTGACATAGGAGTGCAGAATGTAATGGATGACACGGAATGCGGAGATGTTCATCCGTACGACATGGTAATATAGAAACTGCTATATATACACCAGTGGTCATACACACCATACATAGTTTAGTACAAGCCAAGCCTAAAGTACAACTGCGGTGAAAGACGATACATCCCATCAGAGGCATTCCAAGCTCCTATACATTATTTAACTACACCTCCGGAACTCAGTACACACTAAGTCATATTCCACAAGACGCGCAGGACTGTGGGAATACAACTACTACAATACTACTACTGCCACGGTCTAGCTCAGACATTCCCGTAGTAAACTTCGTAAAGATTACCACCATAGCCTGGAAGTGGAACAGATGGATCTTGAAACTCGCGAGCGCTCGAAGGCTGTGGACCATAGGGACATGGATGTGGCCTCGGTCCCGATGCTGGTGGTAACCGACGCCCACGTGGAGGTGTAATACCCCCAACGTCACGCCAATCCATGCGATCAGGTAGACGAGTCCGCACGGGGTACAAATCCCGCATGTCCAGATATCCGGCGTGCACAGCAGGTGCAAGCCGTGTCAAAGTAGTCCAGTGGGCGGCTCGAGTGTTATACAGCTCCATTCGGAGGGCACGGACCTCACGGTCCCTATCCTCCAGCATCTGAACAGTAGTCTGAAGCAGTGGCTCTTCATGAGCAGCATCAGTATACAGACCAGTGTAGTAGCCTTCCTCTCCGGGAAGTGAGGCTGGCATGTAACAGAACTCAGTGTTCAGCAACAGGGCATGCCTAGCTCGGAGAATGGTCATCATCGAATAGGCGGCATCCTGTACTGCCATCTTGATGGTAACCCCAAGTCCATAAGACCAATGGATGGGGTCGTTAGCTCCGGGATATGAGGGGTATATCCGAACGGTGCAGAAATACTGACTCTGATTGAAATCCCAGTACTGTTCCTCCACGGTGTACTCAGGATACCAGCGATAACCGGTCTCAGTCAGCACACGGGCTAGCATGGCCGTGTGACCGGGCACATTAATGCACCGACTCAAACGAACCACTTGGTGAGGGGTGCGGCCAGACATCTGAAACACGAAGTAATGCAAAGGCATTAGTGTTTCTGGAAGAAATCGGGCAGCATAACAACTGTAAATGCTCAAACAAAGATTTGAGACATCATACAAATGATAGCATAGCCACTCAACAATTCCATATCAAGGTTCTGGGTCCAACAATCATAATACTAAAAGGGTAGAAACTGAACTGAGGCTTGAAACTAACAATCCTAAGAGTCTACGAATTAGTAACACGTGGACCTAGTAAGGATAAGATGCCTAGTCCTAAATCCCCGTAGAAAGAATAGACTGACTCAGATCAGAAGGGCATAAGGTAAAGGAGTAAAAAGAGCCTTACGTTCCCTTCCACAATCAATTCCCCTACATATAACTAAGAATTTTTCTAGACTCAACATCGACCAGTTTGGCTTGAGAAACCTACAGGCAGTCCAGCTCTGATGCCAATGCTGTCAGGACCCCGATCCTAAGTCACACCGATCTAGTTGTAACACGTCATATCACTTTGCGGCCTCACGCACGGTAACCCCTCGGGTGCCACCTTACCTGGCCCAGGACCGTTTGCGCATTTTGGCACACGTATATGACAGTGTCGCTAGCATCCATATGACAGAGAACCCGGGCCGACATTGCTAGTTATAAACCAAAAGTGGCACTAGATTACAGAGACAGGCATCCATGACCCAGTAGCGAACGTGTCGGTCATCAACGTATGAACCCAAGTCGTAGCAAGCTACATGGACTTAAAGGAACAACGCGTGACATTTCCCCTAAGGGACAGACACAGGAACGAAGAAGGACACATGCCGGCCAGCCTACGTGTTCCGAGCAGTAGCAAGCTACCAAGGCTCATTGGAATCACTAGGAGGCATTTCCCTGTAAGATAGGCTACCAAAGGAAAACAACTAGGTGTCGAATCCCACACATACCAAGCATTTCAACCATACACACAATATGCTCAATATGTGCAAATACAACATTGCATCACAACAGAACTCTATGACTCAAAGTACTTTATTTAAAAGGCTCCAAGAGCCATACATAACATATCCATACAGGTAGGGGTCACATGACCCAACACTCAAGTCATACAGTCATACAAGCACAAGCGGAAGCTACATGTCTGAGTACAGACAACTTAGAAAATAAAACAGGCTTGGTGTAGCCTGACTATCTACAAGGCCCTTCACAAGCTCCAGATCTCCGTCTGGGTGTCAAGCTACTCGTCGACGTCAACGTCTATGTAGAACCCATCAGCAGGGGCAGGGTTCTCCTCTGCAACAGTTATTAAGCAAACATGAGTACAAAGGTACTCAGCAAGTCTTACCACAGAACCTATCATACATGCAACATTATCAAAGGGGGTAGTGGAGTTCATAGCAGAAAGCCAGCTCTGACTCTTGGCTAACCTATACTACAACTCTCAACGGATTGCAAGATGTTATTACGAACATGAGTCCTCTACTCACCACAACAATACACTACCGAGGATCCTCTTCCGTCATCCTACGGAAGGGCCATCCACGGCACTCACACTTATCTTGAGGCTTTTAGTAGTATCCATCAACTTGTCTATGAACTGTAAGAGTAACCAAGTAGTCCGTACCGCGAACAACGACTATTCGAATAGATTGATAACCCTGCAGGGGTGTACCTCTTCACACATGCTCCCACCACTTATCGCCGTTTACTCGACGTGTACTCGACAACCTTCAAGCGGAAGCCCAGCGAGGGTGTCGGCCACGACCTGACTAACTACTCAAGTCTCTCGTCCAGGTTTATCGCCTATTTGGGTTCCATCCGTGGGGAGATCCGGCCGGGGTGTCGCTCACGGCCCCAAACGATGTGTACAGGGCTCCCGAGTCACCAAACGGGCAACCGGTACACCGTGCCACGTACCTGTCGCATCACAACCCACCCCGAGGGTCAGCGCTGTGCACGACCTCCAATAAACTATAAACACCAGAAACTAGTTGCAACTCCTGGACAGAGATCGAGGGTAATTAATAAGTCGAGAGGGTCAATTAAGAATCCCAATGTGTGGTAGTAGCTGTAACTTGAACCACACATACAGATCTCGGGTCCTATGGACGATTCCAATGAAACAACCCACCATGTACTCCTACATGGCCTTTCATCGATACCTTTACCAAGCGTATTCCACACTTCCTTCTCTTTACCGATATGATTGTTTCACTCTGATCCATCACCCAGATGAACCAGACCAGACACAACTCTAAGCATAGCAGGCAACATAAACAAGTAGCATGGTGGATCACACATCACATGGCTCAATCAACTCCTACACATGCTAGTGGGTTTCAACTATTTACTGTGGCAATGACAGGTCATGCAAGGGAATAGGGTTCAACTACCGCATCAAGTAGCAGTTCACACGCTGTTGCCTTAATGCAATAAAAGAGAGCAGGAGCGAGGAAATTGGGTTTGTATCGGAATGATCAATGATTGCTTGCCTAACAAAGTGGTTGTCGGGTACTGCTCTTCAGCTGGATACGCAGGAGTATCCTCAAGAGCAGGACCTAACACAAAGAATACCGGCGATACAATTATTAAACAAACAAATGCAACAATATGATGCATGCTCATGACATGGCAAGATGCATGTGTTTTGGCTAATGCAACTAAAACCAGAAGGGCTTGAACCTATTTGAATCAAAGATTCAAATTGGAATTCAAACTATTATTTAATTAAGAGCATTATCATGTTTTAATGTATACATCAAGGTTAACTTGCTCAAACATGCATGAAACCATTGCCATTGGAAAGATTGGATTTTTCTGATCATTTTTCATATATAAATCTTTTCCATCTGAGCTACTGTTGAATTTATATGATTTTTTGAAGTTTAGGCATTTTCTGGAATTTCCTGAATTATTTTAAATCTAAAAAATACCAGAAAATCCTTTACTGCGTCAGCATGACGTCATGCTGACGTCAGTCAGTCAACAGGGCGGCCCAGGTCAAACCTGACCAGTGGGACCCACTGGTCAGTGTCACAATTAGTTATTCAGCTAATTATAATTAAATTAACACTTAAACTAGGTTTGACTTGCAGGCAGGGCCCACATGCCAGTGACCCAGGGGGGTCAAACCCGTGGTTAAACAGGTCCAACTCGCCGGCGTTTAGCTGCCGGCGAGGCCAAACACGGCGGTGAGGTGCGGGTTTCGTGCTCCGGCTGTCAAATCGACGGCGGAGCACACCTACGTGTAGCTGGAGGCAAACCGCATCGAGTGGAGGTGGTGGCAGGCCTCGGGGTCGCCGGAGATGACGCCGGCGACTATTCCAGCGGCTGCCGGAGTTCGGCAAAGTCGAAAACGACGGTGCGGTGCTCGTAGAGGAGCGTGGAGTGGTCCTACATCACCTACGCGTGACGGTGAAACTGATAAGCACGGTGGCCGGACCATTGGATGGCCGGAGCCTCGTCGGCGACGAGCTCCGCGGCGGTGCGTGCAGGTGAGCTTCGTGCGGTGCGTTCCAGGGCAGTGGAGAGCCAACGGAGAGTGGGAGGATGAAGCTGGGCTCACAGGGGTTGCAGCAGACGCGGGAGCGGGCTTGGGGGTGGTCGGAGCTGAGCGGGACGGCGAGGGGGATCTCCGCGGCCGGAGTTGGGGAAGAAGGAGTCGGGGACGTCTCCAGGGCGGGCGAGCGCTCGGAGCTCGGCCTGCTCGAAGTAGTCGAGGGCGGCGGAGACGACGGACACAGCGACGGGGCTCAGGGACGACGGTGGGCGCGGCTTCTACGACGGTGCGAGCACGGCGGCGTCAGCCATGGTGCGGGGAGGGCGAAGGAGAGGAGCTGGGGAGAGTGGGGGTGTCTGCGAGGTCGGGGGCGAGGTGGTCGACCGATCCAAGGCTCCAAGGCGGCGAGGGGAGGAAGCAGGGCGGCGGGCAGCTGCGTGGCGCGCGCTGCGGCCGCCGCCGAGCACCTGCCTGCCTGCCTGGCCGAGCCAAGCAGCTCGCTGGAGCGGCAGCTGGGCTGGGCCGGCAGGTGGGCCGGGTGGGGCGCCAGGTAATCCTTTTCTCTCTCCTTTTCTATTTCCTTTTCTGTTTCATTTCTTTTGCAGCTTGGTTTAATTAATAAAAATGCCAGAACATTTTTATAACTCATAGAACTTGTCATGCCCACTGTATATATTATGAACAGCATGGAACATTATAGTTTATGATTATTTGAGCATTTAAAATATTTTATAGCATTTAAATGCCCAAATGCAAATACCATATGATTTAATCCAGAGACCTTGGATGTCCTAGAAAATTGTGCACCATTTTTGGCAGAGGTTTAGGACCAAGGCAGAAATGATGAACATTTTTGAAGGTCATTTTGGGTACATTGGAAAAGATTTTATCAAACCCTAGTTGTTAGAAGAGGGGTGCTGGGGTTTCTGTCATTCCCATTTCAAGTTTCTTTGATAAGTAAACATGATGCACACTCTAGCTAGTCCTAATGCAAGTACTAAACTAGGGATGTGACAACCGCGAGCTTTGCTATTATAGTTGGATCTTATGATGTTTCTCCCCCTCTACCTTCTTGTAATGGATTGAGTTTGCCCGTTGAAGTTATCTTATCGGATTGAGTCTTTAAGGATTTGAGAACACTTTATGTATGTCTTACATGTACTTATCTGTGGTGACAATGGGATATTCACGTGATCTACTTGATGTATGTTTTGGTGATCAACTTGCGGGTTTAGTGACCTTGTGAACTTATGCATAGGGGTTGGCACACATTTTCGTCTTGACTCTCCGGTATAAACTTTGGGGAACTCTTTGAAGTTCTTTGCGTTGTTTGAAATGATGAATCTGAGATTGTATGATGCATATCATATAAGCAAACCCGCGGATACTTGTGGTGACGATGGAGTATCTAGGTGACATTAGGGTTTTGGTTGATGTGTGTCTTAAGGTGTTATTTTAGTACGAATTCTAGCGCTGTTTGTGACACTTATAGGAATATCCCAATAGATTGATCAGAAAGAATAACTTTGAGGTGGTTTCGTACCCTACAATAATCTCTTCGTTTGTTCTTTGCTACTAGTGACTTCGGAGTGACTATTTGTTGCATCTTGAGGGATTGTTATATGATCCAATTATGTTATCATTGTTAAGAGAACTTGCACTAGCGAAAGTACGAACCCTAGGCCTTGTTTCCAAGCATTGTAATACCGTTTTTACTCACGTTTCCTACTTGTTACCTTGTTGTTTATTTATTCAGATTACAAAAACCTATATCTACCATCCATATTACACTTGTAACACCATCTCTTCGCCGAACTAGTGCACATATACAATTTACCATTGTATTGGGTGTGTTGGGGACACAAGAGACCATTTGTTATTTGGTTGCAGGGTTGTTTGAGAGAGACCATTTTCATCCTACGCCTCCCACGGATTGATAAACCTTAGGTCATCCACTTGAGGGAAAATTGCTACTGTCCTACAAAACTCTACGCTTGGAGGCCCAACACGAGTCTACAAGAAGAAGGTTGTGTAGTAGACATCAAGCTCTTTTCTGGCGCCGTTGCCGGGGAGGCTAGGTAAATGGCACTCACATCCTGTCAACGAAGCTATTTTCAGGGAGGTGAGTGCTTGAAGTTATATCTTTAGATCTTGCAATTGAATATTTTAGTTTCTTGTTTATTCACTAGTTTGGCTTATAAAAGAAAACTAAAAAAATGGAATTTAGGTTGCCTCATATGCTTCATCTTTTTAATGTCTTTCATGAAAATGATGGAAAGGAAAATTGTGCCAAAGTGCTAGAAGAAGAATGCAATTAAAATGTTTGGCATAAATTCTTTGAATGATTAGCATGATTGCAATGTTGTTAGTATGAATTCTTTGAATATCCATGATGCTATTGATATGCAAAGCCATAAGCTTGGGGATGCTATGTTTGATGAAGATGATAATTTTTAGTCCCCCAAGTTTTGATGAGCAAATTTATTATGATGATAGCATGCCTCCTATTTATGATGATTACAATATTTATGGATGTGGGTTTGGAAGAGTGTCAACTTTAGGTAATGATCCCGCTATTTTGGAGGGTGTTGAATCTTTTTCACAATATTGATAAAAGTGGATTTGGGGAGGTCATGACTTTATTTAGTGATGAATCCACTGTTTTGGAAGAGGTTTCAATTGATTATGAGGACAAAGTTGCTATTTATTATGATTATTGTGATGACATGTATGCCTTAAAGAATAATGATAACCATGAGTCTTGTCATCATGATTTTAACCAAGTACCACATGATAGTTATTTTGTTGAATTTGCTCCTCCCACTACTATGAATGACAAGAATTTTGCTTATGTTGGGAGTAGTAAAATATCTATGTTTACGCATCATGAAAAGAATGATTTATGTGATGGTTATATTGTTGAATTCATTCATGATGCCTCTGAAAATTATTATGAGAGAGGAACATATGCTTCTACATATTTCAATAATATAAAGTTTCCTCTCTTTATGTTGAAAATCTTGAAGTCATGCTTGTTTTTCCTTCCTATGCTAGTTGATTCTTGCTCCCATAAATTGTTTGCTCACAAAATCCCTATGCATAGGAAGTGGATTAGACTTAAAAGTGCTTGTCAAGCAATTCATGATGCTCCCTTTGTGTTTCAATTCTTTACTTTCATGTGAGCATCATTGAAATCATCATGCCTAGCTAAAAGACTTTAAAGAAAAGCGCTTGTTGGGAGACAACCCAATATTTTTCTTTCCTGTTTTGCAATAAATATATCATCTAGCCTCTGGTTAGATGAGTTTTTATTATTTTTATTAGTGTTTGTGCCAAGTAAGACCTTTGGGATAGTGTGGAAGATAGTTGATTTGATTCTGTGCAAAAACAGAAAGTTTTGCGTCCAATGCAGAAAATTCTATAAATCACTGGAACATGATAATTAGCTGAAACTTCTACACAAGATTGATATACAGATTTCCTATCTTGTCCAATTTTTTTAGAATTTTTAGAGTGCAGAAGTATGGTGGTTGTCTAGATTACTACAGAATGTTCTGTCTTTGACAGGTTCTGTTTTCAATGCATAGTTTGCTTATTTTCTAGTTTCTATGACTTATATTGATCAATAAAAATTGTAGAAATGATAGGATATGGTAGGCATTGTGTGGAAACAATTATGAATCCTGTCGTTGACAATACCCAAGTGGATGATTTGTTCTTTATCATACTAACCTATCTCACGAAGTTGCGTTAAGTTTTGTGTTGTGAAGTTTTCAAGTTTTGGGTAAAGATTTGATGGACTATGGAATAAAGAGTGATAAGATCCTAAGCTTGGGGATTCCCAAGGCACCCAAAGGTAATATCTAAGGAATATCCAAGCAACTAAGCTTGGGTATGCCCCGGAAGGCGTCCCCTCTTTCGTCTTCGCCTATCGGTAATTTTACTTGGGGCTATATTTTTATTCACCACATGATATGTGTTTTGCTTGGAGCGTCATTTTCTTTTGTTTGTATTTGCTAGATGTTATTCAGAGGCATATTTTGTATCTTTTGTTTCAATAAAAATGTCAAGGATAGCCTTTACCATGCTTATTTTACGAGTCTATATGTTGTTGTTTGAAAACAGAAAGTTTATCGATGTTGCAAAAAATCCCTAGAAAAGTCAGAATGTGATAAAATGTTGAAACTTTTTGCACAGTAAGCTATGATAAATTATCTACAGTGTGGTGAATTTCAAAAATTGTTTGAGTTAGAGAAGTATCGATTTTCCTTATACCTTTATAGACTATCCTGTTTAGACAAATTGTTGTTATGTTTGCATTGTTTGCATATGTTTGCTTGTTTAATGATTCTATTTGAGGATAGGAGTATTAAATATCCAGAGGCATTTAGTATGCAATGTCAAATTATAATTTAAGTGATTTTCTACAAGAATGTTAAGGTTTTGATTTGATTTATACTAACTTATCTTACGAGTTCTTGTTGAGTTTTGTGTGAAAGAAGTTTTTACTGATTTCGGAAAACTGTGATATGAGAGGAATTAAGGAGACACAAAAGCTCAAGCTTGGGGATGCCGAAGGCATCCCAAAATAATATTTCAAGAAGTCTCAAGCATCTAAGCTTGGGGATGCCCCGGTAGGCATCCCACTTTTCTTCATCAACAATTATCGGTTAGTATCGGTTGATCCTAAGTTTTTGCTTCTTCACATGATGTGTGATATCTTTGCAATGTCATATTATTTTGTTTTGCTCGTTGTTTGAATAAAACATTAAGATCTGAATTATACTTTAATGAGAGAGAGAGTCCTCACATGGCTACGTAATTGTTTGACTACTCATTGATCTTCACTTATATCTTTTTGGAGTAGTTTGTCAGTTGCTCTAGTGCTTCACTTATACCCTTTTTGAGAGCACGACGGTGGTTTTATTTTAAGGCAATTGAACTCTCATGCTTCACTTATATTAATTTGAGAGTCTCTAAAATAGCATGGTAATTAGCTTGGGTTATGAATTTAGTCTTAATATGATAGACATCCAAAGTAGGTATAATAAAAACCTTCATATTGCAATTATGATTGTTTCGAGAGGTGACGATGGTAATATTAGAATCATGCTAGTAGTAAATAGTAGGGTAGAGAAAATAATTGTGTTAAGGTTCGTGATTCCCGAAGCATGCACGTATGGTCTATAAAAAGTGCAACCAAAACGAAATGCTTGTGTCTTGATTGTTAACCTTTGTGTGAAGGTCGGGGCGCGCGATGGTTAACTCCTACCAACCTCCCCCTAGGAGCATGCATAGTAGTACTTTGCTTCGAGGGCTAATAAATCTTTTGCAATAAGTACGTGAGTTCTTTATGACCAATGTTGAGTCCATGGATTATACGCACTCTCACCCTTCCACCTTGCTAGCCACTCTAGCACCGCGCAACTTTCGCCGGTGCATAAAACCCTCCTTATACCTTCCTCAAAACAACCACTATACCTACCTATTATGGCATTTCCATAGCCATTCTGAGATATATTGCCATGTAACTCCACCGTTTCGTTTGTTATGACATGCTCATCATTGTCATATTGCTTTGCATGATCATGTAGTTGACATAGTATTTGTGGCAAAGCCACCGTCACTCTTGGTCATAGCACATCCCGGTACACCGCCGGAGGCAATCATATAGAGTCATATCTTTGTTCTAGCATCGAGTTGTAAGTAAATAAAAGTGTGATGATCTTCATTATTAGAGCATTGTCCCATGTGAGATTATCAAAAAAGAGTCCAATGAAGCCCAAATATAAAAAAAGTGGCCAAAGAAGCCCACCAAAAAAGAGAGGCCAAAGAGCCCAAAATAAAAAATAAATAAATAAATAAATGAGCGAAAAATTGAGAAGGGACAATGTTACTATATTTTTTCCACACGTGTGCTTCAAAGTAGCACCATGTTCTTCATGATAGAGAGTCTCCTATGTTGTCACTTTCATATACTAGTGGGAATTTCTGTTATAGAACTTGGCTTGTATATTCCAACAATGCGCTTCCTCAAATGCCCCAGGTCTTCATGAGCAAGCAAGTTGATGCACACCCACTAGTTGTGTTTTTGAACTTTCATACACTTGTAGCTCTAGTGCATCTGTTACATGGCAATCCCTACTCACTTACATTAATATCAATTGATGGACATCTCCATAGTCCACTGATTTGCCGAGTTGATGTGAGACTTTCTCCCCACTTTTTTCTATTACCATCTTCTATTCCACCCATAGTGCTATATCCATGGCTCACGCTCATATATTGCGTGAAATATTGAAAAGGCTGAAGCGCATTAAAAAGTATGAACCAAATGCTTGGCTGACACTGGGGTGGACATGATCACCTTGTGTTGAGAAGAGGGAGCATAATAAGACTATCATTTTGTAGGGATAACTTTCTTTAGCCATGTTAATTTTGAAGCTTGATGATTTACAATTTAGTATGCTTAGAATATTATTGTTCTCATGTCAACATAAACCTTTGCTTGAAACTTATGGATCTGAATTTTCATACCACTTTAAAGAAGAATTGCATTGATAAATATGTTGGGTAGCATTCCACATCAAAAATTCAATTTTTATCATTTACCTACTCGAGGACGAGCAGGAATTAAGCTTAGGGATGCTTGATACGTCTCCAATGTATCTATAATTTTTTATTGTTCCATGCTATTATATTATCTATCTTGGATGTCTTATATGCATTTATATGTTATTTTATGTGTTTTTGGGACTAACCTATTAACCTAGAGCCAAGTGCGAGTTTATGTTTTTCCTTGTATTTGAGTTTCGCAGAAAAGGAGTATCAAACGGAGTCCAATTGACCTGAAAATTTAAGGTGATTTTTTATGGACCAAAAGAAGCCCACGGAGCGCCGGAGGTGGACCAAAAGAGTCACGAGGCCACCACAAGGGTGGGGGGTGCCCCCCTATGGCGCACCCCTCTACCTTGTGGCCGCCTCGTGGGCCCCCCTAACTTGTCCCCGGCGCAAAAAATTCCTATAAATAGCGAAACTTCCGAAAACAAACCTAGATGGGGAGTTCTGTTGCTGGAAGCCCTTTGTGTCCTCGAAAAACCAATCTAGCCCCGTTCCGGCATCCTGTCGGAAGGGGGAATCATCACCGGAGGCCATCTTCTTCATCCCAGCGGACACCATGACGAGGAGGGAGTAGTCCACCCTCGTGGCTGAGGGTATGTACCAGTAGCTATGTGTTTGATCTCTCTCTCTCTCTCGTGTTCTTGATTTGGCACGATCTTGATGTACCGCGAGCTTCGCTATTATAGTTGTATCTTATGATGTTTCTCCCCCTCTACCTTCTTGTAATGGATTGAGTTTTCCCTTTGAAGTTATCTTATCAGATTGAGTCTTTAAGGATTTGAGAACACTTTATGTATGTCTTGCATGTGCTTACTGTCTTAAGGTGTTATTTTGGTACAAACTCTAGGGCTATTTGTGACACTTATAGGAATAGCCCAATAGATCGATCAAAAAGAACAACTTTGAGGTGGTTTCGTACCCTAAAATAATCTCTTCGTTTGTTCTCCACTATTAGTACCTTTGGAGTGACTCTTTGTTACATGTTGAGGGATTGTTATATGATCCAATTATGTTCTCATTGTTGAGAGAACTTGCACTAGTGAAAGTATGAACCCTAGGCCTGGTTTCCAAGCATTGCAATACCGTTTTTACTCATGTTTCCTACTTGTTACCTTGTTGTTTTTATTTATTCATATTACAAAAACCTATATCTACCATCCATATTACACTTGTATCACCATCTCTTCGCCGAACTAGTGCACCTATACAATTTACCATTGTATTGGGTGTGTTGGGGCCACAAGAGACTCTTTGTTATTTGGTTGCATGGTTGTTTGAGAGAGGCCATCTTCATCCTAATCCTCCCACGGATTGATAAACCTTAGGTCATCCACTTGAGGGAAAATTGCTATTGTCCTACAAAACTCTGCGCTTGGAGGCCCAACACGAGTCTACAAGAAGAAGGTTGTGTAGTAGACATCAGTGTTTTATGAACATGACACTGTTTCCCACCATTTCCTCATCGGTTTCTTGCCGCCACCCAGCTATTGCGCATAAACCTAGGTGGAGCGCGACACGCTGAGGCAACAAGTGCAGCCTAGGCCATCCACCTTTTCCAAGCATGCCAACCCACTGAAGCGCCGCCTCTTCCATCAACCTCCTCGACGAGGATAACGAGAAGGTGCCATGGCCCGTCGAGGCTGAGGGTGTCCCTGGCAACGCGAGCGCATCATCCCTAGGGTTGAGCAGACCCTTGGTGCACGACGCTTCAGTGCCGCGGATCAAGATAGGCATGTCAACACAGGGAGGCTGCAGCTCGCAGCACAACATGATCGATGGTGCGCCGCAGAGCAAGCTAAGAGCGTCCGCGCCGGTAGGCTGCGGCTCACCGCACAGCAAGATCGTTGGAGTGCTACAGAGCGAGAGGCACAGCGCGCTGCACAGCAAGAGCAGATCCATCGATGCTTGCCTGTTGTCGATAGGGCGTCGCAGCTGGGTAGACAGCCTGTCAGTAGCCCCATTCCTCACCGAGAGTGGGCAGAGGCCATGTGCACCGCACTTGCACCAGAGGCCAGCCACACCATACTTGCATCGGACGGCTGCTGTGCCATTCGCATGGGTCGCATCGTTCGCCTTGTCCGTAGGCCACTTGATGCCAACACGCTGGTCGCTAGGCTCAACCACCTCCTTGGCCTAGGTGTTTGATAACCCACAAGTGTAGGGGATCAATTGTACCTTTTTAAATAAATATCATGCATTTAAAATGGTACGATGCAGTATGATAGGATGGAATCATCCTCCGAATGATTCAAGTGGCTTGACTTGGCACATGTTCACGCATGTAGTTGAATCAAAACCAACAAAGCCTCCATGATATTTATGTTCCTGGTGTTTTATATCCTACTCATGCTCGTATTCAATGTTGATTAATCTCAATGCATGTTTATGACAATTGTCGCTCTCTGGTTGGTCACTCCTTAATCTATTTGCTAGCCTTCACCTGTACTAAGCGGGAATACTTCTTGTGCATCCACTTCCTTAAACCCCAATGTTATTATGTATGAGTCCACCATACCTACCTATATGCGGTATTTACCTGTCGTTCTAAGTAAATTTGCATGTGCCAAACTCTAAATCTTCAAAAAAAACTCTATTTTGTGTGCCCAAATCACTCATGAAGCGACATGGGGCGGTTAGCATCTTCCATGTTAGGTGGGTTATTCTCACAATGAGTGTTTATTCACTTATCATTCATGAGAAAGTGGCTGGTAATTGGGATGCCCAATCCTATGATCGAGATAAAAAATATAATAATGAAACAGAACTCCCCCGAATTGTTGTTGGTATGGAGGGCACCCGAGGATTCGGCTAGCCATGGCTTGCGTTTGTTGGTGAATTTTATAATGTGTTTAGCATGGAAGATGTTGAAAACTCTCAGTCGCTATGTTGACAATGAAAGCATACCTCTCAAATATATATTCATCTCTGTTTTAAAAGCTTTGAGCTCTGGCACTCTACGAATCCCTGCTTCCCTCTGTGAAGGGCCTATCTATTAACTTTTATTGTTGAGTCATCATATTCTCATTAAAGCACCAGTTGGAGAGCACTATTGTCATTTTTGTGCTTTGTGTTTAGTTAACGTTGAGTATCAGCATGACCAGATCTCTTTTACCGAATTATAGTGTCTAGTCAATGCTTGAACTTCAGAGGTGCTCTGAATTTATGTTCAGCGTTCTTAGAAAGGGCTAGAGAGATACCATCTTGTCATATTGTATCATGATTGTTTTGAAAAAAGTGTTGTCATCCGAGACATCCTATTATTGTTCGCTAGTTGGTTATGTCATTGCTATGAGTAAATGTGATACCTAAGTGTTATCGTGAATATGGTTAGTTCATAATCTTCACTAAAAACATGAACATTTGTCAGGCATATTTACAACAACAAGATCAAACAGAGTTTGTAAAAGTTTTGCTTTGTCACTTTCAGTTTGTCAACTGAATTTCTTGAGGACAACCAATGAGTTAAGTTTCGGGGAGTTGATACATATCCATTTATCTACTTCTCCAAACACTTTTGCTCTTGTTTTGGACTCTAATTTGCATAATTCGAATGAAACTAACCTAGACTATCGTTGTTTTCAGCAAAATTGCCATGGTGTTGTTTTTTTGCGGAAATCAAAGTTCTCGGATTTACCTGAAAATTTATGGAGAATTTTTATGGAATATATATAAAATATTGTCGGACGGATTTACCAGAGGGGAGCCACCCAGGAGCTACAAGCTCAGGGGAGCGCCCACCCCCTCAGGACGTGCCATATGAGCTTTGGCCCCCTTGGACCTCCGACAACCCTAACTCGAACTCCATATATAACTATTCGCCAAGGAAAAAATTGGAGAGAAGGATTCATCGCGTTTTATGATACGAAGCCGCCGCCACCTCCCGTTCTTCATCAGGTGGGCTGATCTGGAGTCCGTTCGGGTCTCCGGAGAGAGGAATCCATCGCCGTCGTCATCACCAACCCATCTTCACCGCCAATTTCATGATGCTCACCGCCAGGAGTGAGTAATTTCTTCGTAACCTTGCTGGACAGTGATGGGTTGGATGAGATTTATCATGTAATCGAGTTAGTTTTGTTAGGGTTTGGTCCCTAGTATCCACTATGTTCTGATATTGATGTTGCTATGCCTTTGCTATACTTAATGCTTGTCACTATGGCCCGAGTGCCATGATTACTGATCTGAACTTATTATGTTTCATGAATATATGTGTGTTCTAGATCCTACCTTGCAAGTTATTGATGTCTACTACACAACTTATTCTTGTAGACTCGCGTTGGGCCTCCAAGCGCAGAATATTGTAGGACAGTAGCAATTTTCCCTCAAGTGGATGACCTAAGGTTTATAAATTCATGGGAGGCGTAGGATGAAGATGGTCTCTCTCAAACAACTCCGCAACCAAATAATAAAGAGTCTCTTGTGTCCCCAACACACCCAGTACAATGGTAAATTGTATAGGTGCACTTGTTCGGCGATGAGATGATGATAAAGTGTAATATGGATGGTAGCAATATATTTATATAATCTAAATAAAAAATAGAAAGGTAGTAAGTGATAAAATAGAGCACAAATAGTATTGCAATGCTTGAAAACAAGGCCTAGGGTTCATACTTTCACTAGTGTAATCTCTGAACAATGCTTACATAATTGGATCATATAATCATCCTTCAACGTTTGATGAAGAATCACTCCAAAGTTCTTACCTAGCGGAGAACATAAGAAGAAATTGTTTGTAGCTATTCTTTCCGATCGATCTATCCAAGAGTTCGTACTAAAATAACACCAAGTTATCCTTCCCGATCGATTTATCAAGAGATCGTACTAAAATAACACAAAACAAATTCAGATTTATAATACTCAATCCAACACAAAGAACTTCAAAGAGTGCCCCAAGATTTCTACCGGAGAAACAAAAATGAAAACGTGCATCAACCCCTATGCATAGATTACCCCAATGTCACTTCGGGAATCCGCGAGTTGAGTGCCAAAACATATATCAAGTGAATCAATATGATACCGCATTGTCACCACGGGTATTCATAGCAAGACATACATCAAGTGTTCTCAGATTCATAGAAGTATTCAATCCGATAAGAAGAAAATCTCAAAGGGAAAACTCAATTCATCATAACAAAATAGAGAGGGGAAAACACCATATGATCCAGCTATATTAACAAAGCCCGTGATACATCAAGATCGTGCCATCTCAAGAACACGAGAGAGAGAGAGAGAGAGAGAGAGAGAGAGAGATTAAACACATAGCTACTGGTACAAACCCTCAGCCCCGAGGGTGGACTACTCCCTCCTCATCACGGTGGCCACCGGGATGATGAAGATGGCCTCTGGTGACGATTTCCCCCTCCGTCAGGGTGCCGGAACAGGTTCCCATTTGTTTTTTCATGGCTACAGAGGCTTGCGATGGCGGAACTTCCGATCTAGGGTTATTTCTGATGGTATCTCTATTTACAGGATTTTTTGGCGTCAGTCTCATGCTAAGAGGGGCCTTAGGGGGACCACCACCCACCAGGGCGTGTTAGGGGGGCTAGCGCGCCCTAGTGTCTTGTGGGCAGCGGGGGGGGGGGCCTTCAGGTGGTTCTTTGCTCCATTATTTATCTTTTCTTCCAAAAAATCATCAAAAAGTCTCGTTGCATTTAGAGAACTTTTATTTATGCACAAAGAACAACACCACTGTAGTTCTGCTAAAAAGAGTATCAGTCCGGGTTAGTTCCATTCAAATCACACCAAAACCATCTAAAATTGTTGTAAACATGGCATGAATACTTCATAAACTATAGGTACGTTGGAGACGTATCAGCATCCCCAATCTTAATTCTTACTCGTCCTTGAGTAGGTAAATGATAAAAGAAATCATTTATGAAGTGTGAATGCTAGCATAGTGCATAAGTTTGATCAAGGATAATTTTAATCACTTTTCCTAGCATCATAACAACAACTCTTTCTCATAAAACTCAACATGTTAAAGTAGCAACCAATTCACATGTTATGGTTCAAACAATGAATTCTCTTGAAACTTAACAACCTATGTTCTCAGTCACCAAGCAATTGCAATCCAACTTATTCAACAAAGTCTAAGTAAGAGCTCCACATACTCAATCATCATATAGTCTTCTATGATTGCTAGTACTCAAAGCACATTTGTAGAACAAATGGCATCCATCGAACACAGATGTTTCGCCTCCCAACTCATTTATCATATAGATAATTGTCAACAATAATAAATCATGATCAAATATATTTGACTGGCAATATGTGCTTAGATCTTTCCCCACCACATGATGCTTGCCAACTAGAGAATAATTGAGGTTGAAATGAGAATGCTTACTATTGACTCTTGCATAAAAGTAAATACTAAAAATTAAAAGATAGGCCCTTCACAGAGGGAAGCAGAGGTTGCCATGCACTTTTAAATTTTGGATGCACAATCTCTTAATGCAAAGGAATGTCACGTTATATTGCCCTTATGATAGCAACCTTTATTATGCACTCCATCGCTTTTATTACTTTGCCATCACAAGTTCGTACAACACTTATTTTCCCTAACAATAAAAGATCAAACATATTTAGGAGCAATTCGTATTGCTTTATGCACCAATGACAACTTACTTGAAGGATCTTATTTAATCCATATGTAGGTATGGTGGACACTCAATGCAAGAAACTAGGTTTAAGGGTTTTTGGATGCATAAGTAGTATCTCTACTTACTGCGAATTTTTGGCTAGCAAAAGATCCTAAGCAAACACCACATGTTGGGGTATCCATAACAATATAACTTCTATCCAAATATACACAACCATAACTCATTACGTTTTCTTACTCGTCCAACTTCAACTAATTTGCTCAAGTTTTAATTTTCTCAAGTTTCAAAATAATTAATGGGTATTCACAATCATAGAAGATGTTCAAGATATTATATTTGTATGTGAAAGTTCTCTTCCTTATACTAATCATTCGTGAATTTCTTGTATGACCAATATTGTGATTGTAAAGCTTCAATAGATTTCAGTTTCTATCCCAATGTGAAGCTACTACTAGGAACGATATGAACATATAATTTCAACTTCATGACATTCAATTCATTCAATAATTCACTCATAGGATATAAGTGAAGCACAAGAGTAAATGACAAACTACTAGAAAAAGATATAAGTGAAGATCAAGCGAGTAGTTAAGTAAATGGGTGGCTATTTGAGGACTCTCTCTCGTTTTATAAACTGTAAGATCTATGTATTTTATTCAAATAGTAAGCAAAACAAAATAATATGACATTCCGAGAATAGCACATATCATGTGAAGAAGCAAAAACTTAGGCTCAATCGACAATAACCGATATTTGTTAATGAAGAAAGGTGGGGTGCCTACCGGGGCATCCCCAAGCTTAGATGCTTGATACTTCTTGGAATATTATCTTGAGATTCCTTGGGCATCCCAAAGCTTGAGCTTTTGTGTCTCCGCAGTTCCTTTTATATCACGGTTTCCTAAATCTCAAAAACTTCATCCACATAAAACTCAACAAGAACTCGTGAGATAAGTTAGTATAAATCAATGCATGACCTTATCATTCTATATTGTACGAAATCACTAAAATTATGATTTAACATTACATACTAATTGCTTCTGTATATTTAATACTCCTATCCTCAAGTATAATCATTAAACATGCAAACATATGCAAACAATGGAAACGTAACAGCAATCTGTCTAAAAATGGACTGTATGTAAAGGATGAAGAAGGATCCATACTTCTCCAACTCAAAAAATTCTAAATATTTGCCACACTATAGAATATTTATTATATCTTATTGTGCAAAAACATTCAACATTTTATCACAATTTGACTTTTCTGGGGAATTTTTGCAACAGCTATAAACTTTCTGTTTTCAAACAGCAACATGTAGACTTGCAAAATAAGCATGGTAAAGTCTATACTTGAATCTTTTATTGAAGTAAAAGATACAAAAAATTATTCTAAATAACAGAAAGCAAATCCTAATAAAATAAATATGCTCCAAGCAAGACACATATCATGTGACGAATAAAAATATAACTTCAAGTGAGGTTACCGAAAATGTTGGAGACAAAAGAGGGAATGCCTTCCGGGGCATCCCCAAGCTTAGTTGCTTGGGTATTACTTGAATATTACCTTGCGGTGCCTTGTTAATCCCCAAGCTTAGGATTTTGCCACTCCTTATTCTCCTCATATTGATATCTCACCCAAACTTGAAAACTCCAGAACTTCGTGAGATGGGTTAGTATGATAGAACAAATAATTCACTTTGGGTACTGTCAAATAAAAGATTCATAATTGTTATCACACAATGCCTACTGTACCATATCATTTCTACAATTTATATTGACCAATATAATCCATAGAAACTAGAAAACAAGCAAGCTATGCATTGAAAACAGAATATGTCAAAAACAGAACAGTCTGTAAAGATCTGAATTGATGTCATACTTATGTAACTCCCAAAATTCTGAAAACTTAGGACAACATAGGAATTTTTTGTATAAATCATCTGTAAAAAAATCAGAATTTTATCACATTCCACTGAAGCACAGAAATTCCAGCACTTGACGCAAAAGTTTCTGTTTTTGCACAGAGTCAAGTCAACTATCATCCACACTATCCCAAAGGCTTTACTTGGCACTTTATTGAAACAAAAGCTATGAAACATGATCACTACAGTAGCCTAATCATGTGAACACACAAAAACAATAGGGGTAAATGTTTGTTGTCTCCCAACAAGCGCTTTTCTTTAATGCCTTTTTAGCTAGGCATGATGATTTCGATGATGCTCACATAGAAGTAAAGAATTGGAACATAATGGGAGCATCACGAAGCATATGACTAGCACATTTAAGCCTAACCCTCTTCCTATGCATAGGGATTTTGTGAGCAAAGAATTTATGGGAACAAGAATCAACTAGCACAGGAAGGCAAAACAAGCAAACCTTCAAGGTTTTCAACACATAAAGAGAAAACTTGATATTATTGCAATACCTACTGCTACTTCTCGAGCTTGCGTTGTATTCCCTCAAAGAGGAAAGGGTGATGCAGCACAGTAGTGTAAGTATTTCCCTCAGTTTTTGAGAGCCAAGGTATCAATCCAGTAGGACACCACGCCCGAGTCCCTCGCACCTGCACAAACAAATAAGAACTTCGCAGCCAACGTGATAAGGAGTTGTCAACCCCTTTACGGTCACTTACAAAAGTGAGATCTGATAGAGATGATAGTTTGATATTTTTGGTATTTTTTTTATATAAGAACAGAAAGTAAAAGCGGAAAAGTAAAGTAGATTGTAGATTGATATGTTGAGAATAAACCCGGGGGGCATAGTTTTCTCTAGTGGCTTCTCTCATGATAGCGATATTCTACAGCGGGTAAACAAATTACTGTCGAGCAATTGAGAGAAAAGCGAATAATTATGAGAATATCTAGGCATGATCATTATATATAGGCATCACGTCCGAGACAAGTAGACCGAAACGATTCCGCATCTACTACTATTACTCCACACATCGACCGCTATCCAGCATGCATCTAGAGTATTAAGTTCATAAGAACAGAGTAACATCTTAAGCAAGATGACATGATGTAGAGGGATAAACTCAAACATAGTGATATAAACCCCATCTTTTTATCCTCGATGGCAACAATACAATACGTGCCTTGCTGCCCCTACTGTCACTGGGAAAGTACACCACAAGATTGAACCCAAAGCCAAGCACTTCTCCCATTGCAAGAACTATGGATCTAGTAGACCAAACCAAACCAATAATTCAAAGAGACTTGCAAGGATATTATAATCATACATAAAGAGTTCAGAAAAGAACCAAATATTTCTCATAGATAATCTTGATCATAAACCCACAATTCATCGGATCTCGACAAACACACCGTAAAAAGAGATTACATCGAATAGATCTCCTCGAAGACCAAGGAGAACTTGGTATTGAGATCCAAAGAGAGAGAAGAAGCCATCTAGATACTAGCTATGGACCCGAAGGTCTATGGTAAACTACTCACAACTCATGGTGAGGCGATGATGATGATGTAGAAGCACTCCGTGGAAGATCCCCCCTCCGACGGAGCTCCGGAACAGGCCCCAAGATGGGTTCTCACGGGAACAGAAGGTTGTGGCGGTGGAACTAGGGTTTTCTCTGTTGTTCTGATGGTTTCTGGGTACGTAGATATTTATAGGAAGAAGGAGGGCACCGGGGGCCAGACGTGGGGCCCACGAGGCAGGGGGCGCGCCCTGTAGGGGGGGCGCCCCCCACCCTCGTGGACGCCACGTGTGCCCTACTTCGTTGTTCTCAAGTCTCTCGTGCGTATTTTGCTCCAAAAATATCTCTCCCGAAGGTTTCATTCCGTTTGGACTCCGTTTGATATTCCTTTTCTGTAAAACCCTGAAATAGGCAAAAACAGCAATCTGGACTGGGCCTTTGGGTTAATAGGTTAGTCCCAAAAATAATATAAAAGTGTATAACAAAGCCAATTAAACATCCAAAACATCATAAATAATAGCATGGAACAATCAAAATTATAGATACGTTGGAGACGTATCAAGCATCCCCAAGCTTAATTCATGCTCGTCCTCAAGTAGGTAAATGATAGAAACAGAATTTTTGATTTGGAATGCTAACCAACATAGTTTTAAATGTAGTTCTCTTAATTGTGGTATGAATGTTCAGATCTGAAAGATTCAAGACAAAAGTCTATATTGACATAAGAAATAATAATACTTCAAGCATACTAACAAAGCAATCATGTCTTCTCTAAATACTATGGCTAAAGAAAGTTATCCCTAGAAAATCATATAGTCTGGCTATGCTCCCTCTTCATCACACAAAATATTCATATCATGCACAACCCCAGTTTCAACCAAGCACTTGTTTTCATACTCTATTCTTTCAAACCTTTCAACTTTCACGCTATACATGAGCGTGAGCCATGGACATGGCACTATGGGTGGAATAGAGTGGTGGTTGTGGAGAAGACAAAAAAGAAGGGAGATAGTCTCACATCGACTAGGCATATTTACGGGCTATGGAGATGCCCATTAATAGATATCAATGTGAGTGAGTAGGGATTGCCATGCAACGGATGCACTAGAGCTAAAAATGCATGAAAGCTCAACAAAAGAAACTAAGTGGGTGTGCATCCAACTTGCTTGCTCACGAAGACCTAGGGCATTTGAGGAAGCCCATTGTTGGAATATACAAGCCAAGTTCTATAATGAAAATTCCCACTAGTATATGAAAGTGACTAAACATGAGACTCTCTATCATGAAGAACATGGTGCTACTTTGAAGCACAAGTGTGGAAAAAGATAGTAGCAATTGTCCCTTTTTTTTCTTTCTTTTTTCCTTTTTTTGGGCCTTTCTTTTTTTTGGCCTTTCCTTCTTTTTTTTGGAGGGGCTTTCTTTATTTAGCCTTTCCTCACATGGGACAATGCTCTAATAATGATGATCATCACACTTATATTGATTTACAACTCGATATTACAACTCGATACTAGAACAAAGTATGACTCTATATGAATGCCTCCGGCGGTGTACCGGGATATGCAATGAATCAAGAGTGACATGTATGAAAAATTATGCATGATGGCTTTGCCACAAATACGATGTCACCTACATGATCATGCATGGCAATATGACAATATGAAGCGTGTCATATGAACGGAACGGTGTAAAGTTGCATGGCAATATATCTCGGAATGGCTATGGAAATGCCATGATAGGTAGGTATGGTGGTTGTTTTGAGGAAGATATATGGTGGCTGTTTTGAGGAAGGATATATAGTGGGTTTATGGTACCAGCGAAAGTTGCGCAATACAAGAGAGGCTAGCAATGGTGGAAGGGTGAGAGTGCGTATAATCCATGGACTCAACATTAGTCAAAAGAACTCATATACTTATTGCAAAAATTTACGAGTCATCAAAACAAAGCAATCAACGCATGCTCCTAGGGGGGGATTGGTAGGAATTAACCATCGCGCGCCCCCGACCTCCACACAAAGGATGACACTCTACAAATACCTCATGCTCTAACTTCGTCACATAGCGGTTCGCCATACGTGCATGCTACGGGAATCACTAACTTTAACAAAGTATTTCTCAATTTCATGATAACTCTACTAGCATGACTCTAATATCACTATCCTCATATCTAAAAACAATTATCAAGCATCCAACTTCTCATCATATTCAATGCACTTAGTGTGAAAGTTTTTACTACATTCATCTTGGATGCCTATCATGTGAAGGCTAGTTTTATAGACAAAGCACATTACCATATTGTTTTAATAGACTCTCAAAAGGATATAAGTCAAGCATGATAGATCAACAATTTCTACAAAATAAGATCACCACCGTGCTCTAAAAGATATAAGTGAAGCACTAGAGCAAAAACTATTCAACTCAAAAGATATAAGTGAAGCATATAGAGTGTTCTAACAATTCCTAGGCCATATTTAACTCTCTAAAAAAGGTGTGTCCAGCAAGGTTGATTGTGGCAAACTAACAAGCAAAGACTAAAATAACATACGACGCTCCAAATAAAACACATATCATGTGGTGAATAAAAATTTAGCTCCGAGTATAGTTACCGATAGATGAAGACGAAAGAGGTGATGCCTTCCCGGGGCATCCCCAAGCTTAGGCTTTTGGTTGTCCTTGAATTTTACCTTGGGGTGCCTTGGGCATACCCAAGCTTAGGCTCTTTCCACTCTTTGTTCCATAGTCCATCAAAGCAATACTCAAAACTTGAAAACTTCACAACACAAAACTTAGACAAAAATCTTGTGAGCTCCGTTAGTATAAGAAAACAAACCACTACTCAAAGGTACTGTAATGAACTCATTCTTTGTTTATATTGGTGTTAAACCTACTGTATTCCAACTTCTCTATGATTCATACCCTCCAATACTACTCATAGATTCATCAAAATAAGCAAACAACACACGAAAAATAGAATCTGTCAAAAACAGAATAGTCTATTGTAATTTGTAACTTTCGCATACTTCTGTAACTCCAAAAAATTGAAATAAATTGGTAAACGTGAGGAATTTGTCTATTAATCGTCTGCAAAAAGAATCAACTAAATAGCACACTCCAGTAAAATCTGGTGACCATTCTAGCGGACGCTAACGATTCTGTTTTTCACAGCACGATCATATAAACTTCACACAAATCTTCCCAAAGGTTCTACTTGGCATAAACACTAAATTAAACACGAAACCACATCTAAACAGAAGCTAGATGCAATATTTATTCCTAAACAGAAGCAAAAACAAAAAATATAAAATTGGGTTGCCTCCCAACAAGCGCTATCGTTTTACGCCCCTGGCTAGGCATGATACATGGATAGATCTAGGGAATGCCATCTTTGATCTTCACCCTTTTAATGGGGTAAAGCTCGAATCCGGGAGGTTCTTTACGTTTCCCTTCATATTCGGAAATCATTAGATCTAAAGAATCCAACCGCTTATTACAAAGGGTAATCAACATATTCATGCGGTGGAGATTCCAACTAACACTCTTAACAGGTTCCAGAGACTTTGGTAATATTTTTGTTACTTCGCAAATTTTCTCAAAAACTTGTGTCCCTTCCTGGGTTGGATGTGACCCTTTTTGTGGAGGTAGTGTTCCCACTATTCCCTCTATAATTTCATGCGCAATACTAGGATCAACTTCGATAAAATTCCCTTTGGTAACGCAATCCAAGAGTTGTCTATGGGACATATTTAATCCAACATAAAAATTGCGAAGCAAGATTCTAAAATTCACCTCTAAGGTGCACTTACGATAAGATTCATCATCCTAAACCAAGCATCTTTTAAATTTTCTCCTTGCTTTTGTTTGAAGTGAAGAACCTCAAACTCAGGAGACTAAGGAGCGGATAAGGGACTAGCCATGACGACAAGGCAAAGCGAACGATAAACACACGGCAAAAGAAGGGCAAATAAAACGGCAAGGGTGAATGGGGGAGAGGAAAACAAGAGGCAAAAAATGTAATGCGAAGGCTAAGGGTTTGTGATAGGTACTTGGTATATGACTTTTGCGTAAGCCTCCCCGGCAAGGGGGCCAGAAATTCTTCTTGCTACTTATCGAGCTTGCGTTGTATTCCCTCGAAGAGGAAAGGGTGATGCAGCACAGTAGCGTAAGTATTTCCCTCAGTTTTTGGGAACCAAGGTATAAATCCAGTAGGAGACCATGCACGAGTCCCTCGCACCTGCACAAACAAATAAGAACTTCGCAGCCAATGCGTTAAGGGGTTGTCAATCCCTTTACGGTCACTTACGAAAGTGATATCTGATAGAGATGATAGTTTGATATTTTTGGTATTTTTTGGATATAAGAAATGAAAGTAAAAGCGGAAAAGTAAAGTAGATTGTAGATTTATATGTTGAGAATAGACCCTGGGGCCATAGTTTTCTCTAGTGGCTTCTCTCATGATAGCGATATTCTACGGCGGGTAAACAAATTACTGTCGAGCAATTGATAGAAAAGCGAATAATTATGAGAATATCTAGGCATGATCATTATATATAGGCATCACGTCCGAGACAAGTAGACCAAAATGATTCTGCATCTACTACTATTACTCCACACATCGACCGCTATCCAGCATGCATCTAGAGTATTAAGTTCATAAGAACCGAGTAACGCCTTAAGCAAGATGACATGATGTAGAGGGATAAACTCAAACATAGTGATATAAACCCCATCTTTCTATCCTCGATGGCAACAATACAATACGTGCCTTACTGCCCCTACTGTCACTGGGAAAGGACACCACAAGATTGAACCAAAAGCCAAGCACTTCTCCCATTGCAAGAACTATGGATCTAGTAGGCCAAACCAAACAAATAATTTGAAGATACTTGCAAGGATATTATAATCATACATAAAGAGTTCACCAAATATTTCTCATAGATAATCTTGATCATAAACCCACAATTCATCGGATCTCGACAAACACATTGCAAAAAGAGATTACATCGAATAGATCTCCTCGAAGACCAAGGAGAACTTGGTATTGAGATCCAAAGAGAGCGAAGAAGCCATCTAGATACTAGCTATGGACCCGAAGGTCTGTGGTAAACTACTCACAACTCATGGTGAGGCGATGATGATGATGTAGAAGCACTCCGTGGAAGATCCCCCCTCCGGCAGAGCTCCGGAACAGGCCCCAAGATGGGATCTCACGGGAACAGAAGGTTGCGGCGGTGGAACTAGGGTTTTCTCTGTGGTTCTGATGGTTTCGGGGTACGTAGATATATATAGGAAGAAGGAGGGCACCGGGGGCCAGACATGGGGCCCACGAGGCAGGGGGCGCGCCCTGTAGGGGGGCGCACCCCCCACCCTCGTGGACGCCATGTGTGCCCTACTCCGTGGTTATCAAGTCTACCGTGCGTATTTTGCTCCAAAAATATCTCTCGCGAAGGTTTCATTCCGTTTGGACTCCGTTTGATATTCCTTTTCTGTAAAACCCTGAAATAGGCAAAAAAAATAGCAATCTGGACTAGGCCTTTGGGTTAATAGGTTAGTCCCAAAAATAATATAAAAGTGTATAACAAAGCCCGTTAAACATCCAAAACATCATAAATAATAGCATGGAACAATCAAAAATTATAGATACGTTGGAGACGTATCACCTACAAGCATATGTCTCTCTCTCATAATAATTTTCAGTAGCATCATAAATGAATTCAACAATATAACTATCACATAAAGCATTATTTTCATTATCCATAAGCATAGAAATTTTACTACTCTCCTCATAAGCAAATTTCTTCTCATTAATAGTAGTGGGAGCAAACTCAGCAAAATAACTAGCATGAGACGCTTGGTTGGCATAATCCAATTGAAACTTAAAATCACGATGAAAAGTTTCATGGTTATCATTACTCTTAGCATACATGTCATCACCATAATCATCATATATAACAACTTTCTTGCAAAAGTCGATTGAAACCTCTTCCGGAATAGTGGATTCATCACTAAATAAAGGTATGACCTCTCCAAATCCACTTTCATCAATATTGTGAAAATATTCAACACCCACCAAAATAGTGGGATCATTACCCAGAGTTGACACTCTTCCAAACCCACATTCATCATTGTAATTATCATAAATAGGAGGCATGCTACCATTATAGCAAATTTGCACATCAAATCTTAGGGGACTAAAAATATCATCTTCATCCAACATAGCATCCCCATGCTTCTGGTTTTGCATATCATTAGCATCATGGATAATCAGAGAATTCATAATAACAACATTGCAAACATGCTTATCATTCAAAGATTTTATGCCAAACATTTTATTAAATTCCTCTTCTATCAATTGAGCACAATTTTCCGCTCCATCATTTTCAAGAAAGACATGATAAAGATGAATAATGTGAGGCAACCTCAATTCCATTTTTTGTAATTTTATTTTATAAACCAAACTAGTGATAAAACTAGAAATAAAAAGATTCAATTGCAATATCTAAAGATATACCTTCAGGCACTCACCTCCCCGGCAACGGTGCCAGAAAAGAGCTTGATGTCTACTACACAACTTATTCTTGTAGACTCGTGTTGGGCCTCCAAGCGTAGAGTTTTGTAGGACAATAGCACTTTTCCCTCAAGTGGATGACCTAAGGTTTATAAATCTGTGGGAGGCATAGGATGAAGATGGTCTCTCTCAAACAACTTTGCAACCAAATAACAAAGAGTCTCTTGTGTCGCCAACACACCCAATACAATGGTAAATTGTATAGGTGCACTAGTTCGGTGAAGAGATGATGATAAAAGTGTAATATGGATGGTAGAAATATATTTTTATAATCTGAATAAATAAAATCAGCAAGGTATCAAGTGATAAAACGGAGCACAAACAGTATTGCAATGCTTGAAAACAAGGCCTAGGGTTCGTACATTCACTAGTGCAATGTCTCAACAATGCTGACATAATTGGATCATATAACCATCCTTTAACGTGCGATGAAGAATCACTCCAAAGTTCTTACCTACAGAAGAACATAAAAGAAATTGTTTGTAGCTATTCATTTCGATCGATCTATCCAAGAGTTCGTACTAAAATAACACCAAGTTATCCTTCCCGATCGATCTATCAAGAGTTCATACAAAATAACACCAAAACAAATTCAGATTTAAAATACTCAATCCAACACAAAGAACTTCAAAGAGTGCCCCAAGATTTCTACTAGAGAAACAAAGACGAAAACGTGCATCAACCCATATGCACAGATTACCCCAACGCCACCTCAGGAATCCGCGAGTTGGGTGCCAAAACATATATCAAGTGAATCAATATGATACCCCATTGTCACCACGAGTATTCATAAGAAGGCATACATCAAGTGTTCTCAAATCCATAAAAGTATTCAATCTGATAAGGACAAAATCTCAAAGGGAAAACTCCATTCATCACAACAAGATAAAGAGGGGAAAACACCCTATGATCCAACTATATTAACAAAGCCCGCGATACATCAAGATCGTGCCATATCAAGAACATGAGAGAGAGAAATTAAACACATAGCTACAGGTACAAACCCTTAGCCCCAAGGGTGGACTACTCCCTCCTCATCTTGGTGGCCGCCGGGATGATGAAGATGGCCTCCGGTGATGATTTCCCCCTCCGTCAGGGTGCCGAAACAGGCTCCTAATTGGTTTTTCATGGCTACAGAGGCGTGCGGCAGCGGAACTTCCGGTCTAGGATTATTTCTGATGGTATCTCTATTTATAGGATTTGTTGGCGTCGGTCTCACGCTAAGAGGGGCCTTAGGGGGGCCACCACCCACCAGGGCGCCAGGGGCTGGCATGCCCTGGTGTCTTGTGGGAAACAGGGGCTGGCATGCCCTGGTGGTTCTTTGCTCCATTATTTCTCTTTTCTTCCGAAAAATCATCAAAAAGTTTTGTTGCATTTGGTGAACTTTTATTTCTGCACAAAAAACAACACCATGGTAGTTCTACTGAAATCAGCGTTAGTCCGGGTTAGTTCCATTCAAATCATACCAAAGCCATATAAAATTGTTGTAAACATGGCATGAATACTTCATAAATTATAGATACGTTGGAGACGTATCAGTTATATGCACCTATTACATGTTACGATCCTTATAGCCCAAGGTGACAATAATTGGGATTCTTTCCGGTGATTACCGTAGTTCGAGGAGTTCATGTATCCACTAAGTGATAATGCTTTATTCTGGTTCTCTATTAAAAGGAGTCCTTAATATCCTTAGTTTCCAATAGGACCCCTCTACCGCGGGAGGGTAGGACAAAAGATGGCATGCAAGTTCTTTTCCATAAGCATGTATGACTATATATGGAATACATGCCTACATAACATTGATGAATTGGAGCTAGTTATCTGTCGCTCTAGGTTATAACTGATACATGATTAATATCATCCAACGCAATTATCCATCACTCATCGAATGCATACGATTTTCATATATTGATCTTTGCTAAGTTACTTTTGTCGTCGCTACAGTTACAGAACTACTACTATTTCTGCTACTGTTACTATTGCTACTGTTATCATTACTATCAAACTACCATACTAGTTTGCTACTGATCACCTTGTTACAGATATTAAGTCTTCCAGGTGTGGTTGAATTGACATCTCAATTGCCAATACTTTCGAATATTCTTTGGCTCCCCTTTGGTCTAATCAATAAATTTGGGTTGAATACCCTACCTTCAAAAATTGTTGTGACCCCCTATACTTGTGGGTTATCAGCTCCACCCATGAAGGGTCCATGAATAAGCAACCTTCTCTATTCCACCATAGTTTCCGTCCACGAAGGACAAGCCTCACTCGGGTAGTTCTTCACGAAGTAGGCGATCTCCTTGCCCTTACAAAATCCTTGGTTCAACTCCGCATGATCTAGGAGGCTCCCAAGTGACACCTGACCAATCTAGGAGACACCACTCTCCAAAAGGAATTAGATGTTGTGTTGGTGATGAACTCCTTGCTCTTGTGCTTCAAATGCTAGTCTCCTCGACACTCAATCTCACTCACACAGGTTTGTCTTGGGTAGGAGAAGGATTGGAGTTGAAAGAAACTTGAAGAGGCTAGAAATTAGTGTTCAAATGGTAGGAATGCAATCTCTTGACCTCAACACATGAGTAGGTGGTTCTCTCTCAGGAAATGAATGATGGAAGTTGTGTTTTGTTCTGATGGCTCTCTTAGAGAGTAGGTGGGGGTGGAGGGGTATCAATAGCCTTCACCCAGAATCCAACCGTTACAATATTTTGACCCAAATAAGTGAGACCGAATGTAAAACTCGGTGAGACCGATTAGTGTAAAAGATATGAAAGTTGGGATTTCAAGTGGGACCGAAATGGAACAACTCGGTGGTACAACAGTGCAATGGCTAGGGTGGAATTCAGTCTCAGAATTTCCTATTGTTTCAACTCGGTGATTCCGAAGTGAAACAATGTCATCACAGAAATATGGCAACGCAATCTCGGTGGGACCAAGATCCTTTTTGGTCTAACCGAATTGCTAGGGTTCGGCAGTGGCAATGGTAGTTGTTATCTTGGTCGGTCTGGAAGGAAGATTTTAGTGGGACCGAGATAGAGAATTAGGGTTTTGGATAGATGTGTTTTGAGAAAATGATTGGAGAAATATCACTAAGCACTTGACCAACAACCTCATCAAAAATGCCTCATCCCCTTTTAATAGTATTGGCTTTCCTATGGGACTCAATGTCATCTTGGGTTACTAAACTAAATTGTAGAGTCTTGGAGTAGCCAATTTGTGTCCTTAACATTTTGACGGGTCCACATCTGGTAGTCCTTTCCATGCCAATCGTTGATATTTTTTCTGAAATCTATTTGCAATGAATATTAGATCAATGATGTATATGTCATAATAAATACCAAAACCACTCGGGGATTGGTTGCGCTTTCAGTCTCCCCCTTTTTGGTAATTGATGACAACATATAGATCAAAGCTTCGACAAATGATATAATGAATGAAATGCATCGTCGCTTTGAGAAGTATGTGATAAGTCAGAGCTCCCCCTAAATTTGTGAATTATTAAAAATTTGCATTTGAATTAAAATGCACAGTCGATTGGGATCATGGTTTACTCTTCCATGCCACACACATCTTGGTGGAGCGCTCAAAATGATATGATTGCAAAAATGCAAGCACTCGTCACCAAACAAACAAGTGAATGATCATACTAAGAGCATATAAATGGATATTCAAGCAAGCATAGCATTAAAGTACGGTTTGATCAAGCACACAATAAAGTAGTCCCATACATGCATCAAGCAAAAGTAACTCAATGTTGCAAGAATCTCTCAAAGAAAAACCAAACGAACGAAATGCAAAGCACTCGCTCTCTCGAAGCCCTAATGATCTATACTAATTCTCCCCCTTTGGCAAACCAAAAAGATCAAATAAGTACAGAGCTAAACGTCGCTCTAGGCTTGGTGTTCGGAAGCTCCTGTTGGTGAATCCTCTGAGTTGCACTGCCGGTGTGTGTCGGTGTCGGAGTAGAGAGAAGTGCACCTACAAATGCCTCGGACAAAGTCTGCTGAACTGGAGGAGTGGAGACGGCAGGAGGCACGGAGGGGGCAACCGAGGTGCAATAGATAGACCTGAAATGTAGCTCTGGAAGTGACTGGTTACCATGTAGTTGATCTAGGCATAGTCCAGAACGAAGTAGCCGTGGGAATGCCATCACGTGGGTGTTCCTCATGATTACTAGACGGTCGTGCTCTAGATTTATCCACTTCACACTTCAGGCTCTCAACAGTGGTTTGAACCTCTGTCACCTTGACATCCATATCATGAATCTTGGTTTCTACAATCCTCTCAAGACTGTTCTGCTTATCTGCGAGGTTGGCCAAACTTTGCTCGATCCTTCGAGTAGCTTGAATGAGATATTGCATCTGGTCAGTCTTGGTTTTGAGCACTAGAGCCGAGGAGCACTAGGTCCTGAAGTCCTTGCAACTTCTACGTTTGCATGTGCTATGGCCAAGGTAGGATGTAATGGATCCATCATCATGGTATTGTCCTCAAAGTCAGGCTAAAGCGACAAATGCTCACGATCCAGCAGAAAAGATTTGTTGGCACCTTTCAAGTTGATAAGCATCTGAATATGCAGGGCAAAGTCACAAGATCTCTTCTGGTCAGCAACTGTCCTCTTGATGGTTTCTACTATGAGATCCAGGAACTTGTATTTCTCATGTTGGTCAATGTGATGCGGCATGTTGATGGAGTGAGCATGAATCATCCTTTCATCGCCTGAATTGGGCATCAAAGTATGCCTCATGATGTTGTTGGAGGTAGCAAGTACTGCCAACAAGTGATACACCGAGCCAAACTTGTGAGATTCCTTGTACTTCTCGGGAATCTCCATGTACAAGTTAGCCATGGAATTGTGGTTCATCTTCGGCCTAGCATACACATCATTGTCGTTGTCATCAGCCTCAGGCAGACCAAGCAATGTAGCCCATTTAAGTATGCTAAGCTGGTATTTGACTCCTTCTGTCATCCAAACTATCCTTCCATTGGGATAGGAGTGAGCTATCGAGTAGAATTGCATGATCATCTCATTGTTCCATGTAGTCAGCTTCCTCCGAATGAACTCGTCAACATCAACAGTCCTAAAGTTCTCATGAACATGGGGAACTTTATCTTGATGCTCATCAATATACTTCCAATCAACCCACTTCATATCAGTGACTATGGGCTTCTTGTCAAGCAACACAGTCTCATAGAAATCGTGTTGTTCTTTGGTGTGAAAGCGGTAGTCTACATCAGTACTCCTTCTAGTGGAGTAGGGATCTCACTCTCTCCACTTTCTCGGTCCTTTATCCTTCCTCTTTTTCATGTTCTCGGAAACTAGATGTGTATCATTGTGCTCAGGCAATCTGGGCCTAAGCTTCATTAGCACTGGTGAATCATCGTCTTCTTCTCTCTCAGGCAGTAGGGCCTTGTCTTTCTCAGCAGCATGCATATTTCTAGTGGTTCTCCCCTTTAACTAGGGGATAGCAGCTTTCTTAGCCTTGGAAGAGGTGGTTATCTTCATAGCATCAACCATGAGCTTTTGTTGCTTGGTATTTAGTTCATCCAGCTCTTCTTCTTCATCCTCTGAAGTGGTGTGCCTTTCACATTCAGCCATAGGGTCAACAAGTTTGCACCACCTACCTCTCTTCCTTTCTTCTTCTTGGTTTGCTCCTTCTTTGGATTCTCTGAGGTCTTGTCTTCCTTGGATACAGGAACCTTTCTTTCATCACTTTTCTCCTTAGTGCTAGCAGCTGGCCTAGTGCTTGCAGCAGTGCCATACTCCTTGGCTATAACAACTTTATTTTTCTTGGAATTGACTTCTTCAACAGCAAAGTCTTTATCCTCATCATCTGAGTTTTTCTTCCTCCTAGCCCTAGTGGCTGCTTTGGGCAAGTATGGAGAACTTCTTTCTCCTTCATGTTAGCTCTCCTCGGGACTTGAACCTGCACTCAAATCAATAGTATGCTCTTCTGCCATGTTTTAGCTCTCACTCAAATCACACATCTTGCAAGCTGACTTGCGAATTAGTTGGGTATGAGCAGAATAGATAAGGCATTGATACGTCTCCAACGTGTCTATAATTTTTTATTGTTCCATGCTATTATATTATCTGTTTTAGATGTTTAATGGGCTTTATTATATACTTTTATATTATTTTTGGGACTAACCTACTAACCCAAGGCCCAATGCAAATTGTTGTTTTTTGCCTATTTGAGTGTTTCGTAGAAAAAGAATATCAAGCGGAGTCCAAACGGAATGAAACCTTCGGGAGAGTCATTTTTGGAACAAATACAACACAGAAGACTTGGAGTACACGCCAGGGAAGGAACGAGGCGGCCATGAAGGCAGGGGGTGCGCCCCCCACCCTCATGGGCCCCTCATGGCTCCCCTGACGTGCCTCTTCCTCCTATATATAATGTACCCTGAAAACATCCAAGAGCACCACGAAACCCTAATTCCACCACCGCAACCTTCTGTACCCGTGAGATCCCATCTTGGGGCATGTTCCGGAGCTCCACAGGAGGGGGAATCGATCACGGAGGGCTTCTACATCAACACCATAGCCTCTCCGATGAGTTGTGAGTAGTTTACCACAGACCTTCGGGTCCATAGTTATTAGCTAGATGGCTTCTTCTCTCTCTTTGGATCTCAACTCAAAGTTCTCCTCGATCTTCTTGGATATCTATTCGATGTAATTCTATTTGCGGTGTGTTTTTCGAGATCCGATGAATTGTGGGTTTATGATCAAGATTATCTATGAACAATATTTGATTCTTTTCTGAAATCTTTTATGCATGATTTAAATATCTTTGCAAGTCTCTTCGAATTATCAGTTTGGTTTGTCCTACTAGATTGGTAGTTCTTGCAATGGGATAAGTGCTTAGCTTTGGGTTCAATCTTGCGGTGTCCTTTCCCAGTGATAGCAGGGGCAACAAGGCATGTATTGTATTGTTGTCATCAAGGATAAAAAGATGGGGTTTATATAATATTGCATGAGTTTATCCCTCTACATCATGTCATCTTGCTTAAGGCGTTAGTCTGTTCTTATGAACTTAATACTCTAGATTCATGCTGGATAGCGGTCGATGTGTGGAGTAATAGTAGTAAATGCAGAATCGTTTCGGTCTACTTTTCACAGACGTGATGCCTATATACAATGATCATGCCTAGATATTCTCATAACTATGCGCTTTTCTATCAATTGCTCGATAGTAATTTGTTCACCCACCGTAGAAATCTGCTATCATGAGTGAAGCCACTAGTGAAACCTATGGCCCCCGGGTCTATCTTCCATCACATAAATCTTCTATCAACTATTTATCTTTACTTTACTTTTGTTTTGCAATCTTTAATTTCAATCTATAACAAAAATACCAAAAATATTTATCTTATTATCTCTATCAGATCTCACTTTTTGCAAGTGGCCGAGAAGGGATTGACAACCCCTTTATTGCGTTGGTTGCAAGGTTCTTATTTGTTTGTGTAGGTACGAGGGACTCGCGCGTGGTATCTTACTGGATTGATACCTTGGTTCTCAAAAACTGGGGGAAATACTTACGCTACTGTGCTGCATCACCCTTTCCTCTTCGAGGGAAAACAATGCAAGCTCAAGAGGTAGCAAGAAGAATTTATGGTGCCATTGCCGGGGAGATCTACGCAAAAGTCATAAACCAAGTACCCATCACAAACTCTTATCCCTCACATTACATTATTTGCCATTCGCCTCTTGTTTTCCTCTCCCCCACTACACCCTTGCTGTTTTATTCGCCCTTTTTCCGTTTGCCTCTTTTCGCGTGCTTCTTGTTTTGCTTGTGTGTTGGATTGCTTGTTCGTCACTATGGCTTTACCAAACAGCATTGATCCCCACCTTAGAAGGTCGGAGGAGATTGAAAACAATGTTAAAAGCTTTATGTCTTTGCAATTTGAGCATAATAATTTCCTTAGAAACGAGCTTAAAGAACAGAAAAGTTTTATGGAGTATATGGATAAAGAGCTGGATGATATGTCTATAGAATTTTATGGTTTAAAATCTCAGTTTGCTCATCTTGAGAACTTAATAGCCCAAATTTCGGATAAGCAAACCACCTTAGTAAATAAGATGGCCGCTAAACCGGAAGATCTAGATGGTAAAGATGAAGATCTAAAAGTGATTGTTGTGTCCCCTATTAAATCTTTGTTTTCTAATATGAATCTTGATAAAGATGGGACTGGAGATGAGTCTACTTTAGTTAAAAGGCATCCCGATGATTCAGAGTTTTTAGATCTTGATGCTAAAATTGTTAAAAGTGGGATTGAAGAGGTCAAAACTTTACATAGCAATGAACCCACTATTTTGGATTTCAAGGGATTTAATTATGATAATTGCTCTTTGATAGATTGTATTTCCTTGTTGCAACTTGCAATCCATGGTAAATTCTCTGCATGCTTATAGTCAAAATAAAGCCTTTACCAAACACATAGTTGATGCTTTAATGCAATCTTATGAAGAAAAACTTGAATTAGAAGTTTCTATCCCTAGAAAACTTTATGATGAGTGGGAACCTACTATTAAAATTAAGATTAAAGATCATGAATGCTATGTTTTCTGCGATTTGGGTGCTAGTGTTTCCATAATTCCAAAAACTTTATGTGATATGTTAGGTTTCCATGAACTTGATGATTGTTCTTTCAATTTGCATATTGCGGATTCTACCATAAAGAAACCTATGGGAAGGATTAATGATGTTCTTATTGTTGCAAATAGGAATTATGTGCCCGTAGATTTCATCGTTCTTGATATAGATTGCAATCCTACTTGTCCTATTATTCTTGGTAGACCTTTCCTTGGAACGATTGGTGCAATTATTGATATGAAGGAAGGAAATATTAGATTCCAATTTCCGTTAAGGAAAGGCATGGAACACTTTCCTAGAAAGAAAATCAAATTACCTTATGAATCTATTATGAGAGCCACTTATGGATTGCCTACCAAAGATGGCAATACCTAGATCTATTCTCGTATCATGCCTAGCTAGGGGCGTTAAACGATAGCGCTTGTTGGGAGGCAACCCAATTTTATTCTTCTTTGCTTTTGCTTCTGTTTAGTAATAAATAATGCATCTATCTTCTTTTTAGATGTGGTTTTGTGTTTTAATTAGTATTTGTGCCAAGTAGAACCTTTGGAAAGACTTGGGTGAAGTCTTTGCGATCTTGCTGTAAAAAACCAGAAACTTTTGCGGTCATGATATTAGCTACCATTTTTTTACTGGAGAGTCCTTTTAAGTTGATTCTTTTTGCACATGACTAATAGACAAATTCCTCACGTCCACAAATTTATTTTAGAATTTTTAGAGTTACAGGAGCATTCTAAAGTTATAGATTTCTACGGACTGTTCTGTTTTTTGACAATTTCTGTTTTTTGTGTGTTGTTTGCTTATTTTGATGAATCTATGAGTAGTATCGGGGGGTATGAATCATAGATAAGTTGGAATATAGTAGGTTTAACACCAATACAAATAAAGAATGAGTTCATTACAGTACATTTAAGTGGTGGTTTGTTTTCTTTTACTAACGGAGCTCACGAGATTTTCTGTTAAGTTTTGTGTTGTGAAGTTTTCAAGTTTTGGGTAAGGATTTGATGGACTATGGAACAAAGAGTGGAAAGAGCCTAAGATTGGGGATGCCCAAGGCAACCCAAGGTAAAATTCAAGGACAACCAAAAGCCTAATCTTGGGGATGCCCCGGGAAGGCATCCCCTCTTTCGTCTTCGTCTATCGGTAACTTTACTTGAGACTATATTTTTATTCACCACATGATGTGTGTTTTGCTTGGGGCGTCATGTATGATTTGAGTCTTTGATTTTTATTTTACCACAATCATCCTTTCTGTACACACGTTTTGATAGAGATACACATGAATCGGAATTTATTAGAATACTCTATATGATTCACTTATATCTTTTGAGCTAGATAGTTTTGCTCTAGTGCTTCACTTATACTCTTTAGAGCACGGTGGTGGTTTTATTTTATAGAAATTATTGATCTCTCATGCTTCACTTATATTATTTTGAGAGTCTCTTAGAACAGCATGGTAATTTGCTTTGGTTATAAAATTAGTCCTAATATGATAGGCATCCAAGATGAGTATAATAAAAACTTTCATATAAAGTGCATTAAATATTATGAGAAGTTTGATACTTGATGATTGTTTTGAGATATGAGGATGGTGATATTAGATTCATGCTAGTAGAGTAGTTGTGAATTTGAGAAATACTTGTGTTGAGGTTTGCAAGTCCCGTAGCATGCACGTATGGTAACCATTGTGTGACAAATTTGAAGCATGAGGTATTTCATTGAGTGCCATCCTTTGTGTGGAGGTCGGGATCGCGCGATGGTTAACTCCTACCAACCCTTCCCCTAGGAGCATGCATGTAGTACTTTGTTTTGATGACTTGTAGATTTTTGCAATAAGTATGTGAGTTCTTTATGACTAATGTTGAGTCCATGGATTATACGCACTCTCACCCTTCCACCATTGCTAGCCTCTCTTGTACCGTGCAACTTTCGCCGGTACCATACACCCACCATATACCTTCCTCAAAACAACCACCATACCTACCTATCATGGCATTTCCATAGCCATTCCGAGATATATTGCCATGCAACTTTCCACCGTTCCATTCATATGACACGCTTTAGCATTGTCATATTGACATGCATGATCATGTAGTTGACATCGTATTTGTGGCTAGGCCACCATGCATAATTTTTCATACATGTCACTCTTGATTCATTGCACATCCCAGTACACCGCCGGAGGCATTCATATAGAGTCATACTTTGTTCTAGTATCGAGTTGTAATATTGAGTTGTAAGTAAATAAAAGTGCGATGATCATCATTATTAGAGCATTGTCCGAAAGAAAAGAAAAAAGAAAGGCCAAAGAAAAAAAGAAAGGCCCAAAAGAAAAAAAAGGAAAGAGAAAAAGAGGTAAAAAAAGGGGACAATGCTACTATATTTTTCCACACTTGTGCTTCAAAGTAGCACCATGATCTTCATGATAGAGAGTCTCTTGTTTAGTCACTTTCATATACTAGTGGGAATTTTCATTATAGAACTTGGCTTTTATATTCCAACGATGGGCTTGCTCAAATGCCCTAGGTCTTCGTGAGCAAGCAAGTTGGATGCACACCCACTTAGTTTCTTTTCAAGCTTTCATACATTTATAGCTCTAGTGCATCCGTTGCATGGCAATCCCTACTCACTCACATTGATATCTATTGATGGGCATTTCCATAGCCCATTGATACGCCTAGTTGATGTGAGACCATCTTCCTCTTTTGTCTTCTCCACAACCACCACTCTATTCCACCTATAGTGCTATATCCATGGCTCACGCTCATGTATTGCGTGAAAGTTGAAAAAGTTTGAAAAAAAGGTATGAAACAATTGATTGGCTGAAACCGGGGTTGTGCATGATTTGAGTATTTTGTGTGACGAAGATGGAGCATAGCCAAACTATATGACTTTGTAGGGATGAACTTTCTTTGGCCATGTTATTTTGAGAAGACATAATTGCTTTGTTAGTATGCTTGAAGTATTTTTTTTATTCTTATGTCAATATAGACTTTTTTCTTGAATCTTTAGGATTTGAACATTCATGCCACAGTAAAGAAAATTACATTGAGAATTATGTTGGGTAGCATTCCACAAAAAAAATTCCGTTTTTATCATTTACCTACTCGAGGACGAGCAGGAATTAAGCTTGGGGATGCTTGATACGTCTCCAACGTATCTATAATTTTTTTATTGTTCCAAGCTATTATATTATTTGTTTTGGATGTTTAATGGGATTTATTATACACTTTTATATTATTTTTGGGACTAACCTACTAACCCAAGGCCCAGTGCAAATTGCTGTTTTTTTGCCTATTTTAGTGTTTCGCATAAAAGGAATATCAAACGGAGTCCAAACGGAATGAAACCTTCGGGAGAGTCATTTTTGAAACAAATACAACACAGAAGACTTGGAGTACACGCCAGGGAAGGAACGAGGCGGCCACGAGGGTAGGGGCGCGCCCAGGGGGGTAGGCGCGCACCCCACCCTCGTGGGCCCCTCGTGGCTCCCCTGATGTGCCTCTTCCTCCTATATATACCTACGTACCCTGAAAACATCCGAGAGCACCACGAAACCCTAATTCCACCACCGCAACCTTCTGTACCCGTGAGATCCCATCTTGGGCCCTGTTCCAGAGCTCCATCGGAGGGGGAATCGATCACGGAGGGCTTCTACATCAACATCATAGCCTCTCCGATGAGTTGTGAGTAGTTTACCATAGACCTTCGGGTCCATAGTTATTGGCTAGATGTCTTATTCTCTCTCTTTGGATCTCAGTACAAAGTTCTCCTCGATCTTCTTGGAGATCTATTCAATGTAATCCTTTTTGTGGTGTGTTTGTCGAGATCCGATGAATTGTGGGTTTATGATCAAGATTGTCTATGAACAATATTTGATTCTTTTCTGAAATCTTTTACGCGTGATTTAAATATCTTTGCAAGTCTCTTCGAATTATCAGTTCGGTTTGGCCTACTAGATTGGTATTTCTTGCAATGGGAGAAGTGCTTAGATTTGGGTTCAATCTTGCGGTGTCATTTCCCAGTGACAGCAGGGGCAGCAAGGCACGTATTGTATTGTTGCCATCGAGGATAAAAAAATGGGGTTTATATCGTATTGCATGAATTTATCCCTCTACATCATGTCATCTTGCTTAAGGCATTACTCTATTCTTATGAACTTAATACTCTAGATGCATGCTGGATAGCACTCGATGTGTGGAGTAATAGTAGTAGATGCAGAATCATTTCGGTCTACTTGTCACGGACGTGATGCCTATATACAATGATCATGCCTAGATATTCTCGTAACTATGTGCTTTTCTATCAATTGCTCGACAGTAATTTGTTCACCCATCGTAGAAATTTTCTATCATGAGAGAAGCCACTAGTGAAACCTATGGCCCCCGGGTCTATCTTCCATCACATAAATCTTCTATCAACTATTTATCTTTACTTTACTTTTATTTTGCAATCTTTACTTTCAACGTATAACAAAAATACCAAAAATATTTATCTTATCATCTCTATCAGATCTCACTTTTTGCAAGTGGCCGAGAAGGGATTGACAACCCCTTTATCGCGTTGGTTGCAAGGTTCTTATTTGTTTGTGTAGGTACAAGGGACTCGCGCGTGGTCTCCTACTGGATTGATACCTTGGTTCTCAAAAACTTAGGGAAATACTTACGCTACTGTGCCGCATGACCCTTTCCTCTTCGAGGGAAAACAACGCAAGCTCAAGAGGTAGCAGGCATCACGAAGTGCAGCTAGTTTCTGGAAAAAAATGAGTTCAAATCTTAGTTTCAAATTTTCACAGAAGACCTTTTGGGTCCATCGAGTTGACCATTTTGGTGATACTAAAGCACTTAACATAGACTTGGCACACAATTTCGGTCAGAAAGATGTGTGGCTTGGTCTCTCTAGATGCTAGGGTTTCATAGAAACTATATCTCAGTCTCACCAATCAGTACAACTCAGTGGCACCGAGACATACTAGTGCAATGGCCAAAGAATAGCTCAGTGACTCTGAAATTTTCAAATTGATCGGTCCAATATGTATTATGTGGAAATTTAAACCTATTTTTTTTGCTTGAATCTAATCTATGGAATTCATACTTGGAATAGAGGTTGCAAACGGTGGCACGAATCATGGCAAAAACCATAGTGCATTGAATCAGAAATAGAGGCACTAAGGGGTCATATTTTACCCTAACTTGGCGCAAATCCTCTACGGCGGCAACAGAGGGAGAGATTTCCATTGACGGCGATGGAATCCAACGGCGAGGGCATGCTAGATGGAACAACGACTGTCTAGAGACTGGGGCGACGGTAGCTGTGGGGTGCGAGGATGAAACGTTTGAGAGTGTTTCAACCGTACGTGCTCGCGTGATATATATACCCATCAGTTGGTGGTGGCTCGGAGTGAAACGGATCGGTGGAACTGAGATGTGCAACTGCTAGAAGTGCCACACATCGGTGAGACAGTTCAGATCGGTTGCACCAAGATGAAAAACCCAGGTCAATCCAAATGGCTTCAGTGACACCGAATGGGAGTGAGTTGGTCAAACCGAAAGGCATTTAGAATGTTTTGGAATTTAGTCTTTGACAGATCAATGACTCCGAGTGTGCCTCACCCAGAGGGTCCAAAAAAGACATGTTCAAATGTTGTGATGCAACATGAAGAGAATTTGCTACAAGAAAGAATAGATAGCTAGAGAAGGTGCTTAGGCATTCTTGTACATCCACTTGGCCAGAAAAACTAAGACAATCAAAACAACAAGTGGATGTCCTTGAATGAGGAAAAATGCATTGCAACATGCTCACACAATAAAATAGCAAATAAAATATGTGTCAAACATGCACAACAAATTCTAGCATCTATCACACAATTGTCGATGACTAGGTCATCTATATATGAGTATATTGACTTAGGAGCCAAATGAGAACATTTGATCATAGGTCATACTCATGGTTTAAGAACAAGTGGGTTTACCACTTTTACATAAAGCATTTATGTGTTCACACCATTAGATTTTCTTTATCTCAAGTCTTAGTGCAAAGCTCCCCCTAGATGTGATATCCCCCCAAAGAGGGGTGAACTAACCTTGGGTTTTGTCGATGATGACTTCCTGTAGATAGTCTAGATGTGGATGATCAATGTTGATGTAGACCATCAAGAGTTGGGAGAAATCCTTGGAGTTTTGCACTTTCAATACCTACATGGGTTAGTCCCACAAGGAACACACAAAGATATCCATACACATAGAGTGAAATATACATACCATGATGTCCATGAATGCATTTAATACCTTGTCCCTTGTATTACCAACAAGAGTGTGACTCCATAAACTAGTGCAAGATTTTGAAGTTGGTTGAACAAGTCCTTCTCATGAACGGACATGAGTGAAGTTTATTGGCAGAGTCACCCTAAAGAACTCTCTAGTTCTTCTTATTTGGGACCCACATCAATTAGACGGGAATCCTTAGAGTTGTGGTGGCACCTGATGAAGTAGAACTTGATGAGGTCTTTGGAACCCACTTGACCAAAGCTTGAGGCGGTTCTTCAAATGAGTCAATCTCTTCTTGAAGCTTGTTCTTTCCTTTTAGCTTGTGGTCTTGTGGTGGAAGATCATCTTGAGCTTGTGTTCCCTCAAAAGAAGTGAGATCATACTTCTCTTGTTGAGGAACAAACTTTGTCTTGGGATATTGCTTCTTCCCAATCAACTCCATTGGCATTGAACTTTCATTCAAAACCAATACCTTGGTTCTTCTGGTGTCTTCCTTGCATACGCACAATTTCCTCGAATTTCTCACTCCCGACGAGGCTCTTATAGACACCTTTTTCTATAATTCCTTTCAATAAATAGTTTTCTTGCTCAAGTGTAACTTGGCTAAGAGAATTATTAGTGAAATAAATAGAACTAGTAGAAGCAACAATACTGGATTTAGCATTATTATTTTTACTACTAGAGGTAGAACCTTTCTTACTCTTGTTACAAGCTTGAGTAGATTTAACTTGTGGCATAAAAGTAGACAAGATAAGACGTTTGGCAATGTAAGAAGAACTCTTCTTTCAAAGATCATCATTGATTGCTTTAAGAAGCTCGTGATCTTTCTCTAAATTTAGCTTCTTGAAGCATAGCTTCTCATGAGTTCTTAGAAGCTCTCTATGATCTTCTTTAGTTGTTTCATGAGCTAACTTAAGAGTGTTTAGTTCTCTAGTTAGACGCTCAATCTCCTTCTTAGCATTGTCACTCATTTCATCTTGACTATCATGATTACTAGCAAGTTCATTATAGCTCACATCACTAGTTTTATCAACGAGCAAATCATCATCACCTAGCAAATCATCCTCATCACTATTGAAATCAAGATACTCGGGGTGTGATACCTTGGCGCCTTTAGCCGTGAAGCATCTTCCAATTACTTCATTTGGTGAATCAAATATGTCATGGGAGTTGGAGGATATTAGAGCAAGTCCGGCAATACCTTCGTCTTGACTATAGTCGGAGTCGGAGTGATAACTTCTCTCGGAGTCGGAGCCGGAAACCCATTCACCAACATGAGCTTGATTTCTTCTTCTAGAGTAGCTCTTGGTTGACTTGTATTTCCCTTCCAATGCTTGTTTCTTCGAGAAGGTCTTCGTTCATAACAATCATCTCTAATGCTTCTCTCTCTATGAGGTGATTCATCTCTTCTACTCTTCCTTCTAGGTCAGTCTTATATTTCCTTGTGAGGTGTCGTACACTCATTGGAGTAGTCTTTGGGCCTTCCACAATTGCAACAACTACGGTCACGACTTGATGATCTCAGCTCATATTGCCTTGAGTTGCAGCTTCTCTCTTTGTTTCTATTCCTGTAGAATTTGTTGAAGTCCTTCACCATTAGCCTTAATTCCTCATTGGATACTAGCTTTTCACTTGATGTTCTAGGGGCATCACTTGAAGCTTTGTATGCACTTCTTGACTTGTTGTGCAGCTCCTCGTTGTCCTCGAGTGACATTTCATGAGCTACAATCCTTCCAATGACTTCCGTGGCCTTGAGATCTTTGCAATTGGGCATAATTTGGATCAATGTGCACATGGTATCATATTTTCCATCCAAGGCTCTAAAGATCTTCTTGATGATGAATTTGTCGGTCATCTCTTCACTTCCTAAGATGACAATCTCATTTGTGATGAGAGCCATCCTAGACTCTATTTAGGCGAATCCTTCACCATCCTTCATCTTGAACTTGTCAAGTTGACATTGAAGCACATCCAACTTGGATTACTCGAAGGATTTGGTACCTTTGTGCATATCAACCAAAGTATCCCAAATTTCCTTTGCATTCTCGAGGCAACTAATCTTGTTGAACTCCTCGGAGCACAAACCGTTGAAGAGAATGTCACATGCTTGAGCATTATATTGCAACATCTTCAATTCTTCTGTGGTTGTTTCATGATTCGGTTATTTACCATCCTCAAAGAATTCACCTTGCAAGCCAACACAAACAATAGCCCAAACGGCGGGGTTATGACCAAGAATATGCATTTTCATCTTATGCTTTCAACAAGCAAACTTTTTACCATCAAAATATGGACCTCTACGGTGGTAGTTTCCCTCACTAGACGCCATACTCTCCTAGGTTGTGAAACCATTGCAATGGAGACCAAAGCTCTGATACCACTTGTAGGATCGAAAGTATGTCTACACGGGGGTGATTATACTACTTAACCAAATAAAAACTTATCATTTTCCCTTTTAGTTGTGGTCAAGTTTTAGAAATTCTACCGAGTCAAATACACCCTACGCATGCAAGTCTAAGAGTTGTCCAACGGAAAGTAAAGACTTTGCATATTAACATAAAGGAAGGCTTGGATATTTCAAACACAATGAAGACACGATGATTTTTTGGCGTGATTCTGATAGGTGGTGCTATCGTACGCCTGTGTTGATGGCGACTTCAACCCATGGAGGGTAACAGTGGCGCAAATCCACGGAGGGCTCCACTCATAAAGGGTCCATGAATAAGCAACCTTGTCTATTCCACCATGGCTTCCGTCCACGAAGAACTAGCCTCACTCGGGTAGATCTTCATGAAGTAGCTAAGCTCCTTGCCCTTACATACTCCTTGGTTCAACTCCACATGATCTTGGAGGCTTCCAAGTGACACCTAACTAATCTAGGAGACACCACTCTCCAAAAGATATTAGATTTGGTGACCGAATGTTGTTCAGAGTCCCAGATGAGATCACAAACATGAAGAGGAGTCTCTAAATGGTCGATAGGTAAAGATTTATATATAGGGCGATGGTATTCGGACACGATGTTGTGTTGGTGATGAATTCTTTGCTATTGTGCTTCAAATGATAGTCTCCTCAACACTCAATCTCTCTCACATAGTTTTGTCTTGGGTAGGAGAAGGATCGGAGTGGAAAGCAACTTGAAGAGGCTAGAAATCAAGGTTTAAATGATATGAATGCAATCTCTTGATCTCAACACATGAGTAGGTGGTTCTCTCTCTGAAAATTGATGGTGGAAGTTGTGTTTCATTCTGATGGCTCTCTTAGAGAGTAGGTGGGGTGGAGGGGTATAAATAGCCTCCACCCAAAATCCAACTGATACACACTATTGACCCAAATCGATGAGACCGAATGTAAAACTCGGTGAGACCGATTAGTATAAAAGATATGAATGTTGGGATTTTCAGTGGGACAGAAGTGGAACAACTCGGTGGGACCGAAGTGCAATGGCTACGGTGGAACTCAGTCTCGGAATTTCCTATTGTTTCAACTCGGTGATTCTAAAGTGAAACAATTCATCACAGAAACTTGGCAATGCCATCTCGGTGGGACCAAGATCTGTTTTGGTATAACCAAATTGCTATGGTTGGGTAGTGGAAATGGTAGTGGTTATCTTGGCCGGTCCGTATGGAAGATTTTGGTGGGACCGGGATAGGGAATTAGGGTTTTGAACGGATGTGTTTTGAGAAAATGATTGAGGGTTTTTGGAGCAATATCACTAAGCACTTGAGCAACAACCTCATCAAAATACCTCATCCCCTTTTAGTAGTATTAGCTTTACTAAGGGACTCAATGTGATCTTGGGCCACTAAACCAAAAATATAGAGTCTTGGAGTAGCCGATTTCTGTCCTTGACATTTTGAGGGATTCACATCCATTAATCCTTGCCTAGCTAATCATTGATTTTTTCTGAAATATATCTGCAATAAATATTAGATCAATGATGTATATGTTGTTATTAATTACCAAAACCACTCTAGGATTAGTTGCACCTTCAATCTCCCCCTTTTGGTAATTGCTGACAACATATAGATCAAAGCTTCAACAAATGAAATAATGAAAGAAATGCATCATCGCTTTGAGAAGTACTCCCTCCGTCCGGAAATACTCGTCATCAAAATGGATAAAAGGGGATGTATCTAGACGTATTTTAGTTCTAGATACATCTCTTTTTATCGGTTTTGATGACAAGTATTTCGGACGGAGGGAGTACGTGATAAGCAAGAGCTCCCCCTAAATTTGTGCATTATTGAAAATTTGCATTTGAATGCAAATGCACAGTCGATTAGGATCATGGGTTACTCTTCCATGTCACATACATCTTGGTGAAGCGCTCAAAATGATATGATTGCAACAATGTAACCACTCATCACCAAAAACAAGTGAATGGTCATACAAAGAGCATATAAATGGATATTCAAGCAAGCATAGCATTAAAGTACGGTATGAACAAGAACACAATAAAGTAGTCTCATACATGCATCAGGCAAAAGTAACTCAAAGTAGCAAGAATCTCTCAAAGAAAAACCAAACGAACAAAATGCAAAGCACTCGCTCTCTCGAAGCCCTAATGATCTATACTAATTCTCCCCCTTTGGCAACAAGTACCAAAAAGTTCAAAAAAGTACAGAGCTAAACATCGCTCTAGGCTTGATCTCTGGAAGCTCCTGGTGGTGAAGTCCTCTGACTTGCAGTGCCGGTGTGCATCGATGTCGGTGTAGAGAGAAGTGCATCTGCAAATTCCTCGAATGAAGTCTACTGAACTGGAGGAGTGGAGACAGCAGGAGGCACTGAGAGGGCAACTGAAGGTTCGGCAGATGGAGATGAAATTGTAGCTCTGGAAGTGACTAGTACTACAACTGATCTAGGCATAGTCCAGAACTGAGTAGTCATGGGAATGCCATGACCTGGGTGTTCCTCACAAACACTAGAAAATCGTGCTCTGGCTTCATCCACTTCACGCTTCGGGCTCTCAATAGTAGTCTGAACCTCTGTCACATTGACATCCAAATCATGAATCTTGGTTTCTACAATCTTCTCGAGACTCTTCTGGTTCTCCGCGAGGTTGGCAAAACTCCGCTCGATCCTCTGAGTAGCTTGAATGAGATATTGCATTTGATCGGTCTTGGTTTTGAGCACTAGAGCTGAGGGAGCACTAGGTCCTGAAGTCCTTGTCACCCATGTGTTTGTGTGTGTTGTGGCCAAGGTAGGATGGGATGGATGCATCATCAGGGTGTTATCCTCAAACTTAGGCCAAAGTGCCAAATGCTCACAATCCATCAGAAAAGACTTGTTTGCACCCTTCGAGTTGATAAGCATCTGAATATGCAGGGCAAAGCCACAAGATCTCTTCTAGTCAACAGTTGTCCTCTTGATGGTTTCTACTATAAGATCCATGAGCTTCAATTTCTCATGGTCAATGTGATGCAGCATGTTGATGGAGTGACCATGAATCATCCTTTCATCTCCTGACTTGGGAATTAAAGTATGCCCCATGATGGTGTTGGAGGTAGCAAGTCCCGCCAACAAGTGATACACTGATCCAAGCTTGTGAGAGTCCTTGTACTTCCCAGGAATCTCTGTATACAAGTTAGCCATGGAATTGTGGTCCATCTTTGGCTTAGCATACACATCAATGTCATTCCATCAGCTTCTGGCACACCATGCAATGTGACCCATTCATGTATGCTAGAGTGGTATTTGACTCCTTCGGTCATCCAAATGATCCTCCCATTGGGATAGAAGTGAGCTGTCGAGTAGAAGTGCATGATCATCTCATCGTTACATGCAGTCCACTTCCTCCCAATGAACTCATCAACATCAACAGTCCTCATGAATATGGGGAAATTTATATTCATGTTGATCAATATACTTCACGTCAACCCACATCATATCACTGACTACAGACTTCTTGTCAAGCAACATAGTCTCATAGAAATCATGTTGTTCTTTGGTGTGAAAGCGTGTAACGCCCCGGACACACCCGCCGGTGATCGTTACTCCTGGCGGGATCTAGACTGACCCCACGGATCAATACTAGTCTTTTCTGCGCACTTTGTCCTCACTCGTGCGCACCCGGGAGCAACTTCCCGGTCGGTCACCCATCCTGAAACTACTCCAAGCTGAGCAGGCTTAACTATGGAGTTCTATCCGAATGGGCTCCCGGAAAAGAAGGAATTCCTTATTGATATGAGTAGTCTATCATCCCTAATAAGCCAGGCTATCATATACACCCTCACTCAGAGGAACCGACGTCCTCGTCGGGCCACATGAACGTTCCCTCTTGGCACAAACGTCTGTGCATCCAGTCTGATACATGTGCCATACCGTGTGCCACGATGGGTCACAAAACTTCATGAACAACATGACTGAGCACCTGTCCGCAAACATCCGTGTAACCACGAGGGTCAGCTCTGATACCAACTTATAACGCCCCGGACACACCCGCCGGTGGTCGTTACTCCTCGCGGGATCTAGACTGGCCTCACAAATCAATACTAGTCTTTTCTGTGCACTTTGTCCTCACTCGTGCGCACCCGGGAGTAACTTCCCGGTCGGTCACCCATCCTAGAATTACTCCAAGCTGAGCACACTTAACTTTGGAGTTCTATCTGAATGGGCTTCCGGAAAAGAAGGAATTCCTTATTGATATGAGTAGTCTATCATCCCTGGCTTATTAGGGATGATAGCCTACTCATATCAATAAGGATTTTCTTCTTTTCCGGGAGCCCATTCGGATAGAACTCCAAAGTTAAGTGTGCTCAGCTTGGAGTAGTTTCAGGATGGGTGACCGACCGGGAAGTTGCTCCCGGGTGCGCACGAGTGAGGACAAAGTGCGCAGGAAAGACTAGTATTGATCTGTGGGGCCAGTCTAGATCCTGCCAGGAGTAACGACCACCGGCGGGTGTGTCCGGGGCGTTACAAAGTGGTAGTTTAAAGCAGTCCTCCTTTTGACGGAGTAGGGATCTGACTCACTCCACTTTCTCAGTCCTTTATTCTTCTTTATCCTTCCTAAAGTCCTCATGAACCGAGGAAGCCATCCAACGCGAGCATGTATCTGTCCACAACGCGGTCCGGATGTGTTTTCTCGCGCAAACCGAAGAAACATGGGGGGGGAGTTCGGGCCGTTCCCAATCCATCTTCTGACCGTCCTGGCCCAGCAAAAACTCCTCCGCCCTCTCCTCCGCCCTCCTATGCATTTCAGTCAGCGCCGCTCAAGAGCATCAACACCCGCATTCATGCCCGGCCAGAGTAGACGCGGCCGCTCACTAGCGCCGGCATTGAAGCGGCGCGCCGATTGAGAGAGCGCCACCCGCGCCGCTTCTCGATGCACGCGACTGCTGCTTGTTCAAATGACACGATGACCTCCCGTCCGTCTGCCACCCACATTGATGGCATAGGGTTGCCAAGGCGTCACCTTCGACGCCGCCCGTCCTTCCCTTTGTCGCCCGATATTGCTATATAAATCGCTGCCTTGGCCATAGCCGCAGACATCCGCCTCTGTTCCCTCTCCACACCACTCCAACCATGGATTCCTCAACCGCCAAAGCTCTCTGGGACGAACTGACGTCGGACCAGAAGAAGGAAATGGCTGCCATTGTTGCATGCTGGCTAGTCGGTAGGCAGCGGAGGACGATGATGTCCCAATGGAGGACGTTGCCAACGACGAACTAGCGCCACCCTCGCCGGTGCATTGCACCATGACCATTGGCGAGGCACGTGCCCATTTCATGGACATGGTGCGGGAGGAGCAGTTCCGGGAGGAACAAGCCTACGCCGCCTACAACAACTACCTCTTCCATGAGCATGTGCAGGTGGAGGAGCAGCTCGTCGTCGGTAGGGCGGTTCCGTCAGACCCGGACCTATCAGAGAAGGAGGCACTACTCGGGTCCTGCCCCTCCGCCCGCGAGACTCGCCTCGCCCGCTGGCGGTACCACTAGCGGATAGCAGATGTGGCGGTCACCTACAAGAAGAGGGATGATGTGGGCGAGGCGGTGTTCGACGAGACCGACGAGGAGGAGGAGGCCATCGCCGAGTCCGCGCCCCGCCACGACGACCAGAAAGCCGACACGTCTGCGGGCGCCACCGGCAGCAAGGAGGAGTGGTGCATGGTAGGTCGCCGCCGCTTGTGTGCTAGGAAGACCACCGCTCCTTCCCTCCCATCGACGCCAAGCTTGGTGGGCTCAGCATCGACGGACGATTAGTCACTTTGCGATGACGTGGAGGCGGACAACTTCACTTCCTGGGTTTCCGGAGGCGGAGCTGGAGAGTGCCGAGGCGGAACTGGAGAGGTGAAGCTTCAGTTCTCGGGCTCATGGCCGGACACCGGACACGGGGAATGGGCGTCGGCGACATTTAGATTAGGTTTTACCTCCAGAGCCGGACTAGCACTGCTTTTATGTAAATGTAATGAAATCAGTCATATTTATATGAAACGTGTCATGTTTATATGAAATCTGAACGTGTTTATATGAAATCGGATATGTTTGAACAAATTTCGTCGGGTTGGTTTGAGATGTTGTTAAAATGTGTGCGGCTACGATGGATGGTGGGACACGAATGTGGTGGGAAATTTGCGTTGAGATGCTCTTAGGGCGTGTATAATGGTTGATAAGATAGTCTTATCTTAAGTCTTGCATGTAATTTTGAGCCGGTAAAAAAAATGTCTGCAATGTGTCATCTCTTACCCTTAATTTTAATAACTAGCTATTCCTAAAAACATGATGAGACATATTGTGCTAAAAGATCATCTCTTGTCTTTTCTTAAATAAAAAAAGATAAGCATTTTTATTGATTTCTTACTCCTCCATCTCATCAGTTATCCTATATGACATTTTTAAGATAGAACCATTATACAAACCTGATTTAAATATATACAAGATCGCCAAGCAGTAGAGATCGACAGCGTCACTTTCTGCGTGGATCACGCTAGGATTTCCCAGACATCTTTCATCCCCACCTCACGGCGGGAGGCCTCTCCCTCGCTGCCACGAGTTACTTACACACTGGCACACTTTGCCTAGCTGTTACGGAGCGCAGATCGATCCATATCTTCCAACCGCTCCAAAGTGATCACAGCAGGATCCAGTAGTTGTACCATCGGATCCTTGTGATGGGCACTGAGATGCTTAGACGTGCCACTCGTTCAAAAACCTTTGCTAGCTTCTCTCGCGGTGTTGTGCAGGTCGTGAGTCTTTGTTATCAGTAGACTCTTCGGCCTAGTTTTTTTTAGGGGAATGTTGCTTAATTATTTAGTGCTCAAAGTGCCGCATCGAAGGCAAGGTCTGAGCTTACACAGTCTGGCACAACAGGGCGCCAAGTTTGGCAAATCGACTTACAGCAACTGATGGAGTCATGAATTAAGGGGTCCTCGGGGCGACGGCCTATTGTACACGGGCCGGACTGGTGGAGCCGTACTATGAGAGGAATTCTATGAAGTCACGGATTGCCCTCCAAGTCAAGACGGTGCAGGATCTATTTCCTTATTATAATCTATCTTCGGTAACTCTGACCCTATCGATGTCTATATAAACAGAAGGGTGTAGTCATTAGGGACAGAGCAATCTTCATCCCGGTAGCCTAGGGTTTGCTCATACTGATCTTGAGGTAGATCAACCCCAGTAAACACATACATCGAATATAATCAAGCAGGAGTGGGGTTTTACATCTTAGAGAGGGCCCGAACCTTGGTAAATACCGTGTCCCCTATCTCCTGTTACCATCGATCCTAGATACACAGTTCGGGACCCCCTGGTGCGGCGTCATTGCATGCTCCGGTGCGCGTGCGGGAACCCGTCAGGTGGTATCCTCCTCCCGCGGGCTGGACCAAGCTGAACGTCGATGGCTCCTACTGCCCTACTACAGGCACGGCAGGTGCGTGCATGGTGGTTCGAGACAGCTCGGACACAATCATCTTCTCGTCTTGTCGTCAACTCCAAAGATGCGCAGGTGCGCTTGAAGCGGAGCTGGCAGTGTGCATGGAGGGTCTAAACCTTGCGCTCCAATGGACATCTCTTCCGGTGGAGATTGAAACCGATTGTCTCGTCGGGATCGATATGCTCCGGGGAGATGATTTGGATCGCTCCCGTTATGCTATGCTGGTGGACCAGACCAGGCGCCTTATGAGGGGAGGAAGAGAAACTAGACTGGCTCAGATTTCTCGCGACCAAAATAGAGTTAGCCATTATCTAGCCCTGATCTTTGTATGCAAAACTCTCCTGTTGAGTGATCAATAAAAACTTCCCCATCGCAAAAAAAAAGTACATAGCACTAGTCCAAACGTCTACAAACCTCGCTAGGCGTGTGTGTCCACCAGACGGACATATCTGACACCTCGTTCAACAACAAAATTGATGATACGGTTCCCCAGGTTTGATGCCAATTTACTGGAATTTGGACGCGCACGTCCACCGACATATCCGACACCGCATTCAACAACAAAATTGATCGGGATACCGCCGTTCAGACATTTGGGTAGCACATCGCAACTGTGATCAATCTATTAACCTTGATGAGATAAAGCTACGGGCCATGGCAAGAGTGGTATGGGTTCCATTGTGTAGCTAGCTAAGTGCTGTTTCTTATTTAGTTTGGTGCTCTACCTTTTGCAAATGGACTTGTTTTCTAATACAAAACTATGGTACGCAACCTGCTGCGTACTCTAATTTATTTTTTCTTGTGGAAAACTATGTGCAAAATAGCGTCAGGACATATGCACCGAGATTTACAAAGACCAATTAAATCTCACCTATTCCTCAAGTCGAATTTCGACCATAAATACAGTATCCTCCCGAAACAAAGAAATAAACAAGCGATGGGCCACAGTAGGGTGCTCATGTTGTTTCAACGGCTGCCACCCGAATCTTACCGTAAGTTAAAATAAGTGTTCTACCAGTAGCACCCATGATGGAAAGTTGAGCAAAACCCTCGTATATTTGCTTGTCTGAGTCTTCCTTCAGTGATTAGAGTTGCCTTCGTGCTTCAGGCTCTGCGGGGAGATAGTTTGAATCAGTGAAATATGCACACATGGGAATACAACACGTGCCTTCTTTTTTATTTTATTTTCAAATACAAGTTTGGTTGATATTTGCACAAACCAGTCTCCTAAAAGACCCTCCATGTACCAACTTCTTCAGCTTCTCTGCATCAGATTTAGCACGGTCCAAGGCCTGCAACCATAAGCAAGCCATCAAGACATAATTCCATAGCGCTTTCATTTACGGGATATTCCATCTTTAATCATTATCTTGTTTCATTAACATGATCCCTTCATACTACGTAATCTAACTCTCAATGTGCTTTTCCAAAAATTGGCGTCTGCTAGATGGGGACAATTCAAATTCAGTTTCATTCTCGCCTTTTAAAGCAAAAGTCAATGACAGTTGGACGATCATCACCCCTTGACTCGAGACTTCCCATGACTAGCAATTTGATTTACTATAAAGGCTTAGACTCCACCTTATTTAATCTCATGATTTTCAACATTTCAGTTCGTTGTTATTTTTGTTAGCTTCTTCCTTCTTGAAAACTCAGGCGAACTACTGAGTATCCAATTTTTTACCTGCCTTAAAAACATAAATAACAGCAGGTCAACATCATGCTCATAGTCTCCTCTGTTCGATTATACTAAACCCACATTTGCTACTATAACTACACAGGCCGAAAAAGGTACTGAATAATCGGAGTTTTGAATAAACCTAGCAAACTTATTGGATAACTGAAGTGACGATTTTACAAGGTGTATAAAATGCTTTGATTCAATGAAAAAAATGTTTATATTTACCTGGATCAGAGACTCAACTCTACGCCTCATCCTGGTGTGCATGAATCCTTCAGAACACTGATACACCAAATAGCAGCAATTGAGTGCTTGCAATGTTATGACTTATGATAGGATACCACTTATGGTGGTAGCTATGTATATGTAAAGCAGAAGAAAAGTGTTTCACAAAATTGACACCATGCTGGAGCAGGCTTAATAAAACTGTTCTCAGTTGGTTCCAGGGCTGGCTCACCCAAACTAGCTTAAATCAGAAAACATGGCAGGTCTTGGACTCTTAGTCAAGAATAAATAAAAAGACCAACTTGTATTTTCCTACTTGTAAAATGTAAACTGGAAAGGTAAGATTGATGGGAAATCTCCAAAGTGGCTACTGCTGACTGGTTCACAGCTATTTCAGGGATCCACAAACTTGATAAACTTGATAAATATGGAACCAGACCATGAAAACAAGGATGTTACCTTTACATGGTAGCTTACATAAGCATGAAAGGTTAACAAACTCCAAACTGTTTTGTCTAGCTTTCTACCTTCAACATGCCGAGGGAAAACAACTGCCATAAGGAAGGGTGTGAGACAAATTTATATATTTTTATTTTTGAGGGTAGAAAACTGATATCTTGGAAGAATATGAAAAAGTATTGTCAAAAATACACATTACCAAAAGTAACAAAACCAGCATTTGCATCAAGGGCATCAGCATTCACGCCTTTTAACTCAAGAGGTGGTACTGGAGACCACATACAGGAAGGGGCATTGTTAAGTGCAGCAGTCCGCCTTGCTTCTACAAATTCCTACACATAACCATCCCAAATTTTAAGCACATTCAGCAGAGTGCTCCAAGCAAATTATGGCTTACCAAACGGCTTTGCATAAGATAGTTATGTAAACATTGAAATTCACTAAATCTTCAAACTCATGCATCTAGTACGCCAAATATATTCATTAATCATAGAATAACAGCAGTGCTGAAAGCCTAAATATTAGTCTAATATAGATGAACATAAAAGGTCAACAGAAGAAACTGAAGCCACAAAAGCTAAAAAGCGTCCATAATACCTGTAAAAATGAAGTTGCTAAGACAATATCAATCGAATCCTGGAACCTCATTGGGTATACAACCGTAACTTTGTCTGCCTGGGGAAAAAAATCATTGAGTGAATATGCAGAAGATACAATTAAGAACCAACACTAAAAAACAAATACACAAATAATTTGAAATAATAAAATATGTCTACCAACAGATTCACAAAGCAGCCAGGAGTTAGTAGCCACAAAACGGTGATGTTTCAGCGTAATATACCCAGATTTGAGATGTCTAATCTGAAAGACATACCTGGGGAGCAAGGAAGAACGATTCATTAGGACGGTGAACAAGGGCAACCAGCTTATCCACGTTAGGAGCCACTGTCTTTGAAGCTAGATGCTTGAGCATAAGCTTCAGCGGTGCACCCAGCACAACCTCTCTCACAGATGCAATTTGTGTCAAGACAACATTCCGCTGCTCTGGAACATAAGAAATGTAATAGGTAGTTAGATGGCAATTTCAATTGAGAGCATGGACTAGACAAAATAGAATGTTATGATTCGGGCAGGCTTAAACAAAACCAAAAAAATTGCAGATTGTATTCGACCAACTCCCTTGTTCCGAAAAATAAGCAATTAATCATGCAACCAACAGTGTGATTGGCCCAAGAAGCACTAAAAAATCACCAACAATGAAAAATGAGTAAAGCGGCATCATTATAACAAGACTCTTATACCAAAATTACACAACAAACTTAAAAATGCAAATGAGTTGACTTCGGTGGAAAGATAGAATTGATATCTAGAACCTATTACCGAGCTCCTGCAAACAAGGCCATAGGTAGGTTAGGGTTCCATATAACTCAGGCGAGTTCCACATTTCTTCTATTTAGGCATTTACACAGAAATAAAACTGCTTCCATGATCTAGGCAAGCAACATCTGTGTACGAGTCCTGGGCAATCAAGTGTATAGTACAGTACATATCTGACGTATTTCTGAAGATTATAAACTCCAGGGCCTACATCTACATGTGAAAAGATGAAGCTGTTTCCAACCAAAAGTATTATTTTGCCAATGGAGAACATCTAAGATAGACACCACCAGCTAATGATCATGTAGCACAACAAGACAATGATAACCTTGGAAAGGGAACTCTAGAACCTTCATCTGTCGGAAGCTTTGTTAAGTTTATCTTCATTGTGAGATCAAAGCAGTCCTTTGGAGGATCAAGAATTTGAACCACTGCCCCATAAGCCGCCTTTATAGCATCGATAGCACCAAGAGGAAGCCCGTCATACAGAATAGCCTCAGGAGGTGCGAGGGGCAATGCCACTGATAGCACCATTACCTTTGGATTCCTCATTGAAAACTGCAACAGAAGTCCAACGTCCATCAGTATACAGAGCATAAGCTGACCACTGGTTGCAAGCAATAGCAATGGAAGCACTCCACTGTTTAGCAAATTTAACTTTACTTTCAGCTTGCAATTGCAGTGCTTGAAGAACAGCGTGTCAGGATTTACAGATAATACAAGAAGTTCGACAGCAAAGAAACCCACACCAGCACACCAAAATTTCAGTACTAACGACACAAACATCAGCGTCAGGTAATTTAAATCAAGAAAAGAAAGCATGAATACGGCTTCTTTTAGTTAGCTCAGATTTGTTCCTACTATTACCACAAAATAAATGACATTAAGACAGCAAACGGAAATGGGTATTCATATTCGACAGCAGGGTACTAAGCATTAACCTGGACATGATACCGCACATCGTCGAATTCCACCGTGTGGCAATCGATGTCCACGCCCTTGTCGCCGCTGCAGCGTGAAAACTCGCATGAGCCACATGCGATATACCTCTTGGGTCCGTCCACAAAGAAAGATCGGCTGAGCAGCGACATACCTGACGACGCGATCCTTCAGGATCTGGAGCAGGAACCTGGATGGGGACTGGAGCAGTATCATCCTCTCCTATCCCTTCTCCTGCGAACCAGCCCCGCTCGATCCCTCCTACCGAAATATGATCGACGGGGCGGCGAAAGAGGCGCGTCACGGTGGTGCGGCCGCGCGCGCTGGAGCTTCCGTCGGCGGCGGTGCTGCGTAACACCGATAGATCTTCGCTTCTGGGGGATCGCCGGCCGCCGCGAGATGCGATTCGGAATGGGGAGACAAACGGGCAGAAGGGAAAGAAGAAAAGTGGACAAGGAGCGGAGGTGCAAATGTGAGAAACCCAAGGGGCTTCTTTGCAAAAACTGTCTGAGCCTTCAGCCTGAGACTGAGAGTTCCCCCAGGATCTGCCCTCCGATGTAGATCCGACGGCGGGCTAAGTGCCCAACTATTTTTCCTGAATAATACTGCGGTGGCCAAGCCGACGGACGACTCGGTGCTTCTCCGCTCTCGAATGATCGGCGGCGGCGGACGCAGCAGGCGGCGCGGGCGCGCGTCGGCGACCCTACCCTCGGGCCCCGCCGTGAGCCGCACTGAGAGCTCCGTCTCCTGCTGGTTAGTCAATCCACACGGCCACTCTCCCTGTTGTAGCAATTTCTTCTCAGCTAAACTTACCAAATCCACTGGACCTAAATCAGGTTTTATTAAGCTTTTCCTTGTCTGTCACATTATGTGTTAGTATTAGTACAGAATCCGCTTCAGTATTTGTACAGAAAGTGTCTGTTATGTTCACTTATTGTGCTTATGCGAACTTTAGGTATTGTGACTGCAAAATTTATGTCTTCAATGACATGATATTCAATTTGGGGTGGAAACATGCTAGGTATGCTTTATCTTAAGCTTTGAAGATTTTATAGTTCTGTAATTTTTCTCATTTTTTTCAAATTCCATGTAGCTCCGATCTTACTAAATCAGTGACAATCAATATGGATGGGAAGGAATACCATTTATATTAACCAAGTCAAGTCATTGCATATGTTTGCGACATCTCTTTTGCATGGTTTGAATCATATATCTATCTTACGGCGCACCCATGCTATCCACATGTGTAGTTAAACAGCTATTACGACACATCAAGTCATTTTGGAAGAATGTTGTCCATACACCACACCAAAAGTTAAAATATATTCTGGCAGATCTGGCATGCTAAAGGTCGATACCAAATTTAGCACCTGATAGCAATGTTTAATTCCTATTTTCTCTGGAAAAATTAAGCACATATGATGTACTTATTTTGTTGACTGAGAAGAATATTCTGATAAGAAGAGCCATCTTACTATGAACATCACATAATTTCCTTGTTATACTCACAATGTAGAGCTTAGACATTGAATGTACTCAAAGTCATACCGAGTTAATTCTTTTTTGCAGATACACCAGAGCATGGTTTTCTGTAGGAGTTTATTTCTCTCTCGTTGCTTTAGTTGGTATGTCTTTGGTAAGTTAACTGTCAAATAATGAAATGTTGTTGTTCCAGTTATTATGTTTGTGTAGTGCATATACTAATTCCAAAGTTCGATAGTATACCTCTGTCATGAATCTCACGATATCACGCCATGTTGCTGCTTAAATAATTTTATATTTAACTTCACAAATTTATGGTACTTGCTGATTATGTGATATATTCATCTGTATGTGACCTTGGTATCTTGATACCTACTTCAGACAGCAGATAGGGCACTGAGATTCTTCACTCAGTTCCATAAATACTTAACGGCTATTTTTATGGTAACTAACGTTCACATAAGTGTGTGAATAGAGCTGAAATTGGCGCCTCCGATAATCCACATCCTATTCAGAAAATCATAGAAAAATGCTTTGTTTTTCTTCCCTAGCCAAAAGGGAGTTGGTTTCTGGTTTTCCGCCTTCATGGCCTGCCTTCTACACAGAAAGATTTCATTGCAGCTCTAGTAGCCATCACAAGAATATTAAAAATGTTGACTATGGCCCGTGCGTTGCCACGGAACCATTGGCTTGGAGGGGGTGAAATAACATTAGTGTTCTTTATGACCGTTGCGTGATTTACGATTAGAAAAAATAGCAAAAATACAGTGAGAGACATGCAGCATCAGAGAATTTTAAATGACCATAGTAGGTTGAGAAGAGAATTAAAACAAGATCGATTCTGAGTTGAAGTCACATTTTGTCTTTGTTATTTGCGCCTTTTACAAAAAAGTTGGTCTCACATGAAAGTAGTGTATTTGTTTATTTATGATAGATCCCACATGTTAGTAAAGTACATTTGTTTATATGTCTATTGGAAGGTTGCTAGTTTCACATGTGGGGATGTGTGTATTTGTTTATTTGGAAAGGATGTTGGACCATATGTGAACTCACCACTAACTCCAATCTTTATAAGTAGGAAAGATTAATAAATCCATTAACTGCTGTTAATCTATATCTTCTAGTTCATTGGTTCCTGAGATGGCTACGGAAAGTAGTTAACACATCATTTCTATACAATTTTGGATCGTTATATTGTTCTGCTGCAATTTTCAGTTGCTATTGTGGGATCCAATTGGTGCATTATATTTTAGACGCGGATCCGTTAGCGCCTGGTTACCAAATATACTGGTGAGGAGACATGCTTCGTTCTTCCAATTTTTCATTCAAATCAACCACTCAGCACACATTTCTCATTGTAGGCTCCCAGCTTCAGCGGGTCAATAATGGACACCTCAATCATCATAGCATCAACAATCTTATCTATTGCTTTTCATGAATTCGGGCATGCTATTGCAGCTGCAAGGTCTATCCCTCATCTGCTCGTACACCTTTTTTGTGAGATATGTTGCCTGTGCTTAAATGTATCTTTCGTTCTTTGATACTCTAAAACTCCGAGTGTTGTTTCATAATACTACTTCCACCTGCTGATGTTTTTTTTTTTTGGCACACTGTTGAATTGCTGGTATGTTCATTGCTCAATATGCAACAGCGAGGGTGTACAGATGGAATATGTTGCAATATTCATGGCTGTACTTTTTCCGGGGGCATTAGTTGCTCTGAACTATGACCTTCTTGAGAATCTACCCATCTTTTCAATGCTTCGGATATATTGCGCGGGAATTTGGCATAATGTTATGGTAAGTTATCCTGATTTGCATGAATTAATTTCAAAGTCTTGCCACAAACATCTATTTTCAATATCTGTGGTATGCCATGCTAAATTATAGACCCTTGGTGCTCAGATAAAAATAATCACATGTAACTTGTATTCTTGCTGCAAACATCTATTTTCAGTATCTGTGGCATGCCATACTAAGTTGTAGAGACCCTTGGTGCTCAGATAAAGAGAAGCACATCTAACTTGTATTCTTCCAGTAACGAGGACGTCTTATCTTGATTGGCATAAGATACCATTGGATGCTTCAGTTAGATGATGGCCCAACAGATATTGGAAATTTGGTATCCTACAGTGGGTAATCATGCACTAATATCCTCATACTGGTAATAAATAGATTTATCCCTACAAAAATTGTTGTGGAATAAATCAGCACGTATATGTCTATAGTAAACCATAGGGAAATTTTCCTTGACCATCTGTTAGCTGATATTGATCTTTACTACTGGTAGATTGTTTTACCATACATTTCTTGGTGTACTTTATGATTAACCAGGGCCTGAGAGGTATAAAGTATGAACCGGATAACAATAATTGCTTGTATAATAGTGATAGTTGACATCAGATCAGAGAAGTGTGACACTAGCTAGAAACTTCTGCATGAGCATTTAACTACATGGTGATACAGGTCAAGGCATACTGGATCATAAGCTTTGTAACAACACCTCCAATCTTAGATGTGGCACCATGGAGGTTTTTACTTTTATCATATTTTAGAAGTACCATTTCTGCAATATTAGTTTGTTTACTTTAAAACTCTATTTTTATAAGCCTCATAATGATGTAGCTGTTATGATTTCATGTTAAATAGTTTTGTGCAGCATGTGTGCTGATGGCATTATTACTTCCTTTGGTCCTCTGTCCTCTCTACGTGACTGGTGATGGCCTTATTGTAAGTCTGTTTCCTTTCACTTCTCATCATTTTTTTATCTCCGCAATCTTGCGATTCTAAATGGCTGCATAACAGGTCATGGGAGTCTCTGAATCATCTTCTCTGTCAAGGTCATTGTCTGTTCATGATGTTATCCTGTCTGTGGATGGTCTGAACATAAGAAGAACTGACGACTGGATGAAAATGCTGGCTCAAGGCACTGCAGAGAAAACCAGTAGTCATGAGTTTCTTGATGGTTCTCAGAGCTACGGTGCCACTAATTCTGGCAAAGGTTATTGTGTCCCCAACTCATGGATGGATGCAAGCAAGAATCTCTGGCAGATAGATGACAAGCTATCTTGCCCAGATGAACTGATAGTGTTTGGGAAATTTACCTGTAATGGCTCCAAGTATTTTCCTGGGACTGACAAAGTAAGTGACAAGAAACAAATTGAGGACATGTATTGCTTGATTGCAAAAGACGTAGTTAAACTAAAAAAATGTGGAAATGGATGGCGGGGTACAGAAGATGATGGCAGTAACTGTACCTGTTTGGAGGTGAGGATTTTGTTGCCTTATTACTACAATGTCATAATGATTTGGAGTCTTCATGCATAATCTTGAGGAATTTCTTCCTTGTAGTAACAGTAATCCTTTTTGTGTGATTTACCAACTGTGATTTTTATTAATGCTGACAGGATGAGTACTGCATGGTACCTATTCTTACCCCTGGGTTTTCATGGATAGAGATCTCCTACGCCAGACCATATTCTTTGGAGTGTTTACAGAAAGAAGGAAATTTATCGTCATCACATGCTACAAATGATAACTTCGGTCTGAGTCCCTGTGGGGGAACTTTTGTTTATGTTGGTGATCTGTCATCGGCAGCAAGTTCTGTCAAGTTATCCCCCTACAGGCCACGATGGGCACTCTTCCTTTTTATTGCAGATGTTCCCTATATCTTGGAAAATTGTTTAAGTTGTTTGCTTCATGTGTCTGCGGCATTGGCTGCTGTCAACTGCCTACCGGTAAGTCCTTCATTTACTGAGCTTTTCTTTGATATTGGGATTACTGTATATATTTCCTTTTTGTGCATACGAAACAAACTGGTTTTTGGACACTACTCTTCTCGTATACTCCCTCTGTTTCTATATCTCTCTGCAGAACTCCACATGCATACTCACTGAGGGTATTAAGAAATCTAAGGAATTCAGGACCTACAAGTTACAGCAACACTGTGATCCTTTTCAACGCATAAAGTAGGGGTAGGGAGTGAGCACATTTCAATAACTACACCCTTGATTCCCTAAATGGACAACTATTTTGAAACAAAGAGAGAGGAAGTACTTTAGTCGTCCAGTTTTGTGGTTACATGTCTTCAGTTTGAACTTAAACATGTTTGCCTATTGCGTCTCAAGAGACAGGAGTACTCTTCTGGTACCTAACCATGTAAAGGATGAACAGGTATACTTTCTAGACGGGGACGCGATTTTGGAGACTGCCTTACGCTACATTGCTTGGTTTAACCGGAGACAGCAGCGGGTGATTATTAGGGTCTGCCGCTTTCTATGGACCGCTCTATCCATCATCATGTTCTCAAGGTTCTTATATTCAATGACAGTATATTATGGCTAATGTACAACTCTGTTTCATGGGGTTCTCTCTAAATTATCCTTGCAAGAATTCATTAACATACTACCAGTCAGCTGTATGAGAGATGTCACAAAACTGGCCTGCAAGACTCCTCGTTATGAAACAATGGCAGTCTGAGATTGCTACAAGTTGATGCAATATAGCCCCTTAAAGTAGTACACATATGTCAGTACATTCCATGTTCAAAATATTGGATAATTCCACGGCTTGTAGGGATTTTGGAGAAAAGGAATAGAGTCGGTATATTAGGAGCTCAGTTCAATATCCTTAACTGTCAATCTTTAGTAGACTAGGATGTGGTGCAGTTTATTGGAAATAAATAAAGTGAGACTATTGCTAGCACGAGAACTAAGCAGTAGCCTAGTGGAAAGGGTCGCAGTGGCGCATCCTGCGCCCAGGGTCTGACTCCTGTCGGGAGCGGATTGCAGGCGCCTCACCTGGGTGGGCTCCTTTTATAAAGATACGTCCTGGGTGCTAGTGCCCACGGATCTCTTTTTTTTTTAAGACTATTGCTTGCACTCAACATTCAAGTCATACATATTGTTGATTCAGAAAGATAACTATTAGACCAAGTAAATTTGGTTTCCGTTCATTCGGTCCATTGAAGATACAAAGCAGTCTTGGGGAAAATAAAAGGAATACACCACACGAGACCCTAGAGAAAACATCCTTTGCTTCAACATGACCGGAGGACGTTCCTCGTAAAAATATCAGAAACGTGTGTTGCCGGCCGGAGCTTCAAAAGCTAACCTTGGAGGCTAGCCAAACACTTCCTCAATGGAGTTGCTCCAAGTGAGAGGAGATTTTCCTGGAGGGGAGCCATGCAAAACACTTAAAACACCCCTTTTGCCTCTTCATTGAGCAGTTCCAAATCCAAAACCAAAGAAATCGCGGAAAAGAGAGAGAGAAAAGAGGGTACGAGCAAAGCAGCAGAAACTAATGGTGCGCGATGCTGCGGCTGCTCAGTTAGATGTGGATGCCGTTGCCATTTGCGTAGCATCCGTTCACCAAGCTGGTGAGCAGCTTCTTCTTGGCGTGCCCGTTCGGGTAAGGTTTTATTGCCGGGACTGCGGTGCAAGTACCGGTGCCGTTGGTGCTATATCTGGGTGCCGGTTTCGAACTGACGACACCGCAGCTGCGCTTGAGCAGCAGGTCTAGCTGTCCGGACGCTGCCGCTATTAACCCTGTGATCATTAGTTGCATTAGTATTCGGAAAATGCGGATGCTCAAGATTAATCTCAATGAACAAATGCTGTATCAAGATTAGTCGTGTTACCTAAGAAGAGTGGAGATGGCTTTCCTGGTCTTGACTTGAATTCAGGATGGAACTGTGCACCGATAAAGAACACATGATTCGGCAGCTCAATGATCTGCATCCAGTAGATGAATTACGCGTTGGAGAATTAATGCTTGACACTCTTAAGCTCTTAGTGAAGATCAAAGCAGCTGTTTTAACAAGTATATATATACCTCCATGCGCCTTCCACTTTCATCCTTGCCAACAAATGAAAGACCGGCCTTCTCAAGCTCTGGGACCATTTCAGGGTTCACCTGCAAAAACAATGAAATTATTACATCTCCACCATTATACAAAAGACCAAGGGAAGCATAGAATGATCGATGCCGTCAAATAGTTCCATGTGTTTAACCTCGTATCTGTGTCGATGTCTTTCATCGATGGAGGTAGCATTGCCATACCTGAGATAGTTCATCATAATTATATTTCACACATAAACGGGAGGGAACATCAAATGATGTACACAATACGATCCAGGAAGACGACCAGTGGTAGAGTTTACTTACAATTTTGCGGATTTGCAGTTATTGACTAGGAAATACGTCCTCCTTGATCCAAGGCGCATCGTCGCCCCCATTTGGGTTTTGGAGCCCTGTTGAGGTGTTGTCAAAAGTATATGTATTCAAATCTCATGCTTAACAGAGAAGGACAGCAAAAACAGTATGAAGTTATATGCACAATCTTCTACCTCTGGCATGAAGATGACACAGGGTGATGTTGTAGCCGGGTCAAACTCTGTGCTATTTGCGCCACCTAGTTTCATGACCGAACGGGCAAACTCAATCACTGCGATTTGCATACCCAAGCAAATGCCAAGATAAGGAACATTCTTTTCCCGTGCATATGTTGCGGCGAGAATTTTGCCCTCAACTCCTCTATCCCCGAAGCCTCCAGGAACGAGCACACCATCCGCACCCTGAGGTAGAATTTTCTTCAGATGACTGAACAGAAGTGTCAAGAACTGAATCATGGCAGTAGCCAAGAATGTCGACTGTGCTAACCTTCAGTAGTTTCCATGCTTTCTGATGGGCTTCAGGGGTCTACACAAAGCAAGCACCTCCAAAGCATCAGTTGTAGGTTCATGGAGGAAAACAAAACTGATGGGGAGCCCATACTCAACAACACTGACCTCTTTGGCTGCAGAATCTTCAAGATCACAGGAAGGAACCCACTCCAGCACAAGCTTCCTTTCCATAGCAACCGATGCGTGCAAGAGAGCCTGGAACAAGGATCAAACAAGATAAATCAGCGAACCCTACAGTTCTAAGGTAGCAGTGTAGCTTAGTATGTTACTGTTTGTAATCTAGTTTGTACTCCCTCCGTCCCAAAATTCTTGTCTTTCATTTGTCTAAATACGGATGTATCTAGTCACGTTTTAGTGTTAGATACTCCCCTATCTAGATAAATCTAAGACAAGAATTTTGGGACGGAGGGAGTATTATTTAATAACTTCACCTTTAAAACAGATAGATAAGAATCCGACAGGCTGGTATATTTTCCAACCATGGCGATCTTAACCTGGAAGCAAATGTGCAATAATTATCAGCTATAAAAAAACTATGTATATAGAGAAAAAAGGCAGCATGATACCCATCACAACAGAAGAGTGTGAGCTAAAAAGAAGAACATAAGTAATCCTACCGGAGTTTTCAGTTTGTCAAACTTGCTGGCTCTTTCGGTCCATTCAGCTAACTTAGGTTCTCGAGGCACTTTGCCAACACTGCATACATAACCGGAGCAAACACATTGAAATGTCACCATTGTTCCTTCATACTTTCAGGTGATGAATAAACTTAAAAAATACATACAGCTGAAGATCTAAAACTTTCAGAATGGCTTCATGTGCCTTCTGGTCCTATAGAAAGAATCAAGTGTACATTGGTTAAAAAAGGGGCAGTTCCAAGTCACACCGGTTGCAATTTTGTAAGATTCAAGTTTGGAACACATGCATTTCAAATAAACTCGTCATACCCTTAGCAACAAGGGGATGTGCCAAATGTTTGTGACGTCATGGAGGTTCACAATACTTGAGATCTGCAACAAATAGGTCACTGTCAACACTATGCCAGCAAAAGACAAAACCTAAAACAGCCTTCAAATTAATTATCATTACTGGCACATTGCAGAATTGTGAGAGCTTGGTTGTCACATGTTCCTCCAGTGGCTGTCAAAAGCACAGAGATGGCCGAGTGAAGCAATTTTCAGCACAAAGGGTAATGGACCATAGAGTGCTTGCTATAAAGGAATGAAAGAATAAAGGTTAGATTGTATACCTCGGTGCTGCGGCATGCCAAAATGTCAGGTGCCAACCCAAGTCCCCTTAGACCACGAACACTATGTTGGGTAGGCTTAGTTTTCTGCATAAATGAAAGATTGATCATGATTTGCAAGAAAATATCGAATGCAATAAACTTGGATAACTGAAAAATTCTACTTTTTTTCTTTCTCAAACACGTCGTGGAGCATGTCATTTTCATTGGGAAGAAAGCGCCAAAGAAGCGTGAGCAGCCAAGGTTTACAAAGATTTGCAATGAGCACCGCACCCGCCAATGGCAAGTCCAGAAAAGAAAAGAGAAAAACACGACCAACCTCACCAAACAAACCTACAACCAGCTGAGACTGTTTTGTGAGATTCATCAATAATTCAATATATTTTTTATGTTCGTTTCCTCCTTCCCTTTTTACTATAATAACAAAGTGCCACTTTGCTTAAGCCAAAATGCATCTCAGCGGAAACTACAAGTACAATTACACTTTTGTACTTCATATCATTCAGGAAAATGGTTTTTCAAGTACTTATATTTCTTTGCAAAAAGTACCTACTTGGCATATAGTAGTACTACATGACATGGGCCTCAACAGAACTGTGCATTGCAACAACTTCTCATTATCTTGGCTCTTTGCTCAAATGAGTAAAACATACCTGTTCACCAACCACATTTAGTACTGGAACAAGGCTGACGTGGACCAGGCAGAAATTTCCAGGTCCTACAACTCAGAATAAGGAAATGATGTGTCAACTTAAGCTAAATGTGTAAAAGCGAACAAATGCCAAAACAGATATGGACATTCAGGGAAGAGTTGATCTTTACTGACCTACACGGTATGAAAATTGACCTAATGCTTCGATAAAAGGCATTGATTCAATATCCCCTGCATCAAGATTGCCACTGTCATTATGCGGCGAAAATATTTTGTCCCTGCACTGGGCAGGCTTACACAGCCATAGGACCAAGTGAGGGAAAATAGGCTAAACTACTTCCACATCTATGCTTCAAGTATGCGGCGTTGCAAGCTGTGCTACATATGGAATGGTTTTGTTTACCTATAGTGCCACCGAGTTCTATTACGCAAACATCAGGAGGCCCTTCTTTACCGTCGACCGGCTTTATCGCCACGCGTTCAATCCAATCCTGAATTTCATCTGTGATATGTGGCACAACCTGAAAAGGAAGATAAATCAACAGCCAGTAATCTTTGTCATATATGCTGTTTCGCATGAATGCTCAAGCTACACACTATATATACTGAGGACAAACCTGGACGGTTTTCCCCAAGTAGTCTCCTCTCCTTTCTTTGTCAATGACAGCCTGGTGTGAGGATTTTACAAGGAAAAATGCTGTTAACTTCTAGAAGGTAGAACCAGCACCTGCAATTGATAATAAAAGAACCCCCAAAAAAGTTCGAATACAAAAAATCAACCGGAAACCTAGTTGCCTGGTCAAAGGTGTCAAGTTGACCAGGTAGGTTTCTAAGACAAGTTGTAAAACTGATAACGTGAATTTGTTCCTTAGATAAGACAACAGTGTCATACTGGTGTAGGTTTCAACTGTAAATGGCCGACTAACTTAAACTGTCATACTGGTGTAGGTTTCAACTGTGCCATTTGTGAAACCTAGTTGCCTGGTCTACTTTGCAACCCGTAGAAAACTCAGGTGGCCAACAGTAGAAAGATTCTTTTATTCGCTAGTAGTAATTGACAGGAGCAGCCTGCAGAGCATCGACTCTACAATTAAGCCACCATGTGACAGGTTGAATCTTATACTATCAATAGCCCCCGACAAGGGTGGCAGAGTGGAGGACCGGATGATTCTGCACATGCATATGATTGTACCGCAGTAGATCTTACGATGAAACATAAAGCGAATCAATAAGGATTTGTGGGTTCCATGCATAATATTCGCTGAATCAAATGCTCAAACATAACATTGCAGATATCCTGAAAGTTGCCGGGAAACCCTTTTACCCTTTCTTCAAAAGGGAACGTATAAACGATATTAGTATTATTTTTGACTTGATGGCACAATCTCACACATGCTAGCTGCACATTCATTAGGACTAACGAATCCAGTTCGTTACCTGATAGACCTTTCCTGTGGTTATATTGTGGTCACGGGTCAATTTGATGTCCAGGAAACGTTCATAGTTCCCAAGGTCCAGGTCCACCTCCCCGCCGTCGTCCAAAACGTAGACCTCGCCGTGCTCGATCGGAGACATGGTGCCGGCGTCGGTGTTGAGGTATGGATCTGCATGCAGATGAGCAGTCACAGCAGACGAACAAGGATGAGAAATTAACAAGAAACGAATAATGGCCACCACCTAACATAAAACCGAATAAATGGTTTCTTTAACCCCTTCACCAACTTGTATTATGGAAACCTTGCAACTAAAGTCTTGAGCTGAGCTAACTAACAGGAGAACACGCATCAGTCATTTTTTTCTTCTCTGTCGAGTCATCTCGAGTGAACGGAAACGACCGCACTTTTTCGTAGGGAGAAAAAAATAGAACAGTACAGAAAATTCGTCGTGGAAATTTAATGCATGAGATGACAGAAATTGGCTTTAGGAAGAGAGGATTTCGTGGGTTGGAAGGAACCCAGGATGGTGACACCGGCATAAAGATCGGGTATCCGCTTGGTAAAGATGAACAGCGATGAGTAACCGGAAGAAGATTGCCAGGAATCTTCTGCACCTAATGCAGAGTAATGCAAGATTAAGCTGCCGACTGGAGGACCAGAAAACACTGCAGGAGAAATGCAAATGTTTGAAGCAAAAACTGCACGCACACACAAGAGCTTTGTTAAAAGCGAGATTAAAAGGCCGGCCGGTCTTTGTTCCGTTTGAGCTAGCTTTCTTTAGAACCACCGGTGGAAAAGACTGAGGGCAACCAAGCGCGTTGGCCCAGGTGGCTGCCACGCGCCCCCGAGCAGGCCCCAGAGACATTTGGATTTGGGCGTGCTGCTGCCTCCTTATCCCAGTATGACACACTACACTACACTAGTAGCTTGTTCCACTCCACGAACTCTGCGGCAAAAGCAAGGGCGGTGTTTTGTTTTTGGACCTCTGGGCACCAACATACGGGAGGCGGGATGGATCAAAGCCGCGTTAAAAATCTTTTTTTTTTATCTTTCGGTGTCTGGGTTCGTGGCGGTTACTTCTGTGCTGGAAGGCCAAAATTAGAGCTTTGGGCTTCCAAAGAAATCCGCACGGCACGGGGGATGGGAAGGAATGGCTACGTACCGATCTTGATGGTGGTGACGCGGAGGCCGCAGGCCTTGAGCACGGCGCCGATGCTGCTGGCGGTGACGCCCTTGCCGAGCCCGCTCACGACGCCTCCGGTCACCACCACGTACTTCATCGCCCTCCTCCCTCCCGTGTATACGCTTCTTGGCTCTGTGTTGTAACCAGCCGCCGTGCGACGAGAGGAGGAGGAGGAGCGAGCGGGCTCTGGGCTCGAGTCCTCGCTCTGCTCTGGGCTCTGGAAGAGGCTGGGGCTAGTGCGGTGGAGAGTCGAAAGGTTTAAGGCTGGAAGAGGAGGCTGGAATGGGAGTTAGCTGCGGGAGACGAGGGCTTAAATAAAGGCTTCCTGGGGACGAGGGAACAGATCTCAACTCAAAACTCCCCTCAAAATTAACTAATCACAAGAGAAAACTTTGGTTAGCCTGGCTACTAGTACTAGGGCTCGCAGCGGTATGGTATTCTACTGCGGATTGGATTCGTGCCACGACTAGCGGTTGGTAGTTATTTCATTTTTTTATTTGAAAGATCCAGCAAATTGATGGCTTTTTTTTTAAATTGTTTGGATGGCTTGATTCAACGGAAGAACAACGCGGGAAGGATCCAAAGATCAAAGAAAAATAAGTAAGGAAACATCGGCCCTATTGGTTGTAGCTCAGCACTGCACTCATGGCTGGTTACCATCCACACAACAGCCCAACTCCGATTCTGAAGAAGAAATTACGAAGGGGAAAACTAGGCAAGTTGGCGTTGCGGTCAGTCATCAATTCATCATACACCACCATGCTTCAACTTCACAACAACAAACACACATCAGCACGTCGAATAAGAACCGACTACCCCAACCAACGCCATGTCTCTGACATTGTTCATCCCGTCGTCATTGCCACATGAGTCCATCTACCACCATCACGAGCCACAGGTCCCGGATCCACATTCAAGGCGATACCCCCAAGAAGAAAAACGGTATCAAGCTCAACTATTAGCGTCATCGTCGTCTGATCCGAAAGACCGGATCTAGGGTTTCCCCTAGAGAAAGTCGGGAATGGAGGTGAGAACTGCGACAACAATGCTTTCAACAAGTTAACAGCACCGTCAGGCGCCACCATCGACGACTCCGGCCATTATCGGAGTACGGCTTTCACTGGCATCCTCAACCTTCCAACATGTGGATCAGACCAGCCCACCGTGCTAAACAACTCCATGATCAGATTAGCACGCTCTCAGCCCCTTCGACCACCGCCCCCCTCCTTCAGACCGCCCAGACACATGAGCAGTATATCGGGCCAGAATCATCCACCTGTTGGAAATATGCCCTAGAGGCAATAATAAAAGTGTTATTATTATATTTCCTTGTTCATGATAATTGTCTGTTATTCATGCTTGAATTGTATTGTACAGAAACAACGATACATGTGTGAATATATAGACCACAATGAGTCCCCGGTAGGCCTCTAGTTACCAGTTCGTTGATCAACAGATGGTCACGGTTTCCTGACCATGGACATAGGATGTCAGTGATAACGGGATCACATCATTAGGAGAATGATGTGATGGACAAGACCCAATCCTGAGCATAGCACGAGATCGATAGTTCGTAATGCATAAGCTTTTCGGTGTCAAGTATTTATTCCTTAGACCATGAGGTTGTACAACTCCCGGATGCCGTAGGAATACTTTGGGTGTGTCAAACGTCACAACGTAACTGGGTGGCTATAAAGGTACGCATCGGGTATCTCCGAAAGTGTCTGTTGAGTTGGTACGAACCGAGACTGGGATATTGTCACTCCGCATGACGGAGAGGTACCTTTGGGCCCACTCGGTAAGACATCATCATAATGAGCTCAAAGTGACTAAGGAGTTAGTCACGGGATGATGGATTACGGAACGAGTAAAGAGACTTGCCATGACGAGATTGAACAAGGTATCGGGAATACCGACGATCGAATCTCGGGCAAGTACCGTACCGATGGACAAAGGGAATAACATACGGGATTGAGTGAATCCTTGACACGGTGGTTCATTCGATGAAGATCATCGAGGAACACGTGGGAACCAACATGGGTATCTAGATCCCGCTGTTGGTTATTGACCGGAGAGTGGTCTCGGTCATGTCTACGTGTCTCCCGAACCCGTAGGGTCTACACACTTAAGGTTCGGTAACGCTAGGGTCGTAGAGATACATGCACGTGGAAACCCGAAAGTTGTTCGGAGTCCCGGATGAGATCCTGGACGTCACGAGGAGTTCCGGAATGGTCCGGAGGTAAAGAATGATATATAGGAAGTCCAGTTTCGGCCATCGGGTGATCTCCGGGGGTCACCGGGAGTGTCTCGGGACCACCGGAGGGGTCCCGAGGGTCCACCGGGTGGGGCCACCCATCCCGGTGGGCCCCCTAGGCCGCAAAGGGGAAGTGGCCAGCCCTAGTGGGCTGGCGCACCACATGGGCCCTCCTCCCCATGCGCCTAGGGTTGAAACCCTAGGGGGGAGGGGCGCCACCTTGCCTTGGGGGGCAAGGATCCCCCCTTGGCCGCCGCCCCACCCTGCAGATTGGATCTGCAGGGCCGGCGCACCCCCCTGGCCCCCTATATATATGTGGGGGGGGGAGGCAGCCGCACCTTTGCCCCTGGCGCTTCTCCCCCTCCCGTCACACCTCCATCTCCTTACGCAGGGCGCCCGGCGAAGCCCTGCAGGATTCTCCACTTCATCCACCACCACGCCGTCGTGCTGCTGGATCTCCGACGACCTCTCCTCCCCCCTTGCTGGATCAAGAAGGAGGTGACGTTGCTGCACCGGACGTGTGTTGAACGCGGAGGTGCCGTCCGTTCGGCGCTAGATCATCGGTGACGAAGAACGCGAAGAGTACGACTACTTCATCCACGCTTCTTCGAAAGTTTCCGCTCGCGATCTACATAACGGTATGTAGATGCACTCTTATTTGCTCGTTGCTAGATGTCTCCTTAGTTGGATCTTGGTGAAAGAGTAGAATTTTTTTGAATTCTGCTACGTTCCCCAACAGTGGCATCTGAGCTAGGTCTTATGCGTAGCATCTTGCACGAGTAGAACACAAAGCAGTTGTGGGCGTTTGAGTTTGTTCAACTTTCTTGCCGTTACTAGTCAATCTTGATTCGGCGGTATTGTGGGATGAAGCGGCCCGGACCGACTTTACACGTACGCTTACGTGATACTGGTTCCACCGACAGACATGCACTAGTTGCATAAGGTGGCTGGCGGGTGTCTGTCTCTCCTACTTTAGTCGGATCGGATTCGATGAACAGGGTCCTTATGAAGGGTAAATAGAAATTGAAAAATCACGTTGTGGTTTTGGCGTAGGTAAGAAACGTTCTTGCTAGAAAACCTATAGAAGCCACGTAAAAACTTGCAACAACAATTAGAGGACGTCTAACTTGTTTTTGCAGCATGTGCTATGTGACGTGGTATGGCCAAAAGAAGATGTGATGAATGATATATGTGATGTATGAGATTGATCATGTTCTTGTAATAGGGAATCACGACTTGCATGCCGATGAACTTGACAACCGGCAGGAGCCATAGGAGTTGTCTTAATTATTGTATGACCTGCGTGTCACTGAATAAACGCTATGTAATTACTTTACTTTATTGCTAAACGTTAGCCATAGTAGTAGAAGTAATAGTTGGCGTGACGACTTCTTCAAGACACGATGATGGAGATCATGATGATGAAGATCATGGTGTCGAGCCGGTGACAAGATGATCATGGTGCCCCGAAGATGGAGATCCAAGGAGCAAGATGATATTGGCCATATCATGTCACTTTAATTGATTGCATGTGATGTTTATCATGTTTATGCATCTTGTTTACTTAGAACGACGGTAGTAAATAAGATGATCTCTCACAAAAAATTTCAAGAATTGTGTTCCCCCTAACTGTGCACCGTTGCTAAAGTTCGTTGTCCCGAAGCACCACGTGATGATCGGGTGTGATAGGTTCTAACATTCGCATACAACGGGTGTAAGCCAGATTTACACACGCAATACACTTAGGTTTCACTTGACGAGCCTAGCATGTACAGACATGGCCTCGGAACACGGAAGACCGAAAGGTCGAACACGAGTCGTATAGAAGATACGATCAGCATGAAGATGTTCATCGTTGATGACTAGTCCGTCTCACGTGATGATCGGACACGGGCTAGTCGATTCGGATCGTGGATCACTTAGATGACTAGAGAGATGTCATTCTGAGTGGGAGTTCATTAAAATTTGATTAAGATGAACTTAATTATCATGAACTTAGTCTAAATTCTTTACAATATCTCTTGTAGATCAAATGGCCCACGCTCAAGTTTCCCTCAACTTCAACGCGTTCCTAGAGAAAACCAAGCTGTAAGACGATGGTAGCAACTATACAGATTGGGTCCGTAACCTGAGGATTATCCTCATAGCTGCCAAAAGATCTTATGTCCTTGAAGCACCGCTAGGTGATGCACCTGCTCCCGATGCGGCCCAAGATGTTTTGAACGTCTGGCAGTCGCGCAGTGATGATTACTCCCTGGTTCAGTGCGGCATGCTTTACAGCTTAGAGTCGGGGCTCCAAAAACGTTTTGAGAACCACGGAGCATATGAGATGTTCGAAGAGCTGAAAATGGTTTTCCAAGCTCATGCCCGAGTCGAGAGATATGATGTCTCCGACGCATTCTACAGCTGTAAGATGGAGGAAAACAGTTCTGTCAGTGAGCACATCCTCAAGATTTATGGATTGCACAACCGCCTGTCTCAGCTGGGAATGAATCTCCCAGATGAAGCGGTCGTTGACAGAATCCTCCAGTCGCTCCCACCAAGCTTCAAGAGCTTCGTGTTAAACTTCAATATGCAGGGGATGGAGAAGTCCATTCCCGAGGTGTATTCGATGCTGAAATCAGCAGAGGTGGACATTAAGAAAGAACATCAAGTGTTGATGGTCAATAAAACCACTAAGTTCAAGAAAGGCAAGGGTAAGAAGAACTTCAAGAAGGACGGCAAGGGAGTTGCCGCGCCCGGTAAGCCTGTTGCCGGGAAGAAGCCAAAGCATGGACCTAAGCCTGAGACAGAGTGCTTTTATTGCAAGGGAACAGGTCATTGGAAGCGGAACTGCCCCAAATACTTAGCAGACAAGAAGGCCGGGAACGTCAAAGGTATATTTGATATACTTGTTATTGATGTGTACCTTACCAGCGCTCGTAGTAGCTCCTGGGTATTTGATACCGGTGCAGTTGCTCATATTTGTAACTCTAAGCAGGAGCTGCGGAATAAGCGGAGACTGGCGAAGGATGAGGTGACGATGCGCGTCGGGAATGGTTCCAAGGTCGATGTGATCGCCGTCGGCACGCTACCTCTACATCTACCCTCGGGATTAGTTTTAAACCTTAATAATTGTTATTTAGTACCAGCTTTGAGCATGAACATTGTATCTGGATCTCGTCTTATGCGAGATGGCTACTCTTTCAAATCGGAGAACAATGGTTGTTCTATTTATTTGAGAGATATGTTTTCTGGTCATGCCCCGCTGGTCAATGGTTTATTTTTGATGAATCTCGAACGTGATGATACACATATTCATAGTGTAGATGCCAAAAGATGTAAAGTTGATAATGATAGTCCCACATACTTGTGGCATTGCCGCCTTGGTCATATTGGTGTCAAACGTATGAAGAAGCTCCATTCAGATGGACTTCTAGAGTCTCTTGATTATGAATCATTTGACACGTGCGAATCATGCCTATTGGGCAAGATGACCAAGACTCCGGAACAATGGAGCGAGCAACCAACTTGTTGGAAATCATACATACCGATGTGTGCGGTCCAATGAGTGTTGAGGCTCGCGGAGGCTATCGTTATGTTCTCATCCTCACAGATGACTTGAGTAGATACGGGTATATCTATTTGATGAAACACAAGTCTGAGACCTTTGAAAAGTTCAAGGAATTTCAGAATGAGGTTGAGAATCAACGTGACAGAAAAATAAAGTTCTTACGATTAGATCGTGGGGGAGAATATTCAAGTCATGAATTTGGCACGCACCTAAGAAAATGTGGAATTGTTTCACAACTGACACCGCCCGAAACACCTCAACATAACGGTGTGTCCGAACGTCGAAATCGTACTCTGTTGGACATGGTGCGATCTATGATGTCCCTCACCGATTTACCGCTATCTTTTTGGGGTTATGCTTTAGAGACTGCCGCATTCACTTTAAATAGGGCTCCGTCGAAATCCGTTGAGACGACTCCGTATGAACTTTGGTTTGGCAAGAAACCGAAGCTGTCGTTTCTAGAAGTTTGGGGCTGCGATGCTTATGTCAAGAAACTTCAACCTGAAAAGCTCGAACCCAAATCGGAAAAATGCGTCTTCATAGGATACCCAAAGGAAACGATTGGGTACACCTTCTACCACAGATCCGAAGGCAAAGTCTTTGTTGCCAAGAATGGATGCTTTTTGGAGAAAGAGTTTCTCTCGAAAGAAGTGAGTGGGAGGAAAGTAGAACTTGATGAGGTGACAGTCACCCCTCCTGAACCGGAAAGTAGCGCAGCGCAGGAAATTGTTCCTGAGGTGCTTGCACCGACAAGGGAGGAAGCTAATGATGATGATCATGAAGAAACAGATCAAGTTACTACTAAACTTCGAAGGTCCACAAGGGCACGTTCCGCACCAGAGTGGTACGGCAACCCTGTCCTGGAAATCATGTTGTTAGACAACGGTGAACCTTCGAACTATGAAGAAGCGATGGCGGGCCCGGATTCCAATAAATGGCTTGGAGCCATGAAATCCGAGATAGAATCCATGTATGAAAACAAAGTATGGACTTTGGTGGACTTGCCTGATGACAGGCACGCCATAGAAAACAAATGGATATTTAAGAAGAAGACAGGCGCAGATGGTAATGTGACCATCTATAAGGCTCGGCTTGTCGCTAAGGGTTATCGACAAGTTCAAGGGATTGACTACAACGAGACTTTCTCTCCCGTAGCGATGCTGAAGTCAGTCAGAATCATGTTAGCTATTGCCGCATTCTATGATTATGAGATATGGCAAATGGACGTCAAAACGGCATTCCTTAATGGCTTCCTCAAGGAAGAGTTGTATATGATGCAGCCGGAAGGTTTTGTCGATCCAGAGAATGCTAACAAGGTATGCAAGCTCCAGCGCTCGATTTACGGGCTGGTGCAAGCATCTCGGAGTTGGAATATTCGCTTTAATGATGTGATCAAAGTGTTTGGCTTTATACAGACTTATGGAGAAGCCTGTATCTACAAGAAAGTGAGTGGGAGTTCTGTGGCATTTCTCATATTATATGTGGATGACATATTGCTGATGGGAAATGATATAGAATTCTTGGAAAATGTAAAGGCCTACTTGAATAAAAGTTTTTCAATGAAGGACCTTGGAGAAGCTGCTTATATATTAGGCATCAAAATCTATAGAGATAGATCAAGACGCCTCATTGGTCTTTCACAAAGTACATACCTTGACAAGATATTGAAGAAGTTCAATATGGATCAGTCCAAGAAAGGGTTCTTGCCTGTTTTGCAAGGTATGAGATTGAGCAAGGCTCAGTCGCCGACCACGGCAGAAGATAGAGAAAAGATGAGTGTCATTCCCTATGCCTCGGCCATAGGTTCTATCATGTATGCCATGCTGTGTACCAGACCTGATGTGAACCTTGCCATAAGTTTGGTAGGGAGGTACCAAAGTGATCCCGGTATGGAACACTGGACAGCGGTCAAGAACATCCTGAAGTACCTGAAAAGGACTAAGGATATGTTTCTCATTTATGGAGGTGACGGAGAGCTTGTCGTAAAGGGTTACGTCGATGCTAGCTTCGACACAGATCTGGATGACTCTAAGTCTCAAACCGGATACGTGTATATTTTGAATGGTGGGGCAGTCAGCTGGTGCAGTTGCAAGCAAAGCGTCGTGGCGGCATCTACATGTGAAGCGGAGTACATAGCTGCTTCTGAAGCAGCGCAGGAAGGAGTCTGGATGAAGGAGTTCATCACCGACCTAGGAGTCATTCCAAGCGCGTCAAGCCCGATGACTCTTTTCTGTGACAACACTGGAGCTATTGCCATTACCAAGGAGCCCAGGTTTCACAAGAAGACCAAACACATCAAGCGCCGCTTCAACTCCATCCGGAATTATGTTCAGGATGGAGACATAGATATTTGTAAAGTGCATACGGATCTGAATGTTGCAGACCCATTGACTAAACCTCTTCCACGGGCAAAACATGATCAACACCAGAACTCTATGGGTGTTCGATTCATCACAATGTAACTAGATTATTGACTCTAGTGCAAGTGGGAGACTGTTGGAAATATGCCCTAGAGGCAATAATAAAAGTGTTATTATTATATTTCCTTGTTCATGATAATTGTCTGTTATTCATGCTTGAATTGTATTGTACGGAAACAGCGATACATGTGTGAATATATAGACCATAATGAGTCCCTGGTAGGCCTCTAGTTACCAGCTCGTTGATCAACAGATGGTCACGGTTTCCTGACCATGGACATAGGATGTCAGTGATAACGGGATCACATCATTAGGAGAATGATGTGATGGATAAGACCCAATCCTGAGCATAGCACGAGATCGTATAGTTCGTAATGCATAAGTTTTTCGGTGTCAAGTATTTATTCCTTAGACCATGAGGTTGTACAACTCCCGGATGCTGTAGGAATACTTTGGGTGTGCCAAACGTCACAACGTAACTGGGTGGCTATAAAGGTACGCATCGGGTATCTCCGAAAGTGTCTGTTGAGTTGGTACGAACCGAGACTGGGATATTGTCACTCCGCATGACGGAGAGGTACCTCTGGGCCCACTCGGTAAGACATCATCATAATGAGCTCAAAGTGACTAAGGAGTTAGTCACGTGATGATGGATTACGGAACGAGTAAAGAGACTTGCCATGACGAGATTGAACAAGGTATCGGGAATACCGACGATCGAATCTCGGGCAAGTACCGTACCGATGGGCAAAGGGAATAACATACGGGATTGAGTGAATCCTTGACACGGTGGTTCATCCGATGAAGATCATCGAGGAACACGTGGGAACCAACATGGGTATCCAGATCCCGCTGTTGGTTATTGACCGGAGAGTGGTCTCGGTCATGTCTACGTGTCTCCCGAACCCGTAGGGTCTACACATTTAAGGTTCGGTAACGCTAGGGTCGTAGAGATACATGCACGTGGAAACCCGAAAGTTGTTCGGAGTCCCGGATGAGATCTCGGACGTCACGAGGAGTTCCGGAATGGTCCGGAGATAAAGAATGATATATAGGAAGTCCAGTTTCGGCCATCGGGTGATCTCCGGGAGTGTCCCGGGACCACCGGAGGGGTCCCGGGGGTCCACCGGGTGGGGCCACCCATCCCGGTGGGGCCCTTAGGCCGCAAAGGGGAAGTGGCCAGCCCTAGTGGGCTGGCGCACCACATGGGCCCTCCTCCCCATGCGCCTAGGGTTGAAACCCTAGGGGGGAGGGGGCGCCACCTTGCCTTGGGGGGCAAGGATCCCCCCTTGGCCGCCGCCCCACCCTGCAGATTGGATCTGCAGGGCCGGCGCACCCCCTGGCCCCCTATATATATGTGGGGGGGAGAGGGCAGCCGCACCTTTGCCCCTGGCGCCTCTCCCCCTCCCGTCACACCTCCATCTCCTTACGCAGGGCGCCCAGCGAAGCCCTGCAGGATTCTCCACTGCATCCACCACCACGCCGTCGTGCTGCTGGATCTCCGACGACCTCTCTTCCCCTCTTGCTGGATCAAGAAGGAGGTGACGTTGCTGCACCGGACGTGTGTTGAACGCGGAGGTGCCGTCCGTTCGGCGCTAGATCATCGGTGACGAAGAACACGAAGAGTACGACTACTTCATCCACGCTTCTTCGAATGCTTCCGCTCGCGATCTACATAACGGTATGTAGATGCACTCTTATTTGCTCGTTGCTAGATGTCTCCTTAGTTGGATCTTGGTGAAAGCGTAGAAATGTTTTGAATTCTGCTACGTTCCCCAACACCACCATGCACTGTGATGCCAACATCCGAGGTGGCCATCACACAGCAGCCGCACCAACCGCACGCCCCAATGCCAGCTGCACCAAGGAGCGCGCCCGAGCACGCTAGCCCGAGCCGAAGGCCACCCTCCAGAGGAGCCGTCGGGCAGCTCATCCTTGGCACCTCTTGCCGCAGCCACGGCCAACCGCCGGACGCGGTCATCACGCATCGCCGGGCGCCCACTACGCACCAGCGCGCCTCCTAACACCAGATACGCTAGGCCTAGCGCCCCTACGCCCCGTGCGCCTCCATGTGCTGCATTGCCAGCCAGCCGATTCATTCATGTGATCTTCACGCGGATGCCTTTGTTGTATGTCATAAGAGCATGGTTAATGATTTTGTCGCCTACTGGCTATATGTTCTTGTCATGTCATTTATAGTCAATATTATAGCTGGCACATATAATAGTTCGTTATAAATACATACTACTATAATCCATACACACACAGAAAAATTACGAGCATGTGTTATAGCCGGTTGTTAATCTACGACGCTTCTTTTCTCTCTCCTATTCTCCCTCTTTGTAGTACTCTTAACCTTGCATTACTGTTGTACTTGCTCTAAAGTCTAAAGCCTGTCTTTGGCTTACTGTTTGTCGAGACATCGAGGGTCCGGATAGAATTCCATCCCTTGAGAAGCTGCCCCAGACTGAGGCATGGGATAAATAATTAACTGTGGATAAAGCCACGTGAGGTCAAAATGACCGCGTTGGTGTTCCTTAAGGTTATAGGTTATGGTTAGAGCATGGTGTACAATGCAAGAGCTTAGTGAGATGTGTTTGGCAAAATAACTTGATTTTTCCATCGCCAGGTATGTTAGCATCGGTGTTTATGTTATAGCATGAGTTATTGATTTCCCACCCGTGCTTAAGACATGCTTCTACTCCCTCTGTTTCTAAATATAAATCTTTTTAGATATTCTAATATGAACTATATACAGAGCAAAATGAGTGTCTACATTTTGAACATGTCTATATGCATTTGTATCTAGTTCATATTAAAATTTCTAAAAAGACTTATATTTAGAAATGTATGAAGTATTATTAATTAGTACATACATAAATCATTAAACCACCTGAAAACGAGAGTTTACATTCCAAGTAAATAAAAGTAAAAAAACCGACAAAGGAGATTTCGTTTAATTGTTATATTGAGCCAACACAATCGCACTGAGAGGATACATGGGATGCATACAACCAATACGCTCGAAACACGAACCAACTTGTGGTTGGATGGTTAGGAGGATAGTTCTTCAATCCACCAGAGTTCAAGTCCTACACTGGACATTGGTGCTCGCATTATTCTTAAATTTATTTCAGTCTCCCGGTGATGTTTGTTCAATGAGAGAAAACATTCCCATTGACTACGAGACATCTGTGGTGACTTCGTAAAATCTCAAGATGTTATGCCGGCTAAGTCTCTTGAAGATGTTCATAGAGATAGAGTGTGTTATTTTTTTTTGTTTGTTTGCGAGAAGAGATAAAGTGTGTTATGTGCGTTCATTAAGGTGAATATATGCTTGTGTATGTGAGAGTACTGTGTTAAAAAGAACACGATTCAAGACACAACAAAAGGGCCAAGAGAATGATGAGCAAGTAAAAGAAAAAGGCCTAAGGTGCACGGATGCTTGCCATGTCTTGTGGGAGCACGAACGGGAGCGGTCAAGCCATGTCACCCTTTTTATTGCCTAAAATATTGACTCTTTTCCGTCATTGATTCTTGCTGCTATGGTTGGATGTGATGATTTGGGGAGACTGATAAAAGATCTCACATTGGGTGAGATCAGCAAGATAAATTTTTTAAATACAAAGCATGCTCAAGCATTCTTAAAAAATGTAGACGCCATCAATGTTTGATATATAACCCTAAAAAAATTCAACTCCTAATTCGACCAACACTGATAAAAACAAAAAAGATAAAATGGGCGTGAACGGTGTCAAAATATTATTCACCCATAGCTGCCGCTATTCATAACTGAATTTGTCTCTTTTGAATCTTAATTGTACAGCAAGTTTTGAGATGATTTTTCCGGAGTTGTAGGCACACCTCACAGGTATGTTGTCAAATAATTTAAAGAAAAACTCAGAATATCTAAATATGAATTTGTGTGGTTGATCTCATTGATTTCATCTAATGTGAGATTCTATACTAGTCTCCCCCGTGATGATCTTTGACCGCTTTGTGTATTTTCTGGGTTTGCATTAGTTGGACAAGGAAATTTATCTCAAATAATTACTGTATTGAGTGTTATTTTGAAGCTCGAGCTCATGTGCTCTGGCATGAAAATTAAAATTAAGAAAATTATCAATTGTTTTGTCAATGAAAGTGTCACTAACAAGATTCAAATTTTCGTCGTGAAAAGACAAGCGAGGTTGTCTGTGCAAACAAAAAAGAATGTTCTAAAATCCTTTCGCAGAACATAGTATTTTTTTTAGACCGCCGTGTATATCTTTTCTTCATGAAATTTGCAAGCAATTAGAATTTTTTTTAACTTTTCACATGGAAGCATACGAGCTTCGAGCTCACATTTGAATTTTCATTGTACTATGTAAATATAATTACTAATGGCCACATTTATATTTACATTATAGCCTAAGAATTGGCATCGCGGACAAAGGATGTGCCTAGGTATGGTATATCCATTTCTTAGATAATTACCGACGACTTGCCAAAAATAGATAATTATCGATGGCCTTTTTCACTGTTTTGTTCTTCTCAGCAAATCTTAGCACAAAATGAACTTCATCAAAAACTATTTCACGATCTGATCCTTTTGATAACGCCACAAGCCGTGGCGTTTCTTCTCTATTTAGGAACGCCGAACTAGCTCGCGTTGCTCCCCTTTATAAATAATTGGCAAATCTGAGTAAGCTAGTGAAACGCCACTAGCATTGGCGTTTGGCACTTGGGCACCAACGCCAAGGGGCTTGGCGTTTCCAGCAACGCCGCACGCTGTGGCGTTTCTGCCCTCCCACGTAGTGTCTCGACCAGGCCAACAACGCGAGCTAGGTTGGCGTTTCTGTATAGTGCAGCAACGCTTCGGTCTGTGGCGTTTCTGAAAATGGTCAGATTGTGAAATAGTTTTAGATTTGCTCAGATGACCAGATCAGTAAAAAATGCCATTATCGATGACGGTTGTATGCTCCACATGTAAGTTAACGGTCAAGATTACTTTTTCATTAGAATACGAGGAAGAGACACCGACATAAGTGCTCCACATATAAGTTCACAGTCAAACAAATGGTTCTCTTACGTGGCCCCCAACTGTTATAAATCTGATCAAATACTAACCACTCGCTCGTTTGGGGTTTTAAAACAGCAAACCACTTTTTAAACTCTAACCTGAAAATTGATACTTTTATGCTATTCACTCCTGGCATGGCGGACAAACGATCGACCTAGGTTGCTTAGATAATTATGGGA
>LR738711.1:636276290-636381284 GCA_902687465.1 Secale cereale | reverse complement strand
AATAGCAGTAAAACTAAACGATCATAGTGCTAAGCTAACGGATGGGTCTTGTCCATCACATCATTCTCCTAATGATGTGATCCCGTTGATCAAATGACAACTCATGTCTATGGTTAGGAAACATAACCATCTTTGATCAATGAGCTAGTCTAGTAGAGGCATACTAGGGACACTCTGTTTTGTCTATGTATTCACACATGTACTAAGTTTCCGGTTAATACAATTCTAGCATGAATAATAAACATTTATCATGATATAAGGAAATATAAATAACAACTTTATTATTGCCTCTAGGGCATATTTCCTTCAGTCTCCCACTTGCACTAGAGTCAATAATCTAGCTCACATCGCCATGTGATTTAATACCGATAGTTCACATCGTTATGTGAATAACACCCATAGTTCACATCGCCATGTGACCAACATCCATAGGGTTTACTAGAGTCAATAATCTAGTTCACATCGCTATGTGATTAATACCCCAGAGTAATAAGGTGTGATCATGTTTTGCTTGTGAGAGAAGTTTAGTCAACGGGTCTGTCACATTCAGATCCGTATGTATTTCGCAAATTTCTATGTCTACAATGCTCTGCATGGAGCTACTCTAGCTAATTGCTCCCACTTTCAATACGCATCCAGATTGATACTTAGAGTCATCTGGATTTAGTGTCAAAGCTTGCATCGGCGTAACCCTTTACGACGAACTCTTTATCACCTCCATAATCGAGAAACATTTCCTTAGTCATCCAGTTACTAAGGATAATTTTGACCGCTGTACAGTGATCTACTCTTGGATCACTATTGTAACCCCTTGACAAACTCATGGCAAGGTACACAACATGTTTGGTACACAGCATGGCATACTTTATAGAACCTATGGCTGAGGCATAGGGAATGACTTTCATTCTCTCTATATTTTTCTGCCGTGGTCTGGCTTTGAGTCTTACTCAACTTCACACCTTACAAGTCAGGCAAGAACTCCTTCTTTGACTGATCCATTTTGAACTACTTCAAAATCTTATCAAGGTATGTACTCATCGAAAGTCTTATCAAGCGTCTTGATCTATCTCTATAGATCTTGATGCCCAATATGTAAGCAGCTTCACCAAGGTCTTTCTTTGAAAAACTCCTTTCAAACACTCCTTTATGCTTTCCAGAAAATTCTACATCATTTCCGATCGACAATATGTCATTCACATATACTTATCAGAAAGGTTGTAGTGCTCCCACTCACTTCTTGTAAATACAGGCTTCTCCAAAAGTCTGTATAAAACCATATGCTTTGATCAACTTATCAAAGCGTATATTCCAACTCCGAGATGCTTGCACCAGTCCATAGATGGATCGCTGGAGCTTGCACATTTTGTTAGCACCTTTAGGATTGACAAAACCTTCTGGTTGCATCATATACAAGTCTTCTTTAATAAATCCATTAAAGAATGCAGTTTTGTTATCCATTTGCCAGGTTTCATAAAATGCGGCAATTGCTAACATGATTCAGACAGACTTAAGCATCGCTACGGGTGAGAAAGTCTCATCGTAGTCAACTCCTTGAACTTGTTGAAAAACTTTCGCAACAAGTCGAGCTTTGTAAACAGTAACATTACCGTCAGCGTCAGTCTTCCTCTTGAAGATCCATTTATTTTCGATGGCTTGCCGATCATCGGGCAAGTCAACCAAAGTCCACACTTTGTTCTCATACATGGATCCCATCTCAGATTTCATGGCCTCAAGCCATTTTGCGGAATCTGGGCTCATCATCGCTTCCTCATAGTTCGTAGGTTCATCATGGTCCAGTAACATGACTTCTAGAACCGGGTTGCCGTACCACTCTGATGCGGAACGAACTCTGGTTGATCTACGAAGTTCAGCAAAAACTTGATCTGAAGTTTCATGATCATCATCAGTAGCTTCCTCACTAATTGGTGTAGGAATCACTGGAACTAGTTTCTGTGATGTTCCACTTTCCAATTCGGGAGAAGGTACAATTACCTCATCAAGTTCTACTTTCCTCCCACTCACTTCTTTCGAGAGAAACTCCTTCTCTAGAAAGGATCCACTCTTAGCAACAAAGACCTTGCCTTCGGATCTGTGATAGAAGGTGTACCCAACAGTTTCTTTTGGGTATCCTATGAAGATTTACTTCTCCGATTTGGGTTTGAGCTTATCATGTTGAAACTTTTTCACATAAGCATCGCAGTCCCAAACTTAAAGAAATGACAGCTTAGGTTTCTCGTCAAACCACAGTTCATACGGTGTCATCTCCACGGATTTAGATGGTGCCCTATTTAACGTGAATGTAGCTGTCTCTAATGCATAACCCCAAAAGCGATAGTGGTAGATCGGTAAGAGACATCATCGATCGCACCATATCTAATAAAGTACGGTTATGACGTTCAGACACACCATTACACTATGGTGTTCCAGGTGGCGTGAGTAGTGAAACTATTTCACATTGTTTTTACTGAAGGCCAAACTCGCTAACTCAAATATTTTACCTCTACGATCATATCGTAGAAACTCTTATTTTCTTGTTACGATGATTCTCCACTTCACTCTGAAATTCTTTGAACTTTTCAAATGTTTCAGACTTGTGCTTCATTAAGTAGATATACCCATATCTGCTCAAATCATCAGTGAAGGTCAGAAAATAACGATACCCGCCGCGAGCTTCAACATTCATTGGTCCACATACATCTGTATGTATGATCTCCAACAAATCTGTTGCTCGCTCCATTGTTCTGGAGAACGGAGTTTTAGTCATCTTACCCATGAGGCATGGTTCGCAAGCACCAAGTGATTCATAATCAAGTGATTCCAAAAGTCCATCACTATGGAGTTTCTTCATGCGCTTTACACCATTATGACCTAAACGGCGGTGCCACAAATAAGTTGCACTATCATTATTAACCTTGCATCTTTTGGCTTCAATATTATGAATATGTGTATCACCACGATCGAGATCCAACAAAATATTTTCATTGGGTGTATGACCATCGAAGGTTTTATTCATGTAAACAGAATAACAATTATTCTATGACTTTAAATGAATAACCGTATTGCTACAAATATGATCAAATCATATTCATGCTCAACGCAAATGCCAAATAACATTTATTTAGGTTTTACACTAATCCCAAAAGTATAGGGAGTGTGCGATGATGATCATATCAATCTTGGAACCACTTCCAACACACATCGTCACTTCACCTTTAACTAGTCTCTGTTCATTCTGCAATTCTCGTTTTGAGTTACTAATTTTAGAACCGGTATCAAATACCCAGGGGTTGCTATGAACACTAGTAAATTACACATCAATAATCTGTATATCAAAATATACCTTTGTTCACTTTGCCATCCTTCTTATCCGCCAAGTATCTAGGGCAGTTCCACTTCCAGTGACCATTTCCTTTGCAGTAGAAGCACTTAGTTTCAGGCTTGAGTTTTTAGCTTTGGGTTTCTTCACGGGAGTGACAACTTGCTTGTCATTCTTCTTGAAGTTCCCCTTCTATCCCTTTGCCCTTTACTTGAAACAAGTGGTCTTGTTAACCATCAACACTTGATGCTCTTTCATGATTTCTACCTTCGCTGACTACAGCATCGCGAAGAGCTCGGGAATTACTTTCGTCATCCCTTGCATATTATAGTTCATCACGAAGTTCTACTAACTTGGTGATGGTGACTAGAGAACTTTGCCAATTACTATCTTATCTGGAAGATTAACTCCCACTTGATTCAAGTAATTATAGTACCCAGACAATCTGAGCACATGCTCACTGGTTGAGCTATTCTCCTCCATCTTGTAGGCAAAGTACTGTTAGAAGTCTTATACCTCTCGACACGGGCATGAATATGAAATACTAATTTCAACTCTTGGAACATCTTATATGCTCCGTGGCGTTCAAAACGTTTTTGAAGTCCCGGTTCTAAGCCGTAAAGCATGGTGCACTTAAACTATCAAGTAGTCATCATACCGAGCTTTTGTAAAAACGTTCATAACGTCTACATCTGCTCCTGCAATAGGTCTGTCACCTAGCGGTGCATCAAGGACATAATTCTTCTGTGCAGCAATGAGGATAATCCTCAGATCACGGAACAATTCCGCATCATTGCTACTAACATCTTTCAACTTAGTTTTCTCTAGGAACATATAAAAAATAAACGGGGAGCAACATCGTGAGCTATTGATCTACAACATAGATATGCTAATACTACGAGGACTAAGTTCATGATAAATTAAAGTTCAATCTAATCATATTACTTAAGAACTCCCACTTAGATAGACATCCTTCTAGTCATCTAAATGATCACGTGATCGAAATCAACTAAACCATGTCCGATCATCACGTGAGATGGAGTAGTTTCAATGGTGAACATCTTATGTTGATCATATCTACTATATGATTCACGCTCGACCTTTAGGTCTCCAGTGTTCCAAGGCCATATCTGCATATGCTAGGCTCGTCAAGTTTAACCCGAGTATTCTGCGTGTGCAAAACTGTCTTACACCCGTTGTATTTGAACGTAGAACTTATCACACCCGATCATCACGTGGTGTCTCGGCACGAAGAACTTTCGCACCGGTGCATACTCAGGGAGAACACTTGTACCTTGAAATTTTGTAAGGGATCATCTTATAATGCTACCGTCGTTCTAAGCAAAATAAGAAGCATAATAAGATAAACATCACATGCAGATCAAAATATGTGACATGATATGGCCATCATCATCTTGTGCTTTTGATCTCCATCTCCAAAGCACCGTCATGATCACCTTTGTCACCGGCGCGACACATTGATCTCCATCGTAGCATCGTTGTCGTCTCGCCAACTATTGCTTCTACGACTATCGCTACCGCTTAGTGATAAAGTAACGCAATTACATGGCGATTGCATTTCATACAATAAAGCGACAACTATATGGCTCCTGCCAGTTGCCGATAACATTACAAAACATGATCATCTCATACAAAACCGTATAACTCATCATGTCTTGACCATATCACATCACAACATGCCCTGCAAAAACAAGTTAGACGTCCTCTACTTTGTTGTTGCAAGATTTACGTGGCTGCTACGGGCTTAGCAAGAACCGTTCTTACCTACGCATACAAAAACCACAACGATGTTTCGTCAAGTATGTGCTGTTTTAACCTTCACAAGGACCGGGCGTAGCCACACTTGATTCAGATAAAGTGAGAGAGACAGACACCCGCCTGTTGGAAATATGCCCTAGAGGCAATAATAAATTGGTTATTATTATATTTCCTTGTTCATGATAATTGTTTATTATCCATGCTAGAATTGTATTGATAGGAAACTCAGATACATGTGTGGATACATAGACAAACACCATGTCCCTAGTGAGCCTCTAGACGACTAGCTCGTTGATCAATAGATGGTTACGGTTTCCTAACCATGGACATTGGATGTCATTGATAACGGGATCACATCATTAGGAGAATGATGTGATGGACAAGACCCAATCCTAAGCCTAGCACAGATCGTGTAGTTCGTATGCTAAAGCTTTTCTATATGTCAAGTATCTTTTCCTTAGACCATGAGATTGTGCAACTCCCGGATACCGTAGGAATGCTTTGGGTGTACCAAATGTCACAACGTAACTGGGTGGCTATAAAGGTGCACTACAGGTATCTCCGAAAGTGTCTGTTGGGTTGGCACGAATCGAGACTGGGATTTGTCACTCCGTATGACGGAGAGGTATCTCTGGGCCCACTCGGTAGGACATCATCATAATGTGCACAATATGTGATCAAGGAGTTGATCACGGGATGATGTGTTACGGAACGAGTAAAGAGACTTGCCGGTAACGAGATTGAGCAAGGTATTGGTATACCGACGATCGAATCTCGGGCAAGTGCTATACCGACCGACAAAGGGAATCGTATACGGGATTGATTGAATCCTTGACATAGTGGTTCATCCGATGAGACCATCGTGGAACATGTGGGAGCCAACATGGGTATCCAGATCCCGCTGTTGGTTATTGGCCGGAGAGTTGTCTCGGTCATGTCTACATGGTTCCCGAGCCCGTAGGGTCTACACACTTAAGGTTCGATGACGCTAGGGTTATAGGGAAAGTATGTACGCGGTTACCGAATGTTGTTCGGAGTCCCAGAGGAGATCCCGGACGTCACGAGGAGTTCCGGAATGGTCCGGAGGTAAAGATTCATATATGGGAAGTCCCGTTTTGGTCACCGGAAAAGTTTCGGGCGCTATCGGTAGCGTACCGGGACCACCGGGAGGGTCCCGGGGGTCCACCGGGTGGGGCCACCGGCCCCAGAAGGCTGTGTGGGCCAAGTGTGGGAGGGGACCAGCCCCAGGTGGGCTGGTGCGCCCCCCTAACCAGGCCCAAGGCAAAGAGAGAAAAAAAAAGGGGGAAACCCTAGGCTCAGATGGGCCTAAGGCCCACATAGTGGTGCGCCTCCCCCTCTCTCCCCCTTGGCCGCCACCCTAGATGGGATCTAGGGCTGGCGGCACCCCTAGGGGTGGGAAACCCTAAAGGGGGCGCAGCCCCCCCTTCCCCCTATATATATGTGAGGTTTGGGGCTGCCCATAACACGTTTTGACCTCTGTCGCTTGGCGCAGCCCTACCTCTCTCCCTCCTCGTCTAACGCAGCGCTTGGCGAAGCCCTGCTGGAGTCCCGCGCTCCTCCACCACCACCACACCGTCGTGCTGCTGTTGGATGGAGTCTTCCCCAACCTCTCCCTCTCTCCTTGCTGGATCAAGGCGTGGGATACGTCATCGGGCTGCACGTGTGTTGAACGCGGAGGCGCCGTTGTTCGGCGCTTAGATCGGAATCAACCGCGATCTGAATCGCAGCGAGTACGACTCCTTCATCCGCGTTCTTGCAACGCTTCCGCATCGCGATCTACAAGGGTATGTAGATGCACTCACCTTCCCCTCGTTGCTAGATTACTCCATAGATAGATCTTGGTGATGCGTAGGAAAATTTTTGATTTTCTGCTACGATCCCCAACAGTGGCATCATGAGCTAGGTCTATGTGTAGTATCTTGCACGAGTAGAACACAAAGTAGTTGTGGGCGTAGATCATGTCAATTCTCTTGCCGTTACTAGTCTTATCTTGATTCGGCGGCATCGTGGGATGAAGCGGCCCGAACCGACCTTACACGTACTCTTACGTGAGACAGGTTCCACCGACTAACATGCACTAGTTGCATAAGGTGGCTAGCGGGTGTCTGTCTCTCCCACTTTAGTCTGATCGGATTCGATGAAAAGGGTCCTTATGAAGGGTAAATAGAAATTGGCATATCACGTTGTGGTTTTGGCGTAGGTAAGAAACGTTCTTGCTAGAAACCTATAGCAGCCACGTAAAAAACTTGCAACAACAATTAGAGGACGTCTAACTTGTTCTTGCAGCATGTGCCGTGTGATGTGATATGGCCAAAAGGATGTGATGAATGATATATATGTGATGTATGAGATTGATCATGTTCTTGTAATAGGAATCACGACTTGCATGTCGATGAGAATGACAACCGGCAGGAGCCATAGGAGTTGTCTTATTTATTGTATGACCTGCGTGTCACCGAATAACGCCATGTAATTACTTTACTTTATTGCTAAACGTTAGCCATAGTAGTAGAAGTAATGTTTGGCGAGACGACTTCATGGAGATCATGATGATGGAGATCATGGTGTCATGCCGGTGACAATGATGATCATGGAGCCCTGAAGATGAAGATCAAAAGGAGCAAAATGATATTGGCCATATCATGTCACTATTTGATTGCATGTGATGTTTATCATGTTTTTCATCTTATTTGCTTAGAACGACGGTAGTGAATAAGATGATCTCTCACTAAAATTTCAAGAATTGTGTTTCCCCTAACTGTGCACCGTTGCTAAGGTTCGTTGTTCCGAAGCACCACGTGATGATCGGGTGTGATAGGTTCTAACGTTCGCATACAACGGGTGTAAGCCAGATTTACACACGCAATACACTTAGGGTTGACTTGACGAGCCTAGCATGTACAGACATGGCCTCGGAACATGGAAGACCGAAAGGTCGAACATGAGTCATATAGAAGATACGATCAACATGAAGATGTTCACCGTTGATGACTAGTCCGTCTCACGTGATGATCGGACACGGCCTAGTCGATTCGGATCATGTATCACTTAGATGACTAGAGAGATGTCTATCTGAGTGGGAGTTCATTAGATGAACTTCATTGTCATGAACAATAGTCTAAGTTGTCTTCGCAAATTATGTTGTAGACCAATAACTGCGTTGTAGCTCCCTGTTTAATACGATCCTAGAGAAAGACTAAGTTGAAAGTTATTGTAAGCAAGGATGCGGACTGGGTCCGTAGTCCGAGGAGTGTCCTCACTGCTGCACAGAAAGCTTACGTCTTTGATGCACCGCTCGATGTGCAAACCCCTACAACGTTGTCTGTGGATGTTGTGAACACCTGAGAGACACGTCCTGATGACTACTTGATAGTTTAGTGCACCATACTTTACGGCTTAGAATCGGGATTCCAATGACGTTTTGAACGCCATGGAACATATGAGATGTTCTAAGAGCTGAAATTTGGATTTCAGGCTCATGCCCGTGTTGAGAGGTATGATACCTCTGACAAGTTCCTTTGCCAAAAAGATGGAGGAGAATAGCTCAACTAGTGAGCGTGTGCTCAGAATGTCTGGGTGCTAAAATCACTTGAACCAAGTGGGAGTTAATCTTCGAGATGAGATAGTGGTTGACGGAATTCTCTAGACACTATCACCAAGCTACTAGAACTTCGTGATGAACTATGACATGCAAAGGATGGAGATGATCCCGGTGCTGTTAGCGGTTCTTAGTACCGCAAAAGTAGAAATCAAGAAGGAGCATCAAGTGTTGATGGTTTAGCAAGACCACTGGTTTCAAAAGGGGTAAGGGCTAGAAGGGAAACTTCATGAAAGGCAAACCTGTTGTCGCTCTGATGAAGGAACCCATGGTTGAACCCAAACCTCGAGACTAAGTGCTTCTATTGTAAGGGGAACGGTCACATGGTAGCGGAACCACCCCAAATACATGGTAGATATGATAGCTGGCAACTTCAACAAAGTATATTTGATATACGTGTTATTGATGTGTACCTTACTAGTACTCCTTGTAGCACCTGGGTATTGGATACCGGTTCAGTTGCTATTATTAGTGACTTGAAGCAAAAGCTACGGACTGAACGGAGACTAGCTAAGGGCGAGGTGACGATGTGTGTTGGAAGTGTTTCCAAGGTTGATAAGATCACCATCGCACACTTCCTCTATTTTCGAGATTAGTGTTGAACCTAGATAAATGTTATCGGGTGTCTACGTTGAGCATGAATATGATTAGATCATGTTCATTGCAATACGGTTATTCATTTAAGTCAGAGAATAATGGTTATTCTGTTTACATGAATAATACCTTTATGGTCATGCACCCAATGGTTTGTTGAATCTCGATCATAGTAATACACATGATGATCATATTAATGCCAAAAGATGTAGAGTTAATAATGATAGTACCACTTTCTTGTGGCACTGCCGCTTAGGTCATTTTGGCATAAAATGCATGAAGAAACTCCATGCTGATGGACGTTTGGAGTCACTTGATTTTGAATCGCTTGACACATGCGAGCCATGCCTCATGGGCAGGATGACTGAGATCCCGTTTTCAGGTACAATGAAACGGGTAAGTGACTTGTTGGAAATCATACATGCTGATGTATGTGATCCAATGAGAATTAAGGCGTGTGGTGGATATCGTTATTTTCTCATCTTCACTGACGATTTGAGTAGATATGGTATATTTACTTAATAAAGCAAAAGTCTGAAACGTTTGAAAGGTTCAAACAATTTCAGAGTGAAGATTAAGAATCATCATAACAAGAAGATCATGTTCCTACGATCTGATCAAGGGGATATTTTCTGAATTATGAGTTTGGCAATCACTTAAGACATTGTGGAATTGTTTCGCAGTTGAAGCCCCCTGGAACACCACAGCGTAATGGTGTGTCCGGACATCGTAATCGAACCTTATGAGATATGGTGCGATCTATGATGTATCTTACCGATCTACCGTTGTTATTTTGAGGTTATGCATTAGAGACAGCTGCATTCACTTTAGATAGGGCACCATCTAAGTCCGTTGAGACGACGTCGTATGTTTTGGCAAGAAACCGTAGTTGTCTTTTCTCAATGTTTGGGGCTGCGAGGCTTATGGCTTCAGCCGGGAAAAGCTCGAACCCAAAGCGGACAAATACATCTTCATAGGATACCCAAAGGTAACAGTTGGGTATACCTCCTATCTCAGATCCAAGGGCAAAAATGTTTGTCCCTAAGAATGGGTCCTTTCTCGAGAAGGAGTTTCTCTCGAAAGAATTGAGTGGGAGGAAGATAGAACTTGATGAGGTTGTCGAACCCTCACTTCAACCAGAGAGTAGTGCAACACAGAAAGATGTTTCTGTGGAACCTACGACAGTTGAAGAGGAAACTAATGATAGTGATCATGAAGCTCCAGATCAAGTTGCTATCGAACCTCGTAGGTCGACAAGGATATGTACTACTCCTGAGTGGTACGGTGATCCTGTCTTAGAGGTCATGTTGTTGGACAACGATGAACCTATGAACTATGGAGAAGCAATGGTGGGCCCATATTCCGACAAATGGTTAGAAACCGAGAAATCCGAGATAGGATCCATGTATCAAAACAAAGTATGGACTTTGGTGGACTTGCCTCATGATTGGCAAGCCATTGAGATAAATGGATCTTTAAAAAGAAGACGGACGTGGACGGTAATGTCACCGTCTATGAAGCTCGACTTGTGGCAAAGAGTTTTTCCACAAGTTCAAGGAGTTGACTACGATGAGATTTTCTCACCCGTAGCGATGCTTAAGTCCGTCGGAATCATGTTAGCATCAGCTGCATTTATGAAATCTGACAGATGGATGACAAAACAAGTTTCCTTACCAGTTTTCGTAAGGAAAGGTTATATGTGATACAATCAGAAAGGTTTTGTCGATCCTAAGGATGCTAAAAGGTATGCTAGCTCCAGCGATCCTTCCATGGACTAGAGCAAGCATCTCGGAGTCGGAATATACACTTTGATGGAGTGATCAAAGTTTTTGGGTATACAAAGTTTGTTAGAAACTTGTATTTGCAATAAAGTGAGTGGGAGCACTACAACATTTCTGATAAGTATATGTGAATGACATATGGTTGATCCGAAATGATGTTGAATTTCTGGAAAGCGTAAAGGGTTGTTTGAAAGGAGTTTTTCGAAATAAGACCTGGATAAAGCTGCTTACATAATTGGGCATCAAGATCTATAGAGATAGATCAAGACGCCTGATGATACTTTCAAAAGGAACACACACCTTTGACATGATTTTGAAGGAGTTCAAAATAGGTCAGTTAAAGAGGGAATTCTTACCTGAGTTATAAGGTGTGAAGTTGAGTAAGACTCAAAACTTGACCACGGCAGAAGAAAGAGGAAGGACGAAGGTCGTCCCCTATGCTTTTGTCATAGGCTCTATACGGTATGCCATGATGAGTACCGCACCTGATGTGTGCCTTGCCACATGTCTGGCAAGACGGTACAAAGGTGATCCAGGAGTGGATCACTAGATGGTGGTCAAAATTATCCTTAGAGGAATAAGGAAATGTTTCTCGGTTATGGAGGTGATAAAGAGTTCGACGTAAACAGCTACGTCGATGCAAGATTAACACCTATCCGGATAACTCTAAGTGGAGATACCGGATACGTAAAATGGAGCAACAGTTTGGAATGGCTCCAAGTGGAACGTGGTAGCAACATCTACGATATGACATAAAGTTTTGCGAAGTACATAGGGATCTGAATGTTGCAGACCCGTTGACTACAACCTCTCTCACAAGCATAACATGACCAAACCCAGAACTCATTGAGTGTTAATCACATATTGATGTGAACTAGATTACTGACTCTAGTGAACTCTTTGGATGTTAGTCACATGGCGATGTGACCTATCAGTGTTAATCACATGGCGATGTGAACTAGATTATTGACTCTAGTGCAAGTGGGAGACTGTTGGAAATATGCCCTAGAGGCAATAATAAATTGGTTATTATTATATTTCCTTGTTCATGATAATTGTTTATTATCCATGCTAGAATTGTATTGATAGGAAACTCAGATACATGTGTGGATACATAGACAAACACCATGTCCCTAGTGAGCCTCTAGATGACTAGCTCGTTTATCAATAGATGGTTACGGTTTCCTAACCATGGACATTGGATGCCATTGATAACGGGATCACATCATTAGGAGAATGATGTGATGGACAAGACCCAATCCTAAGCCTAGCACAGATCGTGTAGTTCGTATGCTAAAGCTTTTCTATATGTCAAGTATCTTTTCCTTAGACCATGAGATTGTGCAACTCCCGGATACCGTAGCAATGCTTTGGGTGTACCAAACGTCACAACGTAACTGGGTGGCTATAAAGGTGCACTACAAGTATCTCCGAAAGTGTCTGTTGGGTTGGCACGAATCGAGACTGGGATTTGTCACTCCGTATGACGGAGAGGTATCTCTGGGCCCACTCGGTAGGACATCATCATAATGTGCACAATATGTGATCAAGGAGTTGATCACGGGATGATGTGTTACGGAACGAGTAAAGAGACTTGCCAGTAACGAGATTGAGCAAGGTATCGGTATACCGACGATCGAATCTCGGGCAAGTGCTATACCGACCGACAAAGGGAATCGTATACGGGATTGATTGAATCCTTGACATCGTGGTTCATCCGATGAGATCATCGTGGAACATGTGGGAGACAACATGGGTATCCAGATCCTGCTGTTGGTTATTGGCCGGAGAGTTGTCTCGGTCATGTCTACATGGTTCCCGAGCCCGTAGGGTCTACACACTTAAGGTTCGATGACGCTAGGGTTATAGGGAAAGTATGCACGCGGTTACCAAATGTTGTTCGGAGTCCCGGATGAGATCCCGGACGTCACGAGGAGTTCCGGAATGGTCCGGAGGTAAAGATTCATATATGGGAAGTCCCGTTTTGGTCACCGGAAAAGTTTCGGGCGCTATCGGTAGCGTACCGGGACCACCGGGAGGGTCCCGGGGGTCCACCGGGTGGGGCCACCGGCTCCAGAAGGCTGCGTGGGCCAAGTGTGGGAGGGGACCAGCCCCAGGTGGGCTGGTGCGCCCCCCTAACCAGGCCCAAGGCAAAGAGAGAAGAAAAAAAGGGGGAAACCCTAGGCTCAGATGGGCCTAAGGCCCACATAGTGGTGTTCCTCCCCCTCTCTCCCCCTTGGCCGCCCCCCTAGATGGGATCTAGGGCTGGCCGCACCCCTAGGGGTGGGAAACCCTAAAGGGGGCGCAGCCCCCCCTTCCCCCTATATATATGTGAGGTTTGGGGCTGCCCATAACACGTTTTGACCTCTGTCGCTTGGCGCAGCCCTACCTCTCTCCCTCCTCGTCTCCCGCAGCGCTTGGCGAAGCCCTGCTGGAGTCCTGCGCTCCTCCACCACCACCACGCCGTCGTGCTGCTGTTGGATGGAGTCTTCCCCAACCTCTCCCTCTCTCCTTGCTGGATCAAGGCGTGGGAGACATCATCGGGCTGCACGTGTGTTGAACGCGGAGGCGCCGTTGTTCGGCGCTTAGATCGGAATCAACCGCGATCTGAATCGCAGCGAGTACGACTACTTCATTCGCGTTCTTGCAACGCTTCCGCATCGCGATCTACAAGGTTATGTAGATGCACTCACCTTCCCCTCGTTGCTAGATTACTCCATAGATAGATCTTGGTGATGCGTAGGAAAATTTTTGATTTTCTGCTACGATCCCCAACACCGCCAGTCACCTTTAAGCAACGAGTGCTCGTAACGGTGAAACCAGTCTCGCGTAAGCGTACGCGTAATGTCGGTCCGGGCCGCTTCATCTCACAATACCGCCGAAGCAAAGTATGACATGCTGGTAAGCAGTATGACTAGTATCGCCCACAACTCATTGCGTTCTACTCGTGCATATCATCTACGCATAGACCTGGCTCATGATGCCACTGCTGGGGAACGTAGTATTTTCAAAATTTTCCTACGATCACATAAGATCTATCTACTAGATGCATAGCAACGAGGGGGAGAGTGTGTCTACGTACCCTCGTAGACCGGAAGCGGAAGCGTCAAGTGACGCGGCTGATGTAGTCGAACTTCTTCGCGATCCAACCGATCAAGCACCGAACGTACGGCATCTCCGCGTTCAGCACACGTTCAGCTTGATGACGTCCCACGAGTTCTTGATCCAGTTGAGCTTCACGGGAGAGTTTCGCCAGCACGACGGCGTGGTGACGGATATGATGTATCTACCGGCGCAGGGCTTCGCTTAAGCACTGCGACGGTATGACCGAGGTGTGTTTCTGTGGAGGGGGGCACCGCACACGGCTAGAACAATTCAACTTGTGTGTCCTAGGGTGCCCCCCCTGCCCCCGTATATAAAGGAGCAAGGGAGAGGCCGGCCCTAGAGGGGGCGCGCCAAGTGTGGGGAGTCCTACTAGGACTCCCAAGTCCTAGTAGGATTCCCCTTTCCTTTCCGGAGTAGGAGAGAAGGAAAGAGGTGGAGAGGGAGAAGGAAAAGGGGGCTGCACCCCTTGTCCAATTCGGACCAGAGGGGAGGTGCGCGCCTATACCCGTATGGCCCAATAAGGCCCATATAATCCGAAAAATACCCGAATCACTCGGAACCTTTCCGATGTCCGAATATAGTCGTCCAATATATCGATCTTTACGTCTCGACCATTTCGAGACTCCTCGTCATGTCCCCGGTCTCATCCGGGACTCCGAACTCCTTCGGTACATCAAAACTCATAAACTCATAATACCGATCGTCATCAAACGTTAAGCGTGCGGACCCTACGGGTTCAAGAACTATGTAGACATGACCGAGACTCATCTCCGATCAATAACCAATAGCGGAACCTGGATGCTCATATTGGCTCCTACATATTCTACGAAGATCTTTATCGGTCAAACCGCATAACAACATACGTTGTTCCTTTTGTCATCGGTATGTTACTTGCCCGAGATTCGATCGTCGGTATCTCTATACCTAGTTCAATCTCGTTACCGGCAAGTCTCTTTACTCGTTCCGTAATACATCATCTCGTGACTAACTCATTAGTCATTTGCTTGCAAGGCTTATTATGATGTGCATTACCGAGAGGGCCCAGAGATACCTCTCCCACACTCGGAGTGACAAATCCTAGTCTTGATCTATGCCAACACCACAAACACTTTTGGAGACACCTGTAGAGCATCTTTATGATCACCCAGTTATGTTGTGATGTTTGATAGCACACAAGGTGTTCCTACGGTATTCGGGAGTTGCATAATCTCATAGTCATAGGAACATGTATAAGTCATGAAGAAAGCAATAGCAGTAAAACTAAACGATCATAGTGCTAAGCTAACGGATGGGTCTTGTCCATCACATCATTCTCCTAATGACGTGATCCCGTTGATCAAATGACAACTCATGTCTATGGTTAGGAAACATAACCATCTTTGATCAATGAGCTAGTCTAGTAGAGGCATACTAGGGACACTCTGTTTTGTCTATGTATTCACACATGTACTAAGTTTCCGGTTAATACAATTCTAGCATGAATAATAAACATTTATCATGATATAAGGAAATATAAATAACAACTTTATTATTGCCTCTAGGGCATATTTCCTTCAGCTTCTTGGTCATCCTTAGCTTTTCCAAAGCAAAACAATTCGCTTTTGTTGAAGTTTATCTTTAATCCAGTTAATTGTTCAAAAAGGCATAAAACCAGTTTCATGTTTTGCGCTTTTGTCAGGTCATGCTCCATGAAGATGATAGTATCATCTGTGTACTGTAAAATGGGCACAATGCCTTGAACTAAATGCGGGACGAGGCCCCCTACCTGACCCGCATCCTTAGCCCTTCCTATTAGAATATTCAACATATCAACCACTATGTTGAAAAGAATGGGAGACATTGGGTCTCCCTGCCTCAGACCCTTGCGTGTTTGGAAGTAGTGACCTATGTCATCATTCACTTTTATCACAACACTCCATTTTTGCGTTAAAGATTATACCTGGTGTCTCCAAGTCTGATCAAAAACTTTCATACGCAAGGCCTGCTGAAGGAAAGGCCATTTGACCTTATCGTACGCCTTCTCAAAATCCACGTTGAAAACAACTCCGTCTAGTTTTCCGTGTGAATTTCATGGAGCGTTTCATGTAAGAATACAACCCCTTCTAGGATGTTTCTGTCCGACATGAAAGCAGTTTGGGACGGTTGCACCATAGAATTTGCAATTTGCGTAAGTCTATTAGTCCCGGCCTTTGTGAAAAATTTGAAACTTACATTTAGAAGACAGATAGGCCTAAACTGCTCAATACAAATGGCCTCGGTCTTCTTCGGTAATAAAGTTATCGTTCCAAAATTTAATTGAAACAACCGAAGTTGTCCAGAAAAAAATCATGGAACATCGGAAGCAAGTCCCCTTTGATAATGTGCCAACATTATTTATAAAACTTCGCCGGAAAACCATCCGGTCCTGGAGCCTTATTGTTTTTCATTTGTGATATTGCCTCAAACACCTCTTTCTCCGTAAATGGGGCTATCAAGATATCATTCTCATCCACCGCAAGTTGAGGAACATCCTCAACCATAGACTCGTCTAAGGAGACGAAATTATCCTCCGGGGGCCCAAACAACTGCTTATAGTATTCTGTTATATAAGCTTTTAGGTTCTCCTGCCCTAAGATTGTCCCCTCGTCCTGTTCAAGCTGAAATATTCATTTCTTTCGATGTTTGCCATTTGTAATCATATGAAAGAATTGAGTATTATCATCCCCTTGGACTATTTTGCGCACCTTAGCTCGCAAAGCCCACTTCAATTCCTCTTCACGTAAGAGTTCTTTCAGTCTAAATTCTGTCTCCACTTTAGTCTCCAGCTCTCTGGTATCTAAAATGGTGGACTCTGCTTTTAAATCGAGGGATTGAATAAGGACAAGGAGACTTTCCTTTTCCGCCTTATAAATCCCATGCGTATGTTTAGCCCATCCACGAAGAAATCTTCGTAGATGTCTAATCTTATTCTGCCATCGATCAACAGGAGTTCTCCCTCCTGAATCTTTAGCCCATTCCCTTGCTACCAGATCTAGGAACCCTTCTCTTTCGAACCACGCTAATTCGAAGGAAAAAGTGTTTTTATTCCCCACATGGGTGGCCACGCCAGAGTCAACTATCAAAGGAGTATGATAAGAGATTCCACGCGACAACGCTTGGACTGTAACAAGAGGAAACTTCTGCTCCCACTCGACGCTAGCTAGTACACGGTCCAGCTTCTCAAACGTCAAGTTTGGGAGCATATTAGCCCAAGTGAATTTCCTACCAGAAAGCTCTATCTCTCTAAGGTCCAGGCTTTCGATTATGGTGTTGAACATGAACGACCATCTGCCGTCAAAATTATCATTATTCTTTTCCTCCTTCCTTCGAATAATGTTAAAATTGCCCCCAACGAGTATTGGGAGCTATTCGCTACCGCAAATACGGACTAGATCTGCCAAAAAATGGGCTTGTGCACTGGCTGTGCGGCACCATACACCGCCACCAATGCCCAGTTAAACCCATCGGCCTTTGAACAGACTCGGAATTGCCACCAATGCCCAGTTAAACCCATCGGCCTTTGAACAGACTCGGAATTTTACCGCAAAATCTCCCATTACCACACTCCGAACTTCCAACGACTCACGTTTAACCCCAAGTAAGATCCCACCAGACCTTCCTCTTGGAGGTAAACAATGCCAGTCAAAATCGACACCCCCCGATAAAGTGCTAAGGAACTGGGGGGGGGGGTTTAAATTGTCTCTTCCAGTTTCAGAAAGTGCGATAAAATCCAATCGGTGTTCGATAGACGCATCTGCAAGAAACCTTCTTTTAGCCAATTCTTTAAGACCTCTGCTATTCCAAAAAATGCCTCTCATGTTTCATCATGGAATTTTTTGGCTGTACGCATCCTAGCACTTCTACGAACAGCCGAAGCTGGATATACCTTCCGATTCCACTTCCGCTTAGTCTTTTTCCTATCCTCCATCCGGTCCTCACAACCGGACTCTGAGCACTTAAATACAGGGGAGTCTACATGGATCAAATCCCTGGGGGAGCTGAGTCCCTCATCTTCCTTTGGCTCCGAAAGAGATGGAGCAAGATCCGCGCAGAGACTGTCGAGAACCCTGACTCCCAACGCATCAATCTCAGGATTATTCATGGGTTTAACAGCTGCTAAATTATGAATAATTTCTATAGCGCGCTCCGCTTCGAGATCAAGTATATCATTTACTGATTTAGTGATTTCACTATGATTCCTACCTAGTGAAACTCCTAACTGATTTGCAGTGTTAACAATCTCATCCTTGGAAAACTGAAGAATCGAATTTGATGTGTTAACTGACATACCAGTGGTGACCTCCACGTCATGAAGCTTGGCCGTCCTCATAGCGCACCGTAGCGGCATGTCATCAACATCCGGCTGATCCTGAAGTCGACAGCTCATTCGTCGCCCTTCAGAGATAGGATCCAGAATCCCGCCAAAAGCGATGATCTCCTCCCGTCCTGGCCCAGTTGTGGATGAAACCACCCACGTAATCCCTAGCCGAGCTCGACGAAAACGGGGCAGACGCTAAGCCACCGAGAACCGACGAAACCTCCTGCGTGAACGGACGATACCCGGATCCCTGGGATCCCACGGGAACCCCACCAGCCGCAGGAGTAAAGGGGGAGGGAGGAACGTTGGCCACCTGCCCACGCCCCCCGCCCAACCTGGCTCCACCGTAGAGCTGAGCGTGGCCATCACCAGGCTCGCCACCTGAGGTGAAGCCACAGCCATCGCCGAAGACGCCTGAGGAGGAGAAGAAAGAGGGACACTGGCCACCTGCCCGCGTCCCCTCCAGTTCGGCAGCCGACACCGAGTGCTCCAAGGGAGAGGTAGGGACGTGGGCCACCTGCCCTCGTCCCCCTCCCAGTCCGGCCGTCAATGCCAAGCACGCCTCAGGGGAGGCAGGGGCGGGGGCCTTCTGCCCGTACTCTCCACCTCGAATGGCCACAGAGGCCGAAGGTACCTGAGTAGGGTCAGGGGTGAAGGCCACCTACCCACACCCCCTTCCCGAGTCGACCGAACCGCCAGCCCACGATACAGTCATTTCCTCAACAGGCCTCACCGGGCTTCTTGCCAGTGAGAACACCACCGGGGGTCCGACAGTACCTTCATCATCCACAAAGACATCAAAATCCAAAGAGGGAAGTGAATGCTCAAACGAATCATCACGCTCCACTCGATCGCTCCATAGACGAGGAGGGCCAGAGGCAGGTCCGAACGAACCAAATTGCAATGTGTTCATCGCTACAGTCGTCGAGGTAGTCGTCTCCTTCCCGATTTCCGGCACACCGGAGCCCGGGATGTTAGACACATCATGTCCACGGTCCCCCTCTCGCCCCTCCTTATTACCGGGGCCATCATCCTTATCAAGCATGTGGACATCATCCGACGGCGGAGTTTCAGAAAAAAGCTCGGTGTCCTCGAACTCGATCTCAAGATCATAAATCATACCTCTATGAGTCCACTAAGCCATATTTGGCACAAACGCAATGTCGATGATGCTGACAAGGAGCCTGGCTACCCCATTAGCACGGGTAAAGGCCATATCAACTAATGCTTAAGTGGACTGCAAGCTTTCCAGTGACATTTTATAGAAGTGATGGTAGGATATTATCCAATGATCTGTAGGTAAGCTTGGGCTACAATGAAGGTTTTGCCACCTGTAGAATATTGCTAGAGATCACATGAGTTATGAGGCTTCAATGCATGCACAAGATCTTTCATAACCTGGAACTGATCATAAGCTTTAACTGAAAAAGGCATGTGGAACAAAGAAGAGAGATCCTCCATAGCCAAGAGTTGCTACAATGACATATTAGGAATTTTGGCATAGGAAAACATGTGAGGCTATGTAGATCGCAAGATGTTCCCATGCCGGGGATATTTTCAAAAAAAGTAACTTGCACATTTGTAGGTAAACATGCAACATGCATCTTGTAGGTAGGAAGAAGCTTCAGGCAGTCCCTCTACCAGAAGGAGCATTGGGCAGGTTGGTCACGAGGCAGCCTTGAGCTATAATAAGATTCTTAGACCAATTTAACTCAAGGACTCTCACTTCAATTAAGAAACTTATTAACCATTTTAGGAGTAGAGCATCATTCTGGGCGCCAACTGTTGAGGTCACCTACTACGGGTCACAAGACATGCATCTTGGATCTTACCTAGGGCCCCACATCAATAAGCATTAAGGCCTCTAGGCCACAAGCACATTCAAATGATCACTGAAACATATTCCATTCAGATGTCATTCATCCACTCGGATGAAGGACACTCATAATTTTCAATATGTATGTTTGTTGTTATTTTCATTAGCGTCTTCATTCTTGCAAACTTAGGTGAACTACTGGATATCCAATTTTCTTACCTGCCTTAAAAACATAATTAACAACAGGTTAACATCATGATCATAGTCTCCTTTGTTATACTAAACCCACATCTGCTACTATAACCACTCAGGCCGAGAAGGTACTGAATAATGGGAGTTATGAATAAACACAACAAACATGTTGGATAACTAAAGAAAAGATTTTACAAGGTGTATAAAATGGTTTCGTTCAGTGAAAAAATGTTTATATCTACTTGGACCAGGGACTCAACTCTACGCCTCATCCTCAGAGGCGGAGCCAGGATTTTTCAAAGTCTCTGGCTAAAACAAAGTGGGTATAAAAAGGCCTAATCCTAATGAACGATACATACCAATGCATGTTAGAAGTACACAATTCACAATTCAAAGGAATACAAACTCATCATTACCACAAGAGAAAATTCCAGAAAAATATGCATGTAACAGTTTAACAAGGTGCATCATGCCAAAAGCTGGTACCAAATTAAGGAAGACTTACTTCGTTTGAGCCCATCATTTTTTCACCAGCGGTAGTAGGACTTGGAGTTGTAAGATAAAATTCAAGTGTTTAAAATCAAGACATTGGACATGCCTAAGTCTAATTCATGTTGACAATGAAATTAAAATTGACCGAAGTATAGAATCACCAGAGAGCTTATTTTGGTTGATTTAGATGAACTAGGGTGGAAAGGCTACACCGCAAAAAAAGGGCGGAAAGGCTAGATGATACTGAGTAGAAATTAACTGCGGTCGCTTTGGGTAGTGCGAGGTCAGGGCGTGTTAGGGCGACTGCTCCCCGGTGAGATGATCCGAGCACCGACCCAGCTGAGCGCAGCCGCACACATCCATTACACTGCAGAGGGAAAGCGGCGTTGACTTTCTGTGCGAGATGACGAGCGATTCTAAAAAGATCCTTTTCTTGGACTGGGTTGGGCCGTACGTCAGGTGGAGTCTGGAAAGATCTATGGGCTAGAGCTTGGTGCTGGGCCTCTGCACACCTGGGGCTGGGCTTTCTATCAGTCAAAATTCTAAAAAGAATATTGTTGGGCTATTGGTGTTATTTGTGCCACGCTTGGGGCTACAACCCCAGTTGCCCCAGGCCCAGTTTCGCCCCTGCTCATCCTGGTGTGCATGAACCCTTCAGAACACTGTGAGACACCAAAGCTATGATAGGATACCACTTATGGTGGTATCTATGTATATGTAAAGCAGAAGAAAAGTGCTTCACAAAATTGACACCATGCTGGAGAAGGCTTAATAAAATCACCTCAAACCGGCCCGGAAGCACACAGAGGAGAAGGGGCGATGGAGACTCGCGAGGAGGATGCGCGATGTACACCGATTAGGAGGAGGCAGTGGAGGCGGAGTCGGGCTCGCGACTGAGCTGCCAAGGATGGATGATGTTGAGTTCAAGGAGATGGCTACCGTGCACACACCGTTTGACACGGCCTGCATGGAGCAAGTTGACCACGAGCTGGACGCATGCATCCTCTAATGCAACATCGAAATCACCGTTGAGGACAGACCTCGAGTAGAAGCGCTTCACGCCTTCCTCGCGGTCTAAGAGTCACATGCAATGATAAATGCTTCGTGCCTTCCTTGGGGTGAGAAGTATTGAATCATAAATGCATTGTCCATCATGTTGTTGGCCTCTGGGATTGTATGCGCCAAGTATGGTCGCTTCGAGAGAAGGATCTCATGCGCGATACCGGTTCCGACTGGCTATTATACATTATGGACGGGTGCCTACAAGCTACAAGGAGTATGATTATTTCGTAGATATGGCATATCTGTCATTTACGAAACGATGCTTCACATGGTAAGGAATTACCTTCTCTCGATATATCTGTTGAGTTTCTTCGGAGCTACTGGCAGTCTCTTGACTCATCACATAGATACTCGACGGATGATGTTATGAAGGGCAAGATGCCTCTAGTGATGGAACCAGAAGGGCTAAAGTTGTCTGAAGTCTGCCATTCTTCTAACCTCGACCCCGCCCTGAATGGACCAGGTTGCACTGTTAGTTGATGGCGCGTTCTCGGAGTGTGATGGCACAGCGGCTGCCGGTATGATACTTCGGCACCATTATGGGACGATCATTTTTGCTGCTTACAGATATCTATTCCACTGCAATAACGCACTGGAAGCAAAGATACATGCACTAAGAGCATCTCCAACAGCCGCGCTACGCGCCGCGCCCAAAAAAAGCGTTTGCCGCGCGCGCTTCGGCAGGTTTAGCGCGGGGATAGGCGCTGGCTCCAACAGCCGCGCTATAATGCAGCGCGCGCGCCGCTCCAGCAGTGCCAAAAAATGCAGCGCGCGCACAATATTTTTTAATACATAGATCGCATTAAAATAAAAAGGATACAAAGTTATTTTACGTATATATTGCAACTAGATAGGTAGTTCAAAAACATAGATAGATAGTTCGGCGCTAGATAGTTCGAAAACATAAAAAACTAATCCCAGTCGCTCCAGTCATCTGCACCATCATCATCGTCGTTGGTGTCGTCAGAGGTTGACAACCAGCAGTCCAAGCAACGCTCATCTTTTTGAGTGAAGAAGGACCTCCCGCCTGCATTGACGAGGTCGGACTACGCACACGCCAATGCCTTCCGACGATGCCTGTCCAACCGCTCCTCGCGGCGCCGGCGCGTGTCCTCCTCGCGGCGCCGGCGCGTGTCCTCCTCGCGGCGACTTGCCCAATATTGCTGCTCGTAGGCGACGTCCTTCGGGTGGCGCCGGCGCCACTCCGCCATGACCCGATCGTCCTCCTGGGCGACGAGGAGGCGGCGCTGCAGCGCAGTGTGCTCCGCACGGTCTTTTGCGGAGTTTAGACGAGGCGGCGGGGCGACGTCTAACGCCTGCTGGAGCGTGTGGACGTCCTGGAAGTTCATTTGGCGGCGCGGCCTGCCTAGGCGCCACGCCGCCGCGTCGAACGCGCGGGCGGCCTCGTGCGCCGTGTCGTAGGTTCCGAGACTAAGCCGGAGATTGCCGGAGCGTATCTCGGCGTAGAACCCGTCGTTCGGGCGCTCGCGAACGCCGCGGTAGCCCGACGCAGAACGGCGGCGCGGCGGCATGGTGGTGCGTCGGGGGCGGCGCGTTGGAGCGGTGGCGCCGCGCTGGGGCGGCGGCGGCGCGAGAGGCTGGGAGAGAGAGAGCGCGCGCGGAGCGGTGGCGCGAGGGAGCGGCGCGCGCTGCTTTTTATAGGCGCGCGGGAGGCGGCGCCGCAAAAATAACGCGCGAGAGGCCGCCATTTCGCGCGCGCGCAAGCGGTTCTCTCGCGCGCGGTTCCCGCGCGCGCGGTTTTCCCGCCGCCACTGAAGCGCGCCATTCTGCCCCGCGCGCGATAAAACGGAAGTTTAGCGCGCGCGCCTTTTTACGTCGCTGTTGGAGATGCTCTAATGCAGGGCATGTCCCTAGCCCTACAACATATTGAGCTTCCTGTTGTCGTGCAGTCGGATTCGTCCATGACCGTGTTGATTTTCAGTGGTGATTCACTACTTCATTCTCCATATGGTCATCTAGTTTTGGAGGTTAATTCCCTCCAAGAGGACCGGGAGTTTATTCCGCAAAAGCTTCATCGTAGTCGGAATAGAGTTGCAGATTGTCTGACTAAATATAGCCGTACTGGACGTAGCACAACGGTGTGGCTACACAGAGGGCCCATGTACTGATGAATTATTGCCTCTTAATTGTAACTATATCATACTGGAATAAAACTCTTTTATCCTGAAAAAAATGCATTGTCCACTTTTTACTATTAGTCGAGTTTTTTATTTATGAAGTAGGTGAGATTACAATTTTGCCTGGTACACGTGATGCTAAGAACCCCATGTGTAGCAAGGTAGCGCGTTAGTACCGGCAAGGCTCGTGGTGTGGACTTTGGACCAAACCCTGACCAGGCTCCGAGTCATCTCCCCATAAATTCCCCAACGTGGCAGCAGGCTCCTGCAATCTGCAGACCAACTTGAATCAAGGGCTCCTGTTTTTGTTTTGTTTTGCGAAATTGCTACTTTTTGTCCATTCGCTGACTCCTCGCCAACATGGATCCACGTATGTACCTCGTCATCTGAGTTACAGTATCACGTACCCGCTTGCGAATGCACGGGTGGAAATGAGATTATTACTAATTGGATAGATTATTACTATTTTCAAAAAAAAATCAATCTATTTATTTTCAATCATGATAGTACAATAAAAACCGGAAATAATAAAAATTACAATCAGATCCGTAGACCACCTAGCCGAAGCGAGCCGAAAGCGTGCCGCCCTCATCGCTCCTCCCTTATTATAGCCAGGCAAAACTTGTTGTAGTACACAATCGGGAAGTCATCGTGCTATATGACCAGCGTACCAAAATAACAACCGCCGCTGGTGTAGAATAGGGTTGATTATTCTACTCACTCTTTTTTTAACACAGTACAACCGCAAACGCACACACACTACACTCATCCCTATACACCCTAGACCCTACCTCTGTGAGCACCCTCGAGATGCTTAACCGACGCAATATCTTGAGATTGACAAAGTTGCCATAGGCGTGCCTCGTAGTCGACGGGGACGTCTCCTCCCACTTAAAGAATATCGCCAAAAAGACATAAATAAATCCAGGAAAATGCGATCCGCACTGTCAAGTCTAGTATTCAAACTCTGGTGGGCTGGTTCAACCAATAGAAGCCTAACTGTTGGGGATATAACTACTGGGTATGAACCGCCCGGGAGGGGCCGGGTCATGCCACTGGCGGCTTAAGATGAAGATGCATGTTGAGGCCCAAGAAGATACCAAGATGACGGTTCATAGAGCAAGCCAATTGAAGGCCCAAGACCCGGAGACGACTTGAAGCCCATGGGTGTGAACCGCCATATGATGAACTTGTTCTGTAAGGCAACGTTTGTAAGAAACCGAGCCGGTCACGTTTGTGTTAGTCGGCCGAGACTTTGTAAGCTGCCGGGCACCATCATGTATATAAAGGGGTGACCCGGCGGCGGGTTAACTCAGGAGACAACCGCTCGAGAACTAGGTCAAGCATATTCGCTTCCTGGTTATTGAGACTCGAGCAATACAACCCAAACTGGATTAGGCTTTTACCTCATTGAGAGGGGCCGAACCAAGATAAAAAACTCTTTGTGTCCTTTGTCCCGTTTAACCCCTTTAAGCTAACCTAGTTGCGACGGCTTCACACCTAAGTCCTTTTGCTAGGGCATCTGCCGTGACAAAACCACGACAGTTGGCGCCCACCGTGGGGCCAGAGCACGGTGATTTCGAGTTCTTGAAGGGCAACTTCTCAGGGATCAAGGGATATGCCGCGGGCCAGATGACCAAGAGTCGCAGCGGCAAGATCTACATCAACGACGCAGGCTGGGGCCCTGAGGCCAATTGAATCGAATACATGTATCGGGTCCCCTTCGGCGGAATCCACGTCTTCATCGGCAAGATCGGCGAATCGGAGCCTGAGCTGGATACCTGCACTGAGATCATTGAGACGGCTCGGCATGCGCGACCCGCTGAGGTTCAAACCGCCATGAACCATGCTTTTGTCGGCTTTATTCATGGAGCGGATCTTGAGGGAGGACCTGTGTCCGGTGGAGAGACAACCATCTACTCTGATGATGAGTCCTTAGCCGGAGAGACTAGTTTAATGTATCAACTGCAAGATGGTGGACTTGGGGGCTGTTCGGATGGTGATAGTATTCCGGACCCCTGCGAGCCGCCGAGCAGAGTTGCGATCTTCATGGCCGGCACGCAATCGGCGCTGAATTCATCAAATGTGGCGGCTATGACTTCCGGTTCAACGGCTGCGGCGACAGCCGGGGCAAGCGGCCCTGTGCGCCCGCCGGCTCAGGTACTATCTGAGCTCTTGGATGCGTTGACAACATTGTTGGCTGTAGAAGTGACCCTGGCGACCCAAGCGCAGCACAATTTGGACGTCGCGAAACTTCGAGATGAGATAACTCAAGCCAAGGAGGAACTTAATGCTGAGAATGTTCGGATGGCAACGGAACGAGCCATCTTGGATGTAGAATCACAACGGATTCAAGCAGATGCTTTCCGGTTAAGCCTGGATCAGAATGCATCAAATGTCGTCCTTCGTAGGAGGCACCAGAGTCGTCTACCTTTGGGATATGATGCAAGAAATCTTCTCAATGCCCCTGGGGCAGGAACGAGTAACCCGCCCGAGGTGACCCGCGCTGATGATGCGCCCGCGGCCGGGGCGACGGTTCAACCACATGTTACAGATCCGCCTCGTCTGAATTTAACTCCACCTCAGCAGGTGTCTACACCGCCGGGTCATTTTTCTAACCCTCTGGATAACATGATTGTTGCGGCGGCGCGGCTGGCGACTCTTCCAGTGCAGGGCGAGTCACCTGCGGCTATTGAAGCCTGGAAGGCTGTGGAACTTCTTCATACAGCGGTAGCCCAACAGGCGGCTTATTCGTATTGTCGTGAGCGGATTCATTCAACTCCATGCCCCAGTCGGAGTTACAGCCGGCACATTGAGTCGCCAGCGGTTTCGAGTGGTGAGCAGCACCGTAACCATCCCCATGGGCGTAACCCGCCGCATGCTGATAACCATTCTCAGGTTGTGTGGATGAAGCCAGGGCATGTCGGGAGGCAAAATTTGCGGCTCCACTGGCGGCTCAGCAACTTCCACACAATCCATCAACGTTTGTAGGGGCTGGGATGACTTCTAGGACTGTGGGGGTACCATGCCTGGTGCCGGCTCTACGTAATGAGCCCCTGCCTAAGGATTTTAAGGGCCCTCGCAAGGTGCCCAATGATACGGCTGATCAACCTCCGGAGGCTTGGATTGAGAGCTACGAGCTGGCCATGGAGATGTTAGATGTTAATGATGCTGTGTGTGCTAAGTATTTCACCATGATGTTGGATGGGCCGGCTCGTACCTGGTTGAAAGGACTGCCACCTAATTCGGTCAGGTCATGGGCAGAATTGAGGACGTGTTTTATTCAGAATTTCAAAGACACGTGCAAGCAACCTCTGTCAATTATTGATCTAGACAGTTGTATTCAGCGGGAGGATGAGTCAACCGCTCATTGGGTGCGCCGGATCTCAGCCATTATCCACTCATCAGACAACATCAACGATGGATCAGCCATCCTGATTTTGGAGAAAAATTACCGGTTTATCCCTGTTAAACAGAAGTTAGGGCGGCTCAAGCACCAGTGTAATGACATGGGAGAGCTCATGGCGGCTGTCGTCAAATATGCCGATTCTGATAGCACTCATGACCTCGAGTCTGGTGAGGAGAAGGCCGGCAAGGGGAAGAAAAATGGTAATGCGAAAGGTCAGCAGCACAATGCGGCTGGTCAGAGCCAAGGCAATAATGGTAAGCGCAAGCAAGCCGATGATGGTTCGAATTTTGTGACCAATACCAATACGCAGACTAATAATCAGCGCCGTAAGGGGAAATCATCAATGCCCCGGTTTGGCGGGCCAAAGTTTAACCTTGATGCAATGATGAAACGGCCTTGCCCAGTGCACGACATTGAAGAAAAGTCGGCTACTCATTTGTGGAAGGATTGCTTCATCATGAAGGAGTATATAAATTCCAACTTTTTTCAGAACAATCATGGCTCGCACGGCGGGTCAGGATCCGGCTCTCAAGAGCTCAGTTTTGGCGGTGGCGGTTCTGGTTTCCAAGGTCATGGCAATCAAGGCGGCTTTAATCAACAGAATCAACAGCATAATCAGGGTAATCAACAGCAGCAATCTGGATACCAGAGTAATCCAAAGCAGCTGAATGGTGGGCAATATCATGTTTTTACAACAAACTTGTGCAAACGATATCAGAAGCTTCATAAACAGGCGATGAGTGTGGTTGAGCCGACAATCCCTCGATTCTTGCGATGGTCAGAGCAGCCCATTGTATGGAGCCGTGAGGATCACCCACCCCGGGTTGACAACCCAGGTCAGCTAGCTTTAGTAGTTTCTTCTCAGGTGGGAGGTTACAAGTTCACAAAAGTGCTTATGGATGGAGGTAGCAATAGCAATATCCTTTACTATGATACTTTTCGTCCTATGAGTTTGGCTGACAAAGATCTTAAGCCGTCCAATACAATTTTCCATGGGGTAGTGCCTGGTAAGTCGGCGTATCGAGTGGGTAAAATAGCTTTGGAGGTGGCTTTTGGCGATGAGCATGACTATAGCTCTGAAACATTGACTTTTGAAGTGGTCAAGATCAAGAGTCATTAACACGCCTTGTTTGGGCGGCCGTCTTATGCTAGATTTATGGCACGACCTTGTTATGTTTATCTTCAGCTTAAAATGCCGGGTCACAAGGGCACTATCAAAATGCATGGTAATAGACATGTAGCTTTGGAATGTGAAGAAGGCGATGCTACTTATGCTGAGACTGTTTGTGCAACAGAGGAATTGAAGTTTTACAAGGACAATGTTGACCTGGCGGACATGACCTCCTTGAAAAAGCCGACCAGAGAACACGACCCCCTGTTGAAGTTTAAGTCGGCAGACGATACCAAGCAAGTCGATTTTGTACCCGGCGATTCATCCCAGCAGTTCACTATCAGTGCTAACATGGATCAGAAATAGGAAAGCGCGCTCATCGAGTTTATCCATGAGAATCAGGACATCTTTCCATGGAAGCCTTCAGACATGCCAGGTGTATTGAGGGAACTTGCTGAGCACACTCTCAATATTGATTCTAAGTTTAAATCGGCCATGCAATTCCTTCGTCGTTTTAATGAGGATAGACGCAAGGCCATTGGAGAAGAGGTGGCCGGGCTTTTGGCGGCCGTGTTTATTATTGAAGTTTTCCATCCAGAGTGGTTGACTAATCCGGTGCTGGTGCTTAAGAAAAATGGTACTTGGCCTATGTGTGTGGATTACACGGACCTTAATAAGGCTTGTCCGGTTGATCCTTTCACTTTTCCTCAGATTGATCGGATCATTGATGCTACGGCGGGTTGTGAGCATTTGAGTTTTCTTGATGCTTATTCTGGTTATCATCAGATCAAGATGACAGTTAAGGACCAGGAGAAGACATCTTTCATCACTCCCTTTGGAGCCTTCTGCTATGTATCTATGCCTTTTGGGCTTAAGAGCGCCCAGGCGACTTATCAGCGTTGTGTTCAGAACTTCCTCCACAGCCAGATCGAGCGCAATGTTCATGCTTATGTTGATGATATTGTTGTTAAATCCAGGAAGAAGGAAACTCTATTGGATGATTTGAAAAAAACCTTTTGACAACCTTCGGATCTACAAGATGATGCTTAGCCCGGCTAAATTTGTCTTTGGCGTGCCTGCATGTAAGCTCTTGGGTTTTCTGGTTTCTGAAAGGGGTATTAAAGCTAACCCGTAGAAAATCAAGGCTATCACTTCTTTGGCTAAACCGATGTGTATTATGCTATCCAGCGTTTGGCGGGTCGTATTGCGTCCTTAAGCCGGTTTATAAGCTGCCTGGGAGAGAAAGTTATTCCTTTATATCAGATGATGAAAAAAGCTGATCACTTTGTCTGGAGCGATGCTGGTGGATTCAGGGCTCCGCAAAACCCTTGTTAGATTCAAACACCGGGGTGCGTGCGAAGAACTCAACTTCCCCAATCTACCTACTCATCATCTCCATGAACTAGCTCGATGAACACGAATGAAATGACACAAAGCAGTTTACCCAGGTCCGGGCCACCTTGCGGTGTAATACCCTACTCCTACTTTGTGGTGGATCGCTTCGAGGTGGGCTGAGGAAGAACTAGTACAATGGTTGAACAACCTCCAGAGGTCTGTTCTTGCTTGTGGTGGTGAGGGTGGTCTGGATGATCTATTCGATCCGGATCCGGTCCCCTTCTATGGTGGTGGCAAAGCTATATTTATAGTGGCCTTGGTCCTCTTCCCCCAAAATGTAGGCGGGAAGGGATTCCACAACGGCAAATTTGAACGGAGACAACTAGTACATCTTATCCTGACGAAAGGTGGTCTTCGCCTGCAAAGCTTCTGGTCATGACGCACCGGTGGGCTCGATGATGACCTCCGTCCTGGCGATCCTGGTCTTGTTGCATGGAAAGAAAAACCTTTGGCTGATTCCTCGGGACTCCGCGCCTGCGCTCGCCTCTTTAGCACCAAAGAGGAAACCTGCTATCATGCACCCACTCGCGCCCGCCTGGCCTTGGTCGTCATGGCTTGCGTCATCTGAACCTCGTGAGGTGGGGGCTTGCATAGAGATCTCCGCTCCTCAGGAACCAGCCTATTGAGACTGCTCCTTCCAGAGGTCTTGGTGTCGTCCGCCTCGCGTGGCTTGGCCCCTCACAAAGGTCTTGAGTGTTAATTCTAAAGATGGGCCATACCAGGCCGATGAAGGAGCCACATCATGGGACGCATGCACGAAAGTCTGGGTACCCTGGTTCCTAGAGCGTCGACAGTAGCCCCCGGGCCCGAGGCACGGTCGGACTTGGCTTCGAGGTGAAGCCAAAGGGCAAGGGCGATGTGCCGCGGACCCCAACCGCCTGCGAGCCTGATTGACGCGTGGCGCTTGGATGGGACGTGGGCGTCTCCGCTTCCCCACGCTTCCTCGTCAACCGTTCAACTTGACTGGAGCCTGCTGCATGCAGAAATAAGATCATCATTACCTGCGATCGTGGAGGTTGGCGGTTTGCCTCCCTCTTGCTATAAATGAGGACAAGCGGAGCCCCCTCTGTTCATCTCCATTTCCTTTCCGCTCGTTTCTCCTTCCTCCTTCTTGCTTTGCCATCTTGCCAAAGCATCCAGTGTGCCGATAAGGAGGTTCTCTGCGGCAGAGAAGGGCAAGGCTCTCAGAGAGGAGCCCGGGCCACTCCTGCCGAAGAAGAGGCTTGGTCGCCCTTGTGACGCCGACGGAGGTCCTGAGACGACGCGGCGTTGGACCGAGCAGCCTCCACCTGGCTTCCCGATCCCTTTGTACGCCCATTAGCAGGGCGCAAGGCAGGAAGGCAACGCCCAACCCCTTGCCGACAGGTATAGTAGAGGACAGGCTGCGACTGCATGGCGGGCCGGTGTGCGGACGCACGCCGAAAGCTTGCCCCACGAGTTTTTCTTGTGGGCGGCAATGCCACCGCTTTCATGGATTCGGCTCCCGAGGTTCTTCAGCGGGCTGATGCCGCCGAGGGGGCCTGCCGAGCTGTGGCTACAACACGCCGGGTGCTGCAGCCAAGCTACTGAGGTGGAGGTCGATGTCGTCCCTCCCTCCAGGCGACGTCTTCATGACTCGTGGTTGGGGCGAGATTGCCCGGGCTTGTCGTCCAGGAGGGGCCTCCACCATCCACTTTGAGTTCGACGGAGCCTCCACACTTTTCTTCAAGGTCTTCGACGAGGACGGTTAGCGCCAGGAATGCTGTCTCGGGAGTGGCGATCTGTGCGGCACGACCCTGGGTGCTGAACTTTCCCTTGGCCTCGCCAGCAGCTCCTCTAGCAGCAGCAGCGAGTCCTCGGAGTCCAGTGATTCTCCGGAGACCAGGACGACAACAACTACGAGCCACCAAGCTCTCGCCGCGCCCGGAGCAGGGCGTCGGCATCCGCCCGGCGTTGTCGGTGATGCTCCCGGCTGGGGTTCCCCTAGCTTTCTTCTTTTGTTTCCCTGCGCGGAATCATGTTAAGCCCCATGGGGGTATGTAAGAGGTTGTAACACTTTTGCCTTAATGTCATCGCTCCTCGGTTAGTACTGAGATTGCATGTCTCGCTTGGGCACTGTGCTCTTTTTCGTCCTCGTGGTAGATTGGTGCTCTACGTCGACAGGACCCAGTCCCTAGGTAGGCTTCGTCCGTCGCTGGTATACCAGGTCGCAATGCCGTGGTCAAGGCCAGGAGGTGAGCGGCCCGAGGTCCGGTAAGAGCCCCTGAGACGCGATGCTCAGGAGGTCCCCTTTAGCATGCTAGCGGCTTCCAGGAGGCCGAAAAGGAAAACTACGTTGCCCGAGCGAGATCACGGAGGTAAAAACACTGGGTCATGCGGTCCGGTTAACGCAGGGGGGGTGACTTATCTTGCGATGAATTCCTTGCGGGACGTCTGGTTCTGCCCTTACCATAGCGCTCCTACGCGAGGCTCGCACCGGTCTCTCCCCCTTAGCTCAGATAGGTGCTCTACGTCCTCGGGTCCCAACCCTCGAGCGAAACTCAACCGCCGCTGGTATGCCAGGTCGCGATGTCGTGGTCAAGGCCAGGGGGTGAGGGCTTGAGAGCCAGTAGGAGCCCATGATATGCGATGCTCCGGAGCCCCCCCTTTAATGTGAAAGCGGGTCGCATTGAGGGGAGTGGCCGGGGAGGCCACCCTAGTTCAGCTCCAGAGGTTCCTGCGTATTAATCCGAGAAAGAGGTCATTGCACGCGGCAGCGCTTGCCTTGCTGCCGTTGATCTTTCCACAAGAACGTGAAGGCACTGAGGACCCAGTGAGGTGAGCTGCGTGGGGCTAGCCGCGAGTCAGAGCTCGGTCTCTCAGGTTTTTCGGCACTGCAGGGACGGACCCAAGCACAGGCACCGTGCCAGTGGTTCCTTGGGATGAGCAACCGGCAGGTCAGTAACATGTGGGAGCCGCTAAGGGTGTCAGGACACTAGGTGAACATGCGATAATCATGAAGCGGCTCAAGGTAAGGCAAGTTTTGATAGATGCTAAAATGATACAAGCCGTAGGGACGGACCCACACGGCCTAGGGATGATGCAGCCTGAGGGGCGCCCCCAACTGAACAAAATGAAAAGATGACACACACCGTAGGGGCGGACCCACATGGCTTGGGGATGATGCAGCCCGAGGGGCGCCCCAACTGAACAAAACGAAAATGTCACCTGACACCGTCGCGAAAGAAGTGTTGGGGTAGCTGAAGACGCACACCGCTGAAGTCGCTCCTCATCAGTCGCTTGGCTCTTGAGTCTTGCGAGGCTCCTGTGGTCTAGGAGTCTCACGAAGGATTAGTGCTTCCTCCGCCAGGATCTCCTGGTGCTTGGCCTTGTGAGCTGCCAAGATGCTCCACATGTGGCACTGGTGCAGGGCAGCGCTGTTCGACAAGCCAAAAGGCATGTGAACATAGCTGTGAGGGGGGCCCTCGCACCAGCCCACATGGGACGACCAGAAGAGCTCGTGAGACGCGGCTCTGTTGAGCCCTCGGATGTTGACGCAGACACGCAACCCCATGCCCTCATCGGTAGAGGGAGCGGTGCTTGGCGGCGCGGGGCGACGCTCGCCCCGCATCGCCCTTGCCTCATGAATATTCTTGATCGCCTTGGTGATGAACTCCTGAGCACCTGGCGCCTCGCGCCCTGTTCTCTTCTCGCGGAAGCGCGTGCTGAAACACGCCTCCACATGGTGCCCGAGCGCCTCCCTCGTGACATTGGCCAGGTCAGAGGCCCTCTAGAGGAGAGCCCCCGAGTCCAGCTTGAGAGGGTTGGGCGCACCTTCCTATGCGTGAGGGGAAGGCGCCCCATCCGTGGGCGCAGGTCCTGAGGCACGACCGTCGGGCGTCCCGCCCTCCTGAGGCCCCAGGGTGAGAAACTGCTTCTTCTTCTTTGGGACAGCCTCAGGTGGGTAGGCAAAGCCCTTGGCATCTGAGTTCTCAACCGCCACATCTTGGTAGGCGCGCTCGAGGGAGCACACTGCATCCTTCTCATTGTAGGCGACCGTGATGATGCCGGCGCTTCCTGGCATCTTGAGGACGTTGTAGCCGTGGTGGGTTGCTGCCAAGAACTTGGCCAAGGCCGGCCCGAGGATGGCATTGTACGGGAGACATATGTGGGTGACATCAAAGTCGATGAGCTTAGCGTGGTAGTTCTTACGATCGCTGAAGGTGACAGGGAGGCGGATCTGCCCTATCGGAGTGGTGGACTTGTTGACGGCTTCTCGCCCCTCGTTGGTTACCCCAAGTGGAAGGTTTGAGATGCAGTGTAGCGGTAGTTTTCCCTTGGCAAAGATACCAAGGATCGAATCCCCTGAGACTCCGATATTCAACAAGAAGGTATCAACTGCTAGCGGCGCAACTAGCGATTGACCAGACCTGCACACAAATACAAATAACTTTGCTCCCAACGAGTACAGAGAGGTTGTCAATCCCTCCGGCCTTGTCGTTTACAAAGGATCAAGCGCAAGAGATAATAGTGATAGGTATAACTGCAACTAGTAAGTAAGAACTGAAAGTAAATAGCGGATGTGATCAGTGATGGTAATATGGACCGGGGTCCCATGATGTTCACTAGTGATGTCTCTCTCCCAAAAGACGATAAAACAGCTAAGCGAGGTAAACGAATTACAGCTGGGCAATTGACAGGATTATGTGCGCAAACCAATGCTAACTATGCTGCAAAGAAAGGTAGAGGCTCAAAAGCATGGGAGGTACGCCAAGGTAAGTAGACCGAAATCCATCTGCATCTACTACTAATCATCTACCTTGAGATATCTATCCAGAACATCTCACTAGTATTAAGTTGCGAGTCCCACCCATAGTGTAAACTCAAAGCAATAGACAACTGCATTAAAAGAACTTTGCGTAAAGTAAACAATCCTTGCACCCGCGAGTACAAGCACCGTTGTTTTCCCCCTTGTGGCAACAGCACATCCCCTAGACTCATGTTTCTGTCACTCAAGCTAGTCATCGAGGGGCATGAACCCACAATCAAGCATAACGTTCCCTCTTGGAGTTACTACCTACTACTTGGCCAAAGCAATAAACAGCAACGGAGAACATGCAAGAATTACTCAAGAACATAAATATAAAAGAGGTAAATCAAATATATTACTCACACATAATCTGAACATAATCTCAGAATCCATCGGATGCCAGCAAACTCATCATAGCAACAGCATAAGGATTACATATGTGCCTCGATCATGTAGGGCAGCTCACGAGGTCTAATCGGTGAAGAACAAAGAGGGGAGGAGAACATCACATAGCTACTGGTCATGGACCCATGGTCCAAGGGAGACTACTCACAACTCATCCGGGAGGCGTCCATGGTGGTGGAGAGGCTCCTAGTGGTGATCCTCCCCTCCGGCAGGGTGCCGGGAAGAGTTCTCCTGGTGCTCCCGATCTTGGAAGCGCGGCGGCGGCGGAACAGAGATGGGATCGCGAAAAAGGGTTCCGTCCTCGAGGGTTTCGGGACGCGGTGTAATTATATGCCAAAGGGGGGCGTCAGAGGAGGCCAGGGGGGCCCAGGCGCCCTGGCGGCGCGGCCAGGAGGGGGGGGGGGGCGCCCTCTGGCCGCCTAGGGCCCTGGTGGCCCCCTCCGGCCCTACTTTGGCCGCATGGAAGCTTCCGGAACGCTGATTTTTTATATATTTTTCCCAGAAATTTTCTGGCAGTTTACGTAATGGGAAAACCTGAAATACAAAAACAGCAGAAAACAGAAACTGGCACTGGGGTGCACTGAGTTAATAGGTTAGTCCAAATATGATCAAAAGTGTATGGAAGTGCATAAATATCATAGCAATATCACACAAAAGAGGCATGGAGCAAGCAGAAATTATAGATACGTTTTGGACGTATCAACATCCCCAAGCTTAATTCCTGCTCGTCCTCGAGTAGGTAAATGATAACAAGCATAATTTCTGTGGTGACATGCTATTAACCATATAAGAACTTTTCACAGTCACATGACAAATGCTTACCTTGACAATGAATCTGTAGTAATTAAGTTGCCTCATGAGAATATCACAATGAACTGAAAGTTTTACAATATGATACTGAAACACTCAATAGATTTGTAGTGAGCATGGTGTGCAAACATGACAAAATGATATCTCGCTTGCCCCCTTTAGTGAAGCAAAACATAAATGCAGGGGCACCTCCAAAGTTTAAGTGACGACTAGATACAATGATTTCAGAATAAACGATATCATAGTCATGCAGAAGACAATGGTACTTTGGGACAATGCACATTACACTCAGAATGATAATCATGATCTCAATAGTTGGTGATTTAAAGAAAGAAGGTGGAGACTCTCAAACCGTGGCTTTTGTTGGCAAGGTTGAAAACCCGTGGTCGGAAACAAAAACTAAACATGTACCAGAGCTCTTGGTTTTAAAAACAGAGGTAATAGTTATTTTTTTAGAATATGCATATTTCGTCAACGAATGCTAGCAGATAACTCAATCACTTCTTGAGATGGACAAGTTTCGAGGAATGGCTCCCGCATGAGGACGATCACATCCTCTTAATCTCCTTTGTTTATCATGGCCAAAGTTTTCTGATTTCTCATGAACAAAGCGTGAAGGAGGGTTTGTTTGTTGTATATTTTTTAATGAGCCGGGCGCACTCTTTGCCAGTTCCTTCTCGTATTATGGGTTTGCACATTAGACATGCAATCCCGGGGTGAAGCTTGTACAACTTAAAAAGATCATGAATTAACTACTACTTCCTCATGAGCTAAAACAGAGGCACAAAAGAGAAATGCCTTTTTTGAATAATTTCGAGATGGTACATGAAAGTCTTCGTTAGGAATGGCAGGCAAATACCATGTTTAGGAAGGTATGGTGGACTCATATGGCATAACTGGTTTAAAGGATTTTGGATGCACAAGCAGTCAGTCCGCTTAGTACAGGCGAAGGTTAGCAAAAGACTGGGAGCGACCAACTAAAAGAGCAATGACGGTCATAATCATGCAGAGCGACAAAGCAACATTGAATCGGGCATGGAAGTTATATCACTACTCAGAAATTAAAGATCATCAAGGCTTGATAGACTTTCTTTACAGTCTTACATATGCGTGAGCATACGCCAAGTCAATCAAAATAAATTCTTGGAGGAAGATATCACTAAACCATACCACATCATAGGCAAACAAATCATGTAGGTACTTCAATAACACATTAAGAACCCCCCCAGCTATTTGAGACTAACCATAAGAAAACATGAACTACTAAGCACCATTATGCACATAGCATTTTTATCATAGACATATCAACCAGTGCAACAGAAGCCAACTCTCTTAACAAGATAAGCATGATAACTCAAGAGAGTTCCAGCGACCAACTAAACAAAAGCTCTTCAAAAAGTAAAGCATGAAAACTAAGAGCTGAACATGATAGTAGCTATTGAAAGACAAAGAACACACACAACAAAGATAGACATGAAAATTCTATGTTGTGTTCTAGGTTGAAGTGGAGCGTGTTTCTCTCCCACACAAAGAAAGCTGAGTTCCAACTCGTTATGAACAACAAGCAAAGCTAAAGAAAACTAAAAAGGATACTAAAAGCAAGACGCTCCAAGCATAGCACATAACACATGAAGTGATCAAAATATAGTGGAACGAAAGACGAACTGATAATTGTTGATGGAGAAGGGGATGCACGGGGGCATCCCCAAGCTTAGACGCTTGAGTCTTCTTGAATATTTCTTGGGGGTGCACGGGGGCATCCCCAAGCTTGAGCGTTTGACACTCCTGAATCTTTTTATCATCTTCCCTCGCACACTTGAAAACTCCCTTCATACATAACTCATCATAATCTGATTAGCGAGGTTAGTACCCTTAATAAAATAATTTTCCCTTGCTGGAAATAAGGATATTCTTGAAGGTCTACTGTTTCTCAAGATTGCCAAAAGGTTTTTGCAAAGAAAAAGCAAGCTCAAGGTTTGCAAAACGAAGGAAAGGCAAAACAGGATAAAATCTGTGAAAAACAGACCAGCAGGTAGTAAATAATTTTTTCGGGGCACTTCTGCAACTCAAATAAAAAAACTCAGAACAGACGCCCGAAAGCCAATTGTATAGAGCACGCTGTCGAGAAAATTCAGACCAAAAAGATGATCTGGTGATTTTATACGAATTTTTCTGTCCAAGGACAGAATCTGTTTCCTGGACAACACGTCACAACTTTTGAACTTTCTTGCAATCAGAGGCTACACTTGGCACAAAGCTGAAAAGTAAAGATACAATGATGATGCTACTGTAGTAACAACATCAAGACACAACAAAAGCAAAATAAAATTTTATTCATTGTGGGCTGCCTCCCAAAAGCGCTTTCTTTTATGCCTTTAAGCTAGGCATAATGCAAAGAGATCAAGTCTTATCAAGAGTAAAAGAATAGCTAGCCCGTATAACGGACTCAAAAGGTAACTTAATCTTCTTTCTAGGGAAGTGTTCCATCCCTTTCTTGAGAGGAAATTGGAATCTTATATTCCCCTCTTTCATGTCAATGATGGCACCAACGGTGCGAAGAAAAGGACGTCCCAAAATAATTGGACAAGAAGGTTCTCATTCAATGTCCATAATAGTAAAATCAACGGGAACATAATTGTCATTGACAATGATAAGAACATCGTCGATCCTCCCCAAGGGTTTCTTTATGGAAGAATCAACAAGACGAACACCAAAAGAACAAGAATCAAAAGGTTTCAATTTAAGCATATCATATATTCTTTTGGGCATAACGGAGGTACTAGCTCCAACATCACATAATGCATAGCAAGAGAAGTTATTCAACTTAATTTTAATCATAGGATCCCAACCATCTTCTAGCTTTCTAGGTATGGAGGCTTCTACCCTAAGTTTCTCCTCCCTAGCTTTGATGAGAGCATTAGTGATATGCTCGATGAAGGCAAGGTTAAGTGTGCTAGTGCGGGGATCTCTAGACATCTTGTGAAGGAAATCAATAACTTCGGTAAGGGTGCAATTATCAAAATCAAGGTCACTACTATCAAGTAAAGTGGTAGTGGTGTCCTTTAGGCTCACTTGTTTGGTAGTTTCTATGGTCATAGCATCACCATTAATAGGTCCAACGGGACCAGGAGTGCATTGGGTACTAAGAGTTTGGATATCCTCAACAACTTGGATAGTAGCAACAGTGTGGTGGGTAGGAAGGTTCTTAATTCTATCTTCTTCCTCCTTTTCTGTAGCCCATCTCTCTTTAAGTTTAGCCAACATCCTAATGTTTTCATTAATTTGCACTTGAATAGCATTCATAGGAGTGGTCTTCCTCTCTTCAAGAGGGGAAGTTCTAATTTTAAGCAACTCTACCTCATGGGCTAAATTGTCTACCTTCGAAGAGAGATCATCTAGTTTGGCTAGTTTTTCTTCTACATTCTTATTAAAGGCTTTTTGGGTAGTGATGAAATCTTTAAGCATACTCTCTAGTTCAGAAGTGCAGTTCTTGGTGCTAGGATAAGCATTGTTGTTCCCATAGGAATTAGAGGGGAACGGTCTAGGATTGCTACCAAAATTACTCCTATAAGCATTGTTATTGAAATTGTTTCTAGAGATAAAGTTCACATCTACTTGTTCTTGAGCAATCAAAGAATTTAAAGGAACATCACGAGGATCAATAGAAGATTGCTTGGAAAGTAGAGACATGATCAAGTCAACTTTTTCATTTAGGGAGGAAATCTCCTCGACAGAGTTTACCTTCCTACCTGTTGGAGCGCGTTCGGTGTGCCATTGGGAATAATTGGTCATCATCTCATCGAGAAGCTTCGTGGCAGCACCAAGTGTAGTTGACATAAAGGTTCCTCCCGCGGCCGAATCTAACAAGTTCCGCGATGTAAAGTTCAAGCCTGCATAAAAAGTTTGGATAACCATCCAAGTAGTCAAACCATGAGTAGGGCAGTTCTTGACAAGAGATTTCATGCGTTCCCAAGCTTGGGCAACGTGTTCATTATCCAATTGTTTAAAATTCATTATGCTACTCCTTAGTTGGATAATTTTAGCAGGGGGATAGTACTTTCCAATAAAGGCATCCTTGCACTTGTCCCAAGAATCTATGCTATTTCTAGGCAAGGATTGAAACCAAATTTTAGCTCCTCCTCTCAAGGAGAAAGGAAAAAGCTTAAGCTTAACAATATTACCATCTATTTCTTGGTACTTTTGCATATCACAGAGTTCAACAAAATTGTTTAAGTGCAAAGCAGCATCATCTCCAGCACCGGAGAATTGATCTTTCATAACTAAGTTTAGTAAAGCAGGTTTACTTTCATAAGAAGGTGCTGAAGTGGCAGGTGTAGTGATAGGCGTGCAAATAAAGTCATCGTTGTTATGACTAGTGAAGTCACACAACTTGGTGTTCTCGGTGGAACCCATAGCAGCAAGCAAGCAAGATAACTATTTTTGTGATTTTCGATAAAGGATACTAAAGCAAAAACTGAAAGGTAAACTAACAAGACTAAAAAGCAAAGGTAAAAGATATCGTGCAACTCCCCTATCTTGAAGAGTGGAGTCTCCGGCAACGGCGCCATAAAACTTTGCTTGATGGCTTCTCGCCCCTCGTTGGTTACCCCAAGTGGAAGGTTTGAGATGCAGTGTAGCGGTAGTTTTCCCTTGGCAAAGATACCAAGGATCGAATCCCCTGAGACTCCGAGGTTCAACAAGAAGGTGTCAACTGCTAGCGGTGCAACTAGCGATTGACCGGACCTGCACACAAATACAAATAACTTTGCTCCCAACGAGTACAGAGAGGTTGTCAATCCCTCCGGCCTTGTCGTTTACAAAGGATCAAGCGCAAGAGATAATAGTGATAGTTATAACGGCAACTAGTAAGTAAGAACTGAAAGTAAATAGGGGATGTGATCAGTGATGGTAATATGGACCGGGGTCCCATGATGTTCACTAGTGATGTCTCTCTCCCAAAAGACAATAAAGCAGCTAAGCGAGGTAAACGAATTACAGCTGGGCAATTGACAGGATTATGTGCGCAAACCAATGCTAACTATGCTGCAAAGAAAGGTAGAGGCTCAAAAGCATGGGCGGTACGCCAAGGTAAGTAGACCGAAATCCATCTGCATCTACTACTAATCATCTACCTTGAGATATCTATCCAGAACATCTCGCTGGTATTAAGTTGCGAGTCCCACCCATAGTGCAAACTCGAAGCAACAGACAACTGCATTAAAAGAACTTTGCGTAAAGTAAACAATCCTTGCACCCGTGAGTACAAGCACCGTTATTTTCCCCCTTGTGGCAACAACACATCCCCTAGACTCATGTTTCTGTCACTCAAGCTAGTCATCGAGGGGCATGAACCCACAATCAAGCATAACGTTCCCTCTTGGAGTTACTACCTACTACTTGGCCAAAGCAATAAACAGCAACGGAGAACATGCAAGAATTACTCAAGAACATAAATATAAAAGAGGTAAATCAAATATATTACTCACACACAATCTGAACATAATCTCATAATCCATCGGATCCCAGCAAACTCATCATAGCAACAGCATAAGGATTACATATGTGCCTCGATCATGTAGGGCAACTCACGAGGTCTAATCGGTGAAGAACAAAGAGGGGAGGAGAACATCACATAGCTACTGGTCATGGACCCATGGTCCAAGGGAGACTACTCACAACTCATCCGGGAGGCGTCCATGGTGGTGGAGAGGCTCCTAGTGGTGATCCTCCCCTCCGGCAGGGTGCCGGGAAGAGTTCTCCTGGTGCTCCTGATCTTGGAAGCGCGGCGGCGGCGGAACAGAGATGGGATCGCGAAAAAGGGTTCCGTCCTCGAGGGTTTCGGGATGCGGTGTAAATATATGCCAAAGGGGGGCGTCAGAGGAGGCCAGGGGGGCCCAGGCGCCCTGGCGGCGCGGCCAGGAGGGGGGGGGGGGCGCCCTCTGGCCGCCTGGGGCCCTGGTGGCCCCCCTCCGGCCCTACTTTGGCCACATGGAAGCTTCCGGAACGCTGATTTTTTATATATTTTTCTCGGAATTTTTCTGGCAGTTTACGTAATGGGAAAACATGAAATACAAAAACAGCAGAAAACAGAAACTGGCACTGGGGTGCACTGAGTTAATAGGTTAGTCCAAATATGATCAAAAGTGTATGGAAGTGCATAAATATCATAGCAATATCACACAAAAGAGGCATGGAGCAAGCAGAAATTATAGATACGTTTTGGACGTATCAGCTGTCGGTCACTCCTGAGAAGGTCTTGGTAGGCTGAAGCTGGTTATATGGCATTTGGTGCGCGTCGAGGGTCTCAACAGAGAGGACGTTGAGTCCTGCACCGTGATGACTACTAGAACTACATTGGTATTTCCCCAAAGATGAAGGGATGATGCAGTATAGCAGCGGTAGGTATTTCCCTCGGTAATGAAACCAAGGTCATCGAACCGGTAGGAGAACTAAGCAACACAACGTAAATAGAACCTACACACAAATAACAAATACTCGCAACCCGACGTGTAAAAGGGGTTGTCAATCCCTTTCGGGTAACGAACGTTAGAGGGATATAAATATTGATAGATCGAACGCCAAATAAGATAAATTGCAGCAAGGTATTTTTGGGTTTTTGGTTTAATAGATCTGAAAATAAAAGCAAAGGAAAAATGGATCGTAAAGGCAAATAATATTGGAAGGGTCCCGGGGGCCATAGATTTTACTAGTGGCTTCTCTCGAGAAAAATAGCAAACGGTGGGAAAACAATTAATGTTGGGCAATTGATAGAACTTCAAATAATCATGACGATATCCTGGCAATGATCATTATATAGGCATCACGTCCAAGATTAGTAGGCCGACTCCTGCCTGCATCTACTACTATTACTCCACACATCGACCGCTATCCAGCATGCATCTAGTGTATTAAGTTCATGTAGAAACGGAGTAACGCAATAAGAATGATGACATGATGTAGACAAGATCTATTTATGTAGAAATAGACCCCATCGTTTTATCCTTAGTAGCAACGATACATACGTGTCGGTTCCCCTTCTGTCACTGGGATCAAGCACCGTAAGATCGAACCCACTACAAAGCACCTCTTACCATTGCAACATAAAGAGACCAAGTTGTCCAAACAAAACCCAATATTGGAGAAGAAATACGAGGCTATAAGCAATCATGCATATAAGAGATCAAAGAAGACTCAAATAACTTTCATGGATATAAAAAGATAGATCTGATCATAAACTCAAAGTTCATCGGATCCTAACTAACACACCGCAAAAAGAGTTACATCATATGGATCTCCAAGAGACCATTGTATTGATAATCAAAAGAGAGGGAGAAAGCCATTTAGCTACTAACTACGGACCCGTAGGTCTACAAGGAACTACTCATGCATCATCGGAGAGGCACCAATAGAGATGGTGAACCCCTCCATGATGGTGTCTAGATTGGATCTTGTCAGGGATATTACTAGCAGGTATAAACCGGCTAGGGAGATCCAGATTATGTTAATATAGTTGTATTATCATAAGCCCAGTAGGTTATGAGTTAGAGGTTACGGCCCGCGGAGGCTTAGGGCCCATATGTAAAGTTTACAGTTTATAAACCGTCCTATCATGTAACTTGAGGTATAAGGAGGAAAGAGTAGAGACCGAGGCGGACACGATTATGAGCCGGCCTCGGGACTCTGTAAACCGGACCGGGCGTTGCCTCCTATATAAAGGGACGACCCAACGACGGTTCAAGGACAAGCAACAACCCGTCGAGACACAGGCAAGCAATCTGCTCCCTGTTCATCGACACCCAAGCAATACCAAACCAAACTAGACGTAGGATTTTACCTTCATCGAAGGGGCCGAACTAGTATAAACCCTCTGTGTTCTTTGTGTGCTTTAACCTCTTCAAGCTAACCCGCGCGATGGCTCCACACCTAAGTCCTCTAAACCGGACATCTGCTGTGCCAATTCCACGACAGTTCGCGCCCACCGTGGGGCTATCGCACGATGGTTTCGAGTTCTTGAAGGGCAGCTTTGAAGGACTCAAGGGTTATGCGGCCGGCCGGATGACCAAGAGTCGCCGCGGCCGGATCTACATCGATGACGCAGGCTGGGGCCCTGAGGCCGATTCAATCGAATACGGGTACCGAGTCCCCTTCGGCGGCATCCACGTCTTCATCGGCAAGATTGGTGAACCGGGACCTGAGCCGGACAGCTTTCCCAACATCGTCGAGCCGGCTCAGCGTGCGAGATCGGCCCGGATTCAGCCCGCCATGAAGCGTGTTTTCGTTGGAGCAATACATGGAGTCCAAGCCGAGGACGGATCGGATTCTGGTGGCGAGACAGTTGTCTACTCTGATGATGAATCTTCATCCGAAGAGACCGAATCTTTGTATCTGTTGCAGGACGGTCGATCTGGGGGTGTATCCGATGGTGATACTATTTCGGACCCCTTTGATCCGCCAAACCGGGTGGCTGTCTTCATGGCCGGATCACAGTCTGCGCAGCAGCCTACGGCGACTGGGGCGTTCACAGCAGAGGTAGCTGGTGCAGGGGCGAGCAACCAAGCCCCCTCACCATCTGACGCTCTATCCACCTTGGTTGAGGAGTTGACAGCCCGCGCAATATCAGAGGTGGCTCCTGCCAACAAGGTACAACATGATGCGGAGATCCTTCAGCTAAAGGGCCGGATCGAGCAAGCTAAGCGGGATTTGGATGCAGAGAAAGCCATGATAGTAACAAGGCAAGCAGAGCTAGATTCCCAAGCTTTCCGGCTCAGGATTGATCAGGCCTCTGCGTAGGAGGTAAGGAACAGAAGGTATCAAACTCGTCTACCGCTGGTCTATGAGGCGATGAATCTCTTCGGCACACCAGGAGCGGGAGCCAGTAATAACCTAGAAGTGAACCAGAGAGGAGCACCAACAGCAGGCGCACCGGTTCAGCAACCGACCGCGGAGCAAAATCGTCAGGTTGTGCCCACGCCGCACATCCCCACACCTCCTAGCCATTATTCAAACCCTTTGGATAACATTGTCGCCGCCGCTTCACGACTGGCCGCTTTACCCATTGAGGGGACATCCCCCGTAGCGATGGAAGCACGCAGGGTCAAGGAATTGCTGGAGACATCGTTGACACAGCAGCATGCGTACTCTTACAGCAGGGAGAGAATTCATTCCACACCCCGCCATAGCAGGAGTTACACTAGGCGTTGGGATGAACCGGAAGTGTCCAGCAGCGAGCGGAGACGTCACCATCACAGGCAAGATAATCCGGCAGGAGCAGAGGCGCACGCCCAGGAGGTAATGAACCGGGCCAGACCTACTGCCCGCGAGGATATCCGCCAAATGACACCGGTTCACCCAACCACATCAGAGACGGGAGTCACGGTGAGTTCTTTTGGAGTACAGTGTCTTGTTCCCGCTTTACGAAGCGTAAGGTTACCCAAGGACTTCAAAGGTCCGCGCAAGGTGCCTAACTATACGGCAGATCTGGCTCCAGAGGCTTGGATCGAGAGCTATGAGATGGCCATGGAGATGCTAGATGTGGATGAAGCGGCGTGCGCAAAGTATTTTACCATGATGCTCGAGGGTACAACCCGGACATGGTTAAAGGGCTTACCACCTAACTCCATCGGATCATGGGGTGAGCTGCGTCGCCAGTTTATCAAAAATTTCAAAGACACGTGCAAGAAACCGATGTCAATAGTGGACTTGGCGGCATGTGTTCAAGGAGAACAGGAGCCTACGAGCACCTGGGTACGGCAAGTGTCAAAAATCCTACACTCTTCCAATAGCATCAATCCCAGTACGGCAATAGTGACACTGGAAAACAATTGCCGGTTTGAGTCTCTGAAGCTGATGTTGGGACGGCTCAAGCGGGATTGAAATGACATGGGGACACTCATGAGCGCTCTGGTGAAGTACGGGGACTCTGATAACACTAAATACCCAGAGGCAGAGGGAGACAAATCCGGGAAAGCAAACAAGGCTGGTAAACTGGCGCAGGCTAATCCGGCAGGAACAAGCTTCAATGGTAAGCGAAAGGCAGAAGGCAACTCTGATTTCGTGGCCAATACCAATGTTAAAGGAAACTTTCAACGCCGCAAGGGTAGGCCACCTCCACGGAGCGGCGGAGGGTTCATTAATCTGGATCAACAGTTGAACGAGCCTTTCCCGAAGCATAGCACGGAGGAACGCCCAGCTAAACATACATGGGGGCAATGCCGGGTCATGGTAGAGGCCATGAGACAGGCCAAATTTGACAACGAACCACCGGGCGGCGGCTCAGGTCCCGGTTTTCATGGTCCGGGTCACCAGGGTAATGGTTCCGGATCAGGGTATCATGGCGGCAACAATAGCTACAACCAAGGAAACCACCAGCAGCATGGTCAGGGCGGTTACAATAACCAAGGAAACCACCAGCACGGTTAGGGTAGTCACAATAACCAAGGCAATCAGCAGCGCCAGCAGCAACAGCAATCCGGATATCATAGTAATCCGAAAGAGCTAAGCAGTGGACAATACCATGTGTTTACCACGAGTTTGTGCAGAAGAGATCAAAAAATCCTAAAGCGGGCGGTACACACAGTTGAACCGGCAACACCACGTTTCCTGCGCTGGTTGGGTGGCCGCACCCCTAGGGGTGGGAAACCCTAAGGGGGGCGCAGCCCCTCCCTTCCCCCTATATATATGTGTGGTTTGGGGCTGCCCATAACATGGTTTTGACCTCTGTCGCTTGGCGCAGCCCTACCTCTCTCCCTCCTCGTCTCTCGCAGTGCTTGGCGAAGCCCTGCCGGAGTCCCGCGCTCCTCCACCACCACCACGCCGTCGTGCTGCTGTTGGATGGAGTCTTCCCCAACCTCTCCCTCTATCCTTGCTAGATCAAGTCATGGGAGATGTCATCGGGCTGCACGTGTGTTGAACGCGGAGGCGCCGTTGTTCGGCGCTTAGATCGGAATCAACCGCGATCTGAATCGCAGCGAGTACGACTCCTTCATCCGTGTTCTTGCAACACTTCCGCATCGCGATCTACAAGGGTATGTAGATGCACTCCCCTCTCCCTCGTTGCTAGATTACTCCATAGATAGATCTTGGTGATGCGTAGGAATTTTTTTGATTTTCTACTACGATCCCCAACAGTGGCATCATGAGCTAGGTCTATGCGTAGTTTCTTGCACGAGTAGAACACAAAGTAGTTGTGGGCGTGGATTTGTCAATTTACTTGCCGTTACTAGTCTCATCTTGATTCGGCGGCATCGTGGGATGAAGCGGCCCGGACCGACCTTACACGTACTCTTACGTGAGACAGGTTCCACCGTCTGACATGCACTAGTTGCATAAGGTGGCTAGCGGGTGTCTGTCTCTCCCACTTTAGTCGGATCGGATTCGATGAAAAGGGTCCTTATGAAGGGTAAATATAAATTGGCATATCACGTTGTGGTTTTGGCGTAGGTAAGAAACGTTCCTGCTAGAAACCTATAGTAGCCACATAAAAACTTGCAACAACAATTAGTGGACGTCTAACTTGTTCTTGCAACATGTGCCGTGTGATGTGATATGGCCAAAAGGATGTGATGAATGATATATATGTGATGTATGAGATTGATCATGTTCTTGTAATAGGAATCACGACTTGCATATCGATGAGTATGACAACCAGCAGGAGCCATAGGAGTTGTCTTATTTTATTGTATGACGTGCGTGTCACTGAAAACGCCAAGTAATTACTTTACTTTATTGCTAACCATTAGCCATAGTAGTAGAAGTAATGTTTGGCGAGACAACTTCATGAAGACACGATGATGGAGATCATGGTGTCATGCCGGTGACAAAGATGATCATGGTGCCCCGAAGATGAAGATCAAAAGGAGCAAAATGATATTGGCCATATCATGTCACTTTATTTGATTGCATGTGATGTTTATCATGTTTTACATCTTATTTGCTTAGAACGACGGTAGTGAATAAGATGATCTCTCACTAAAATTTCAAGAATTGTGTTCCCCCTAACTGTGCACCGTTGCTAAGGTTCGTTGTTCCGAAGCACCACGTGATGATCGGGTGTGATAGGTTCTAACGTTCGCATACAACGGGTGTAAGCCAGATTTACGCACACGATACACTTAGGGTTGACTTGACGAGCCTAGCATGTACAGACATGGCCTCGGAACACGGAAGACTGAAAGGTCGAACATGAGTCGTATAGAAGATACGATCAACATGAAGATGTTCACCGTTGATGACTAGTCCGTCTCACGTGATGATCGGACACGGCCTAGTCGATTCGGATCATGTATCACTTAGATGACTAGAGAGATGTCTATCTGAGTGGGAGTTCATTAGATGAACTTAATTTTCATGAACAATAGTCTAAGTTGTCTTCGCAAATTATGTTGTAGACCAATAACTGCGTTGTAGCTCCCTGTTTAATACGATCCTAGAGAAAGACTAAGTTGAAAGATATTGTAAGCAATGATGCGGACTGGGTCCATAGTCCGAGGAGTGTCCTCACTGCTGCACAGAAAGCTTACGTCTTTGATGCACCGCTCGATGTGCAAACCCCTACAACGTTGTCTGTGGATGTTGTGAACACCTGACAGACACGTCCTGATGACTACTTGATAGTTTAGTGCACCATACTTTACGGCTTAGAATCGGGATTCCAATGACATTTTGAACGTCATAGAACATATGAGATGTTCTAAGAGCTGAAATTGGGATTTCAAGCTCATGCCCGTGTTGAGAGGTATGAGACCTCTGACAAGTTCTTTTGCCAAAAAGATGGAGGAGAATAGCTCAACTAGTAAGCATGTGCTCAGAATGTCTGGGTGCTAAAATCACTTGAACAAAGTGGGAGTTAATCTTCCGTATGAGATAGTGGTTGACTGAATTCTCTAGACACTATCACCAAGCTACTAGAACTTCGTGATGAACTATGACATGCAAAGGATGGATATGATCCCGGAGCTATTAGCGGTTCTTAAGACCGCAAAAGTAGAAATCAAGAAGGAGCATCAAGTGTTGATGGTTTAACAAGACCACTGGCTTCAAAAAGGGGCAAGGGCTAGAAGGGAAACTTCATGAATGACAAACCAGTTGTCGCTCTAATGAAGGAACCCAAGGTTGAACCCAAACCTCGAGACTAAGTGCTTCTATTGTAAGGGGAACAGTCACATGGTAGCGGAACTACCCCGTAGATATGATAGCTGGCAACTTGAACAAAGTATATTTGATATACGTGTTATTGATGTGTACCTTACTAGTACTCCTTGTAGCACCTGGGTATTGGATACCGGTTCAGTTGCTATTATTAGTGACTTGAAGCAAAAGCTACGGAATGAACGACGACTAGCTAAGGGCGAGGTGACGATGGGTGTTGGAAGTGTTTCCAAGGTTGATAAGATCACCATCGCATGGTCCCTCTATTTTCGAGATTAGTGTTGAACCTAGATAAATGTTATCAGGTGTCTACGTTGAGCATGAATGTGATTAGATCATGTTCATTGCAATACGGTTATTCATTTAAGTCAGAGAATAATGGTTATTCTGTTTACATGAATAATACCTTTATGGTCATGCACCCAATGGTTTGTTGAATCTCGATCATAGTAATACACATGATGATAATATTAATGCCAAAAGATGTAGAGTTAATAATGATAGTACCACTTTCTTGTGGCACTGTCGCTTAGGTCATTTTGGCATAAAATGCATGAAGAAACTCCATGCTGATGGATGTTTGGAGTCACTTGATTTTGAATCGCTTGACACATGCGAGCCATGCCTCATGGGCTGGATGACTAAGATCCCGTGTTCAGGTACAATGAAACGGGCAAGTGACTTGTTGGAAATCATACATGCTGATGTGTGTAATCCAATGAGAATTAAGGCGTGTGGTGGATATTGTTATTTTCTCATCTTCACTGACGATTTGAGTAGATATGGGTATATTTACTTAATGAAGCAAAAGTCTGAAACGTTTGAGAAGTTCAAGAAATTTCAGAGTGAAGTTAAGAATCATCATAACAAGAAGATCATGTTCCTACGATTTGATCAAGGGGAGATTTTCTGAATTATGAGTTTGGCAATCACTTAAGACATTGTGGAATTGTTTCGCAGTTGAAGCCACCTGGAACACCACAGCGTAATGGTGTGTCCGGACGTCGTAATCGAACCTTATGAGATATGGTGCGATCTATGATGTCTCTTACAGATCTACCGCTATTATTTTGAGGTTATGCATTAGAGACAGATGCACTCACTTTAGATAGGGCACCATCTAAGTCCGTTGGGACGACGCCGTATGAACTATGGTTTGGCAAGAAACCAAAGTTGTCATTTCTCAATGTTTGGGGCCGCGATGCTTATGGCTTTAGCCGAAAAAAGCTCGAACCCAAAGCGGACAAATACATCTTCATGGGATACCCAAAGGTAACAGTTGGGTATACCTTCTATGTCAGATCCAAGGACAAAAATGTTTGTCGCTAAGAACGGGTCCTTTCTCGAGAAGGAGTTTCTCTCAAAAGATTTGAGTGGGAGGAAGATAGAACTTGATGAGGTTGTCGAACCCTCACTTCAACCGGAGAGTAGTGCAACACAGAAAGATGTTTCTGTGGAACCTACGACTGTTGAAGAGGAAACTAATGATAGTGATCATGAAGCTTCAGATCAAGTTGCTATCGAACCTCGTAGGTCGACAAGGATATGTACTACTCCTGAGTGGTACGGTGATCCTGTCTTAGAGGTCATGTTGTTGGACAACGATGAACCTACGAACTATGGAGAAGCGATGGTGGGCCCGTATTCCGACAAATGGTTAGAAGCCAAGAAATCCGAGATAGGATCCATGTATGAAAACAAAGTATGGACTTTGGTGGACTTGCACGATGATCGTCAAGCCATTGAGATAAATGGATCTTTAAGAAGAAGACGGATGTGGACGGTAATGTCACCGTCTATGAAGCTCGACTTGTGGCAAAAAGTTTTTCACAAGTTCAAGGAGTTGACTACGATGAGATTTTCTCACCCGTAGCGATTCTTAAGTCCGTCAGAATCATGTTAGCATAAGCTGCATTTATGAAATATGGCAGATGGATGTCAAAACAAGTTTCCTTACCAGTTTTCATAAGGAAAGGTTGTATGTGATACAATTAGAAAGGTTTTGTCGATCCTAAGGATGCTAAAAGGTATGCTAGCTCCAGTGATCCTTCCATGGACTAGAGCAAGCATCTCGGAGTCGGAATATACGCTTTGATGGAGTGATCAAAGTTTTTGGGTTTATACAAAGTTTGTTAGAAACTTGTATTTACAATAAAGTGAGTGGGAGCACTACAACATTTCTGATAAGTATATGTGAATGACATATTGTTGATCCGTAATGATGTAGAATTTCTGGAAAGCGTAAAGGGTTGTTTGAAAGGAGTTTTTCAAAGGAAGACCTGGATAAAGGTGCTTACATATTGGGCATCAAGATCTATAGAGATAGATCAAGACGCCTGATGATACTTTCAAAAGAACACACACCTTGGCATGATTTTGAATGAGTTCAAAATAGATCAGTCAAAGAAGGATTTCTTGCCTGAGTTGTAAGGTGTGAAGTTGAGTAAGACTCAAAGCTTGACCATGACAGAAGAAAGAGGAAGGACGAAGGTCGTCCCCTAGGCTTTTGTCATAGGTTCTATACGGTATGCCATGATAAGTACCGCACCTGATGTGTGCCTTGCCACATGTCTGGCAAGAGGGTACAAAGGTGATCCAGGAGTGGATCACTAGATAGTGGTCAAAATTATCCTTAGAGGAATAAGGAAATGTTTCTCATTTATGGAGGTGATAAAGAGTTCGACGTAAAGAGTTACGTCGATGCAAGCTTAACACCTATCCGTATAACTCTGAGTGGAGATACCGGATACGTATAATGGAGCAACAGTTTGGAATACCTCCAAGTGGAACGTGGTAACAACATCTACGATATGCATAAAGTTTTGCGAAGTACATAGGGATCTGAATGTTGCAGACCCGTTGACTACAATCTCTCTCACAAGCATAACATGATCAAACCCAGAACTCATTGAGTGTTAATCACATATTGATGTGAACTAGATTACTGACTCTAGTAAACTCTTTGGATGTTGGTCACATGGCGATGTGACCTGTGAGTGTTAATCACATGGCGATGTGAACTAGATTATTGACTCTAGTGCAAGTGGGAGACTGTTGGAAATATGCCCTAGAGGCAATAATAAATTTGTTATCATTATATTTCCTTGTTCATGATAATCGTTTATTATCCATGCTAGAATTGTATTGATAGGAAACTCAGATACATGTGTGGATACATAGACAAACACCATGTCCCTAGTAAGCCTCTAGTTGACTAGCTCGTTGATCAACAGATGGTCACGGTTTCCTGACCATGGACATTGGATGTCATTGATAACGGGATCACATCATTAAGAGAATGATGTGATGGACAAGACCCAATCCTAAGCCTAGCACAGATCGTGTAGTTCGTATGCTAAAGCTTTTCTATATGTCAAGTATCTTTTCCTTAGACCATGAGATTGTGCAACTCCCGGATACCGTAGGAATGCTTTGGGTGTACCAAACGTCACAACGTAACTGGGTGGCTATAAAGGTGCACTACAGGTATCTCTGAAAGTGTCTGTTGGGTTGGCATGAACCGAGAATGGGATTTGTCACTCCGTATGACGGAGAGGTATCTCTGGGCCCACTCGGTAGGACATCATCATAACGTGCACAATATGTGATCAAGGAGTTGATCATGGGATGATGTGTTACGGAACGAGTAAAGAGACTTGCCGGTAACGAGATTGAGCAAGGTATCGGTATACCGACGATCGAATCTCGGGCAAGTGCTATACCGATAGACAAAGGGAATCATATACGGGATTGATTGAATCCTTGACATCGTGGTTCATCCGATGAGATCATCGTGGAACATGTGGGAGCCAACATGGGTATCCAGATCCCGCTGTTGGTTATTGGTCGAAGAGTTGTCTCGGTCATGTCTGCATGGTTCCCGAGCCCGTAGGGTCTACACACTTAAGGTTCGATGACGCTAGGGTTATAGGGAAAGTATGAACGCGGTTACCGAATGTTGTTCGGAGTCCCGGATGAGATCCTGGACGTCACGAGGAGTTCCGGAATGGTCCGGAGGTAAAGATTCATATATGGGAAGTCCCGTTTTGGTCACCGGAAAGGTTTCGGGCGCTATCGGTAGCGTACCGGGACCACCGGGAGGGTCCCGGGGGTCCACCGGGTGGGGCCACCGGCCCCATAGGGCTGCATGGGCCAAGTGTGGGAGGGGACCAGCCCCAGGTGGGCTGGTGCGCCCCCCACCAGGGCCCAAGGCGCCTCCAAGAGGGGAGGGGGGCAAACCCTAGGGCAGATGGGCCCTAGGGCCCAATCTGGTGACCCCTCTCCCTCTCCCCCTCTGGCCGCCACCCCTAGATGGGATCTAGGGTGGCCGCATCCCTAGGGGTGGGAAACCCTAAGGGGGGCGCAGCCCCTCCCTTCCCCCTATATATATGTGAGGTTTGGGGCTGCCCACAACATGGTTTTGACCTCTGTCGCTTGGCGCAGCCCTACCTCTCTCCCTCCTCGTCTCTCGCAGTGCTTGGCGAAGCCCTGCTGGAGTCCCGCGCTCCTCCACCACCACCACGCCGTCGTGCTGCTGTTGGATGGAGTCTTCCCCAACCTCTCCCTCTCTCCTTGCTGGATCAAGGCGTGGGAGACGTCATCGGGCTGCACGTGTGTTGAACGCGGAGGCGCCGTTGTTCGGCGCTTAGATCGGACTCAACCACGATCTAAATCGCAGCGAGTATGGCTCCTTCATCCGCGTTCTTGCAACGCTTCCGCATCGCGATCTACAAGGGTATGTAGATGCACTCCCCTCTCCCTCATTGCTAGATTACTCCATAGATAGATCTTGGTGATGCGTAGGAAATTTTTTGATTTTCTACTACGATCCCCAACAGTGCCCCCCTCGGGGCACCCCCTAGGTGTAGCTCTGGCCCAATGGGTGTCTTCTGGCACAAAAAAAATCTCCCGAAAGTTTTGCGGTGTTTGGACTCCGTTTGATATTGATTTCCTGCGATGTAAAAAACATGCATAAAACATCAACTGGCACTTGGCACTATGTCAGTAGGTTAGTACCAAAAAAATGATATAAAGTGACTATAAAATGATTGTAAACCATCCAAGAATGATAATAATTATAGATATGTTGGAGACGTATCAACATCCCCAAGCTTAATTCCTGCTCGTCCTCGAGTAGGTAAATGATAAAAACTGAATTTTTGATGTGGAATGCTGCCTATCATGTCATATCATATCCTTTCTTTATAGCATGGACATTTGGACTTTTATATGGTTCAAAGCAATAGTCTAGTTTTGACATGAGATTTAAATACTCAATCATATCCACAAGCAACCATGTCTTTCAAAATATCAATGCTAAAATAAGTTATCCCTAGCCCATTATGCTCAACCATTGATCCATTCATGAAACACACTCGCACATTAGTCACACCCAATGCTCAAGTACGATCATAGTGTTTCCTAGTTGGTGCTTTACAAGAGAAGATGGAGACTCAAATTCAAAAACAAAAATTGCATAAGTAAAAGAAAGGCCCTTCGCAGAGGGAAGTAGGGATTTGTAGAGGTGCCAGAGCTCAAAGTTTAAATTGAGAGATAAAATTATTTTGCGTGGCATACTTTTCCCACCAACGAAAATTACTTAAGGTTCCCAACACTTTCCATGCTAGATATATCATAGGCGGTTCCCAAACATAAAGTAAAGTTTATTCCTTTTCCACCAAACTTTCGCAAGCCATGGCTAGCCGAATCCACGGTTGCCTTCCACACCAACACTTTCCAAGGAATTTATTATTTGACAACATAAAGTAAATTTGTTTTTCATTTCGGGACTAGGCATCTCTAATACCTTTGACTTACTCTTGTGCAATGACAAGTGAATAAACACTCATCGTGATAATAACACATCTAGCATGGAAAATATTAGCCACCCCTCACCGCCTCGCGAGCGGTACGAGCACACAAAAGGGAAATTTATTTTGAAAATTAGAGATGGCACATACAAATTTGCTTAAGACGGCAAAGGAATACCGTATATAGGTAGGTATGCTGGACTCATGTGGCAAAACCGAGAAAAAAGATTTTGGATGCACGAGTAGTGATCATACTTAGTGCAAAATGAAGGCTATCAAAAGACTGGGAAGCAACCAACCATGAAACGAATAATCTCATAAGCGAGCATCGAGCATAAATAACACCGAATAATGCACCACAAGTAGGATGTAATTTCATTGCATGATTATTGACTTTCGTGCTTGCATATGGAATCATAAACTTTAACACTAATATTCTTACTAAAGCATAACTACTCATTAACATGACTCACATATCACATCATCAAGTCTCAAAACTATTACAAGGAATCAAGTTTATTTTGTCCAATGATCTGCATGAAAGTTTTTATTATATCCTTCTTGGATATCTATCACTTTGGAACTAATTTTCATGTGTTGCCTTTGATAAGCTCAAACAAATATAAGTGAAGATCATGAGCATATTTATTCTTCATTTCTCTCAAAATAATTTAAGTGAAGCAAGAGAGGATTTCTTGGAAAATACTAAAGCACACCGTGATCAAAAATATATAAGTGAAGCACTAGAGCAAATCCATAGCTCATAAAGATTTAAGTGAAGCAAAGAGAGCTATTCTAACAAGTCATGGCATAATTATGGCTCTCTCTAATAGGTTTGTACATCAAGGATTGATGACTTAAAAAGCAAAATAAACAAGCAAAGACTCATATCATACAAGACGCTCCAAGCGAAACACATATCATGTGACAAATAAAAATATAGCTTCGAGTAAAATACCGATAGTCGTTAGAAGAAAGAGGGGATGCCACTCGGGGGCATCCCTAAGCTTAGTTGCTTGCTTCTCTTTGGATAATATCTTGGGATGCCGGGGCCTCCCCAAGCTTAGACTCTTCTTACTCCTTATTCCTTCATCCATCGTAGGATAACCCAAAACTTGAAAAGTTTAATCACACAAAACTCAACAAAACTTTCGTCAGGTCCGTTAGCATAAAAAACAAATAACTACTATAATTACTGTAGCAAACCAATTCATATTTTGTATTTGTATTATATCTACTGTATTCCAACTTTTCTATGGCAAAAACTCGTCAAATAAAACCATAAAATCATCAAAACAAGCACATAACACAATAAAAATAGAATTTGTCAAAAACAGAACAATCTGTAGAAATCTGCCAATTTCGAATACTTATGTAACTCTATTTTTTTTGAAAAAAATAGTTCCGCATAGGAAATTTGTATATTAATCTTCTTAAAAAAGAATCAACTCAAAAGCACTCTTCTGTTAAAACTGAGAATTTTTGTCGTGAGCGCAAAAGTTTCTATTTTTCAGCAAGAGCAAATCTACTAACACTCAACATGATCCTAAGGCTTTACTTGGCACAAACCTTTATTCAAACCACAAAAACACATCTAAGCAATGGTATTAATGGGTTGCCTCCCAACAAGCGCTATCGTTTTACGCCCTTAGCTAGGCATGATACCAAGATTTCAAGTGTTGTCATCCTTGTTGGATGTTCCACAAGTTGCCCTCATTATAGATTCATAAGGCAATTTGATCTTGGTTCTAGGGAAGTGTTCCATTCCCTTTCTCAAGGGAAATTGGAATTTAATATTCCCTTCTTTCATGTCAATAACCGTGCCAATAGTGCGCAAAAACGGTCTACCAAGTATAATAATGCAAGACGGATTGCAATCGATGTCAAGAACAATAAAGTCTATGGATACATAGTTCCTATTTGCAAGAATAAGAACATCATTGATCCTTCCCAAAGGCTTTTTAATAGTGGAATCCGCCAAATGAAAATTAAGAGAGCAATCTTCAATATTGGTAAGACCAAGAACATCGCAAAGAGATTTTGGAATCATGGGAACACTAGCACCCAAATCACACAAAGCAAAACACTCATAATTTTTAGTTTTGATTTTGATAGTAGGTTCCCATTCATCATGCAACTTTCTAGGAATTGATACTTCTAATTCCAACTTATCATCCAAAGCTTTCATCATACTAGCAACAATATGTTTAGTAAAAGCTTTATTTTGTTCATAGGCATGGGGTGAATTAATCACGGATTGCAACAAAGAAATACAATCAATCAAGGAGCAACTATCATAATTAAAGTCTTTGTAATCCAAAATAGTGGGCACATCACTAGTTAAAGTCTTGACCTCTCCAAACCCACTTTTATTAATTTTCTCAACAAGATTTTCACTCTCTGAATTATCGGGACGCCTTCTACCTAAAGTCGACTCTTCTCCAGTCCCTTTAACATCAAGTTGAACTTCAATAAAAAAAGAATCAATAGAAGAAACACCAATCATTTTAATGTCTTCATCATTTTTATGATGGCAATCACTAGAAAACACCTTTTCTGAAAAATTCTCGTTTAGCTCTAAGCATGGCGGTTCTTTTCTTACTTTCGTCCATAGAAACATAAAGAGCTTTAATTGATTCTTCAACTTTAGGCACAAAAAATTTCAACTTGAGATTTTCCACATCATGAGAAATTCTATCGATACTCCTAGACATATCATCAATCTTATTCAATTTTTCTTTTATGGAAGCATTGAAAACCTTTTGAGTATTGATAAATTCTTTAATATTATTCTCTAGATCAAAGGTGTTCCTATTATTAATGTAAGATTGATTTCCATTGGAAGTACCACAATTATTAGAGGAATTAATAGGAAAAGGCCTAGGATTAAAATTACCTCTATAAGCATTGTTGTTGAAATTATTTCTAGAAATAAAGTTCACATCTATAGCATCACTAGTTTGATCAATCAAAGTAGACAAATGCATATCATTAAGATCAATAGGAGCACTTTTACTAGCAACCATTTTCATAGGAGCATCAACTTTTTCACTCAAAGAATCAATCTCAACCAAATTACCTTTTTTGCTAGTCGGCGCCCTTTCTGTATGCCATTGCGAATAATTCACCATAATATCATCAAGCAATTTGTGGCTTCACCCAAAGTAATTTCCATAAAGGTACCACCCACAGCAGAATCCAAAAGTTTTCGAGAAACAAAATTCAACCCCGCATAAAAAACTTGTATGATCATCCAAATATTTAACCCATGAGTTGGGCAATTCCTTAGCATCATTTTCATCCTTTCCCAAGATTGTGCAACATGCTCATGTTCAAGTTTCTTGAAATTCATGATCTGGGTTCTAAGGGATAAATTTTTTGCGGGCGGAAAATATTTAGTGATAAAAGCGTCTTTGCATTTGTTTCGAGAATCGATGCTATTGCGAGGCAAAGAAGAAAACCAAATTTTTGCATGATCTCGCAAAGAAAATGGGAATAATTTCAATTTCACAACATCATTGTCCACATCTTTTTTCTTTTGCATATTGCATAATTCCACAAAGGTATTAAGATGGGACGCGACATCCTCATTAGGAGTGCCGAAAAATTGATATTTCATGAAAAGATTCAACAAAGTAGTATTAATATCACAAGTCTCTGCACTAGTGGTGGGAGGAGCAATTTGAGTGCCAATGAAATCATTGTTGTTGGCATTGGAAAATCACACAACTTAGTGTTCTCTTGCGTCATTTTTGAGCAATTGTAAACAAGAACACAAGTGGGCGATAGATCCGACCGGAAAACAGCGAACATAAAAGAGGGCGAATAAAAACGACAAATGTTTGTGAAGTGGGAGAGATGAAAACGAGAGGCAAATGGAAAATAATGGAAATCGCGAGGAGATGAGATTTGTGATTAGGAACCTAGTATATGTTGAAGATCCTCCCCAACAACGGCGTGAGAAAGTTCCTTTTGATGACTGCTAGAACTACGTCGGTATTTCCCCGAAGAGGAAGGGATGGTGCAGTATAGCAGTGGTAGGTTTTTTCCTCAGTAATGAAACCAAGGTTATCGAACTAGTAGGAGAACCAAGCAACAGAAAGTAAATAGCACCTGCACACAAATAACAAATAATCGCAACCCAACGTGTAAAAGGGGTTGTCAATCCCTTTCGGGTAACAGACGTGAGAGAGGTATAAATATTGATAGATCGAACACCAAATAAGATAAATTGCAGCAAGGTATTTTTGGGTTTTTGGTTTAATAGATCTATAAATAAAAGCAAAGGAAAAATGGACCGCAAAGGCAAATAATATTGGAAGAGACCCGGGGGTCGTAGATTTCACTAGTGGCTTCTCTCGAGAAAAATAGCAAACATTGGGAAAACAATTACTGTTGGGCAATTGATAGAACTTCAAATAATCATGACGATATCCAGGCAATGATCATTATATAGGCATCACATCCAAGATTAGTAGACCGACTCCTGCCTCCATCTACTACTATCCACACATTGACGGCTATCCAGCATGCATCTAGTGTATTAAGTTCATGTAGAAACGGAGTAATGCAATAAGAACGATGACATGATGTAGACAAGATCTATTTATGTAGAAATAGACCCCATTGTTTTATCCTTAGTAGCAACGATACATACGTGTCGGTTCCCCTTCTGTCACTGGGATCAAGCACCGTAAGATCGAACCCACTACAAAGCACCTCTTCCCATTGCAACATAAAGAGATCAAGTTAGCCAAACAAAACCCAATATCAGAGAACAAATACGAGGTTATAAGCAATCATGCATATAAGAGATCAAAGAAGACTCAAATAACTTTCATGGATATAGAAAGATAGATCTGATCATAAACTCAAAGTTCATTCGATCCCAACTAAAACACCGCAAAAAGAGTTACATCATATGGATCTCCAAGAGACCATTGTATTGATAATCAAGAGAGAGAGAGAGAGAGAGAGAGAGAGAGGAAGTCATCTAGCTACTAACTACAGACCCGTAGGTGTACAAGGAACTACTCACGCATCATCGGAGAGGCACCATTGGAGATGGTGAACCCCGCTGTGATGGTGTCTAGATTGGATCTAGTGGTTCTGGACTCTGTGGTGGCTGGAATAAAATTTCGTCGACTACCCTAGGGTTTCTGGAATATCTGTGTATTTATAGAGCGAAGAGGCGATGCGGGAGGCCACCGAGGTGGGCACAACCCACCTAGGTGCGCCAGGGGGGCCTGGAGGTTCCTGGTGGGTTGTGCCCCCCTTGGGGTACCCCGAGGTGCAGCTCTGGCCTAATGGTGTCTTCTGGCCCAAAAAAATCTCCAAAAAGTTTCGCGGTGTTTGGACTCCGTTTGATACTGATTTCCTGCGATGTAAAAAGCATGCAGAAAACAACAACGGGCACTTGGCACTATGTCAATAGGTTAGTACCAACAAACGATATAAAATAACTATAAAATGATTGTAAAACATCCAAGAATGATAATATAACAAAGTGGAACAATAAAAAATTATAGATACGTTGGAGACGTATCACAATGCCATCGATGGGTGTCTTGGTGACAAACACGTTGCTGATGGTAGGCGAGCAGAGCAGCGGGAGGGCGCCGCAATTGAGCTGGTTGGCTGAGTCGAAGGTGACAGCGTACTTGGACCACTTGAGCGGGCGCGTTGCCTCGAGCTTGGGGTGGACCACCTTCACTTCACAAGAAAACTGCTTGAAGACACGATGAGATGCTGGGGCTTGAGCGCCACCTAGGATGCAAGCGATGGCACGAGGCTTTTGGAAGCCCCCAGCCCCATCATCTTGGTGGCGGTCGTCGTTCCTTCTTGGTGGTGGTGGCAGTGGAGGAAGGCCAGCATTACCCTGAGGGCGGTCCTCACGAGGCTGGTCCCTGCAGGGACCCTCGCGAGGCTGGTCGCTCCAAGGGCCCTCACGAGGCTGGCCCTGCGAGTGGTCCTCGCGAGGCTGATCGCGCCAGCCTTGGCGAGAGTCACGGTTCTCCTAGCGTCCTCCACCATGACCACCTCCACGGCCATAGCCTTGGTCGCCGCACTCGGGGTGACGACCGAGGCGCCCGTCGCGGATGGCCTTGAGCTCCTGGCAGTCGTTGGTATTGTGGCTGTGCACGTTGTGGAAGACATAGAATGGGTGACTGCCTTTGGAAGACTCAGGGTAGCCGCACCCACACTTCATCTCAGGCTCAGCCGCGAGCACAACTGGTCCCTTGCGCTTGGCTTCCTTGGTCTTGGCCTTCTTGTCTTCTGGGTCAGCCTCGGGGAGCTCAACGAGCGAGATGCAACCCTCTTTTTCCCTTGCACACTTGACTACCATGTTGAACATCTCCAGAGCTGAGCAAATGTCATCATGAATGGCGAGCTCCTCCTTCATCCTGACGTCCCGGACGCCGTCAGTGAATGCGGAGATGATGGCCTCGTCTGATACCTTGGGAATCTTGATGTGGACGTTGGTAAAATGCTGGATGTACTTGCGCAAGGTTTCCCCTGTCTGCTACTTGATACGCCACAGTCCGCCTACCGCAGGGGCGCAGTCACGAGTCCCTTCGAAGTTGGAGATGAACCGTTCGTGCAGCTCTTCCCAGGAGGAAATGGACTCCGCCGAGAGGTTCCGGAGCCACAAACGCGCATCGTCCTTGAGAGCCATGGGGAACCAGTTGGCCATGACCTTCTCGTCGCCACTGGCTGCCTCGATGCTCAGCTCGTAGAGCTGCAGGAACTCAGCGGTGTCAGGTGTTCCATTGTAGTGTTGGGGCAGGTCTGGCTTGAACTTGCCCGGCCAAATGACGCGACGCAACTCCGAGGTGAATGCCCGGTAGTCTACCGCACCTCCGGGTGCTCACCATGGAGGTGGTGCCTGATCAGGGTGTTCACATGCCATCGCGGGAGGTGGCGCGCGACCTTGACGAGGTGGCGCTGGGAGCGCACGCGCCTCACCTTGGGGCCGCTGCACCACCTGGCAGCTTTCTTCATCGCGCGCGAGCGCCCTACGGGGCTGGTCGCGATGGGGAGCCTCACGCCTTGGCTCGAGGACGACGTCATGCCGGAGAGGAGGAGGAGGTGCGCTGTGGGCCACGTCGCCCGCTTGAGGTGGAGCAGGCAGTGAGCGGGACGATGCTAGAGCTTCCCCCGCGGCTCTGACGAGCTCGGTGATGCGGTCCAGCCAGTCCTCGTAGAGGTTGTCGGCTGGGCGGTAGCGCAGGAGCTCATGTTCCATGAGCATCGCGGCCTGTGAGTTCTCCGGTCCACGATGGACGTGGGAGGATGAAGTTGCCGCTGGAGCCAGAGCCGGGGTTGCAGTGCGGCCGTCGCGCCGTGTGGAGAGCGGGAGCGACTAATCTTACTGCTCGCAGGCAGCAGGGCCGGTGGTAGCGTCTACCGCCGATGATGGAGAACGATGGGGTATGCCGTCGCCTGGAGGTGCTGTCTGGGCGACGCGAGCGGTGAGAGAAGCCCGACGCTCAGCACGGACTCGACGAGCGTCAGCCATGGGGATGGTGAGGCGACGGCGAACCAACCAGAAGAAGAGAGACTCCGACACATCCCTAGCCGGCGCGCCAAATGTCGGATTCAGGGCTCCACAAAACCCTTGTTAGATTCGAACACCGGGGTGCATGCGAAGAACTCAACTTCCCCTATCTACGTACCCGCCGTCTCCACGAACTAGCTCGATGAACAAGAACAAAATGACACAGAGCAGTTTACCCAGGTTCGGGCCACCTTGCGGTGTAATACCCTACTCCTGCTTTGTGGTGGATTGCCCCAGGGTGGGCTGAGGAAGAACTAGTATAGTGGTTGAACAACCTCCAGAAATGTGTTCTTGCTTGTGGTGGTGAGGGTGGTATGGATGATCTGTTCGATCCGGATCCGGTCCCCTTCTATGGTGGTGGCTAAGCTATATTTATAGTGGCCTTTGTCCTCTTCCCCCAAAATGTAGTCGGGAAGGGATTCCACAATGTCCAAATTTGGAGGGAGACAACTAGTACATCTTATCCTGACGAAAGGTGGTCTTCGTATGCAAAGCTTCTGGTCCTGACGCCACGGTTGGCTCGGTGATGACTTCCATCTTGCCGTTCAGGCGATCCTGGTCTTGTTGCATGGAAATAAAAACCTTTGGCTGATTCTTCGGGACTCCGCGCCTGTGCTTGCCTCTTTAGCACCAAAGAGGAAACCTACTGTCCTGCGCCTGTTGGCACCTGCCTAGTCTTGGTCCTCATGGCTTGCATCATTTGAAACTCGTGAGGTGCGGGCTTGCATAGAGATCTCTGCTCCTCAGGAGCCATCCTAGTGAGACTGCTCCTTCCAGAGGTCTTGGTGTCGTCCTCCTCGCGAGGCTTGGCCCCTCGCAAAGGTCTTGAGTACTGATGCTGAAGATGGGCCATACCAGGCCGATGAAGGAGCCATGTCATGGGCCGTAGGCAAGTCTGGGTACCCTGGTTCCTAGAACGCTGACATATGTTGCTAATCACGTGTTTGAGGCGCTTAAAAACAGTTAGCTGAGACGCCAGTTCTTCCAGCTCCTGTTGTTAAGGAGCCCCTACTCTTGTATGTGGCTGCTAATAGTAGAGGCATAAGTGTAGCGGTTATGGTTGAGAGAAAGGAGGCAGGCAAAGAATATCCAGTTCAAAGGCCGGCTTACTATGTCAGTGATGTGTTGATTGAATCTAAACAAAGGTACCCACATTGGCAGAAGCTAGTCTATGGAGTGTTCATGGCCAGTTGCAAGTTGAAGCATTACTTCCTTGGTCATCCTATTACGGTGGTCAGTTCTGCTCCCTTAGGGGTATTATTCAAAACAGAGAAGCCACGGGCCAGGTGGCCAAGTGGGCCATTGAACTCGGCCCTCATGGTTTGAAGTATATGCCTAGGGCAGCTATCAAGTCTCAGGCTCTTGTGGATTTCATCAATGATTGGACAGAGCTGCAGATACCGGAGGAGAAGCCTGATAATACATATTGGAATATTCATTTTGATGGATCCCGGCAATTGGAGGGCTCAGGGGCTGGAGTTATCTTGACTTCCCCACGAGGTGATAATTTTGTTATGTGCTACGATTAATGTTCCCTTGTAATGATAATGTAGCTGAGTATGAGGCTCTTCTCTATGGCCTTCGGGTGGCTAAGGATATGAACTTAAGCCGGGTAAGATGCTTCAGTGACTCATATTTGGTGGCTCAGCAGGTCTCCGGAACTTGGGATTCCAAAGACCTGCTCATGGCGGCTTACCGTCGGGCGATTGATACTATTGCTGGTCATTTCAAACGTTACCAAGTGGAGCATGTGGATCGTAGAAAGAATGAGGCGGTTGATGCCTTAAGCCGGCTGGTCTCTCAGCATAAACCGGTGTCGCCCAATGTCTTCCTGGATGTACTAAATAACCCTTCGGTTAAACTGCCGACAGAAGAGGATCTTGCTATCCCTGACCCGAAGGCACAATTGGTGTCGGCTCTTCATGCAAATCCTGACTGGACAGTGCCATATTTGGCTTATTTGACCTGGGGGTGAGTTGCTTGATGATGAAACTTTTGCCAGGAAAATAACCCGGCGGTCTAAGTCAATGACCATTGTCAATGATGAGTTACACAGATGCAGTGTTACAGGGTTGTTCCAGCGCTGTATTTCTCCTGAGGAGGGCCGTGAGATCCTCACGGAGATTAATGAAGGAGATTGCGGTCATCAAGCCGGCTCTAAGTCTCTTGTGGCCAAGGCTTTTCATCATGGGTTTAATTGGTTGACGGCTCATGCTGATGTGGAAGATCTGGTTAGCAAGTGTGACGGCTGTCAGAAGTTTTCCAGATGAGTTCATGTCCCGGCTCAAGAGTTGAGGATGATTCCAATTACTCGGCCGTATGCTGTCTAGGGGCTGGACATGGTTGGGCCTTTGAAGAGATCCAAGGACAAAAAGACCCACCTCTTGGTGGCGGTTAATAAATTTACAAAGTGGATTGAGGCTGAGCCGGTCAGTAAGTGTGATGCGACCACGGCGGTTCAATTCATCAAAAAGGTGATTTTCCAGTTTGGCTACCCTCATAGCATCATCACTGATAATGACTAATTTGTCCAAGGGTGCCATTAAAGAATTTTGTGAACGGGAGCATATTCGTCTTGACATTTCATCGGTGGCTCACCCCCAGTCCAATGGTCAAGATGAAAGGGCTAATCAAGAAATCTTGAGAGGCATAAAACCCCGGATTATGGTGCCATTGCAGAGGACGCTGAGTTGTTGGGTTGAGGAGTTACCTTCAGTGATTTGGAGTATCAATACTACACCAACAGATCCATGGGTTATACGCCTTTCTTCATGGTTTACGAAGCAGAGGCAGTTCTCCCCAGTGACATCCATCATGATTCACCCCGTGTTGCGGCTTATGTTGAAGCTGGTAATGAGACGGAATGCCAGAATGATCTTGACCTCTTGGATGAGGAGCGTGACCATGCGGCAGCTCGATCAGCAATATCTGCGTCGTTATCATGGTCGTCGGGTAAAAACCCGGACCTTTCAAGAAGGTGACTTTGTGCTCCGCTCATTCAAGATCAAACAAATATGCACAAGTTATCCCCACCTTGGGAAGGACCTTTTGTGGTCAGCAAAAACCTGCACAACAGGTCATATTACCCCATCGAAGTTTGAGACCACAAGGACTCACGCTCGTCAGAGGAGGACACCCGTCGGCCCTGGAACATTGCTCATCTTCGTCCCTATTACACTTGAGCCACTGGCTCTGGAGTTGTATATATCTTTGTCAATGTACATATTATGATCAGTATAATAAATCCGTCATCCTTGATAATTCAGGGCCTCTATCATTTCGCTTCTGAGAATCTGAGTCTTTATTGTCAATTCATAAAAGGTCACTTGGGGGCTTCCTGCTCACCAAGCATAGCTGTGACTACCCTCCTGATCCGGCTTGAACGCCTTGTTGAAAATTACTTGGGGGCTTCCTGCTCACTGAGCATAGCTATGACTACCCGCTTTGATCCGGCTTGTATGCCTTATTGCAGAATACTTGGGGGCTTGTTGCCCAGGTTTAAGGTTACCAAGGAGAACTTGCGGCAATGTGTAGTTCAAACATAGGTATCCTGCCTTGAGGGCTTGTTATACGTCACTTGGGGGCTTCTTGTTCAATGAACAGAGCTATGTTTGCCCTTTTAATTAGGCTTGGAAGGGCATGTGTATTCACAAATATTCCGGGTTATCCTACCTATATGTCCTTGTCACTCCACCCAGGTAATCCTGGAATGACCATCCGTACTCTCAACAGTCAATCTTACAAAGACCCTGAACTTGTTGAGGTTAAAATGGCGGTTGGTCATGTGAGGGCCGACTTATAGGTTTGAATGAAGGATTAACTCAGTGGTTGTGCGGCCTTTGAAAGCACTTGAAATTTTGGCTTGGCAGCCTATGGAAAGCCTTGTTTTTTATGATTTGTTATTTTGTTTGAACATTTGTTGGATTCATAATCCTTGTTCCATATTTACATATGGATTGCAACAATGCACGCCATGTAGTCTTGAACTTTGTGACTCATATTTGACCATATGCGAGGTTTGATAACCCGCTCTGGCTTTGGGCGTTAAGTCGCCAGTACACTTGGAATTTTGCTATTGGAATTAGGCGGTTGAGCATATTTGAGTTGCTATTTTTCTCCGCATATGGCGTTGTAAGCCGGCAGTCTAAAATAATGTTACATGTATGACTATACTTGTTCTATGAATATGCGAGGTTTTGATAACCCGCCCTGGTTATAGACATTGAGTCGCCAGAATAGGTTATATGGGGCACTGTAACCCGCCCTGGTGTAAACCACCAGGGCACATGCTGTTTGTTTGCGTGTGGGGAATATGATAACATGACACTCATAATTGATGCTATTATGAGTACAACCAGCGGATCTTTAAACATCAGACTGGCGGCTTAAAGGTATTCAGCAAGTGAACATGCACGATGGCATGTGAGATCATTGTTTTTGCTACACCTATTACATGGCTATCCAAGCCCGAATGATTAAGATTTTTTCAACAAAAAGAACCACGGTGCTGCAATTGGAGAGCCGTCCTTTAGATCAATTGTTCTGCTCCTATTGAGTTGAAGCTTCTAGTTCTCCTTCATCCGTTGTCTGGAAGTTAGGTGATGACCAGTTTGTAAGGGCATGTCCCTTCCTATGTGGTTTTAGTGATTGATGACATGCGTTTGCAGACTAATCGTATGTGCTAAGTATTTCAAAGATTAATCCGGTGGCACGAGACGATTATTTCCCCACGAAGCTTTAAGCAGAAGACGTGTCGTCTCCCTCGGTTTTTGTTTGGTGGACTTGAGTCGTAGGAGACACCGTACTATCAAGAGGGGGTCCGCATTGGAAAGGCTAGGGTGGAATCATCACATACACTTCTTTTCGGCACCGTCAGCTCCTTTCCTTGTCTTGGAGCTCTCCGCGTCTTCCGAAGGGGAGGTTTGTTGATGGGAGCGGTAGTATCGCCGCTGGCGCGGTAGTACCACCTATGGCCACCAAGCGGTAGTACAGCTGCACAGCGCGGTAGTACCGCTTGGAGCATATGCGGCAGTACCGCTCCGGTCTGGCTCCGATACGTGTCGATTCGAGAGGGCTTTTTCTCGTGTCAGACTTTACGGTAGTAGCAGCGGTAGTACCGCTGCCACCACCACGGCTGAAACCGCTCCCCTCTCCTAAGCCTCAACTTTTCCACTACGCGGTAGTACCGCTGGGGGCCGCGGTAGTACCACTGCGACCTGCGGTAGTACCGCTCCACCCAGCGGTAGTACCGCTCTGTGCGGGCAGATATGGGGATAACGGTTCACTTATCGCCCCCCTCCTATATAAAGAGGTCTTCTTCCTCGAGAAGACCTACCTCTTCGCCCCCAAGCTCCATTGTTGCTCCAAAAGCTTATTTTTGCCCGATCTCTCTCCCTAGCCAATCGAACTTGTTGATTTTCTAGGGATTGGTTTAGAAGGCCCAGATCTACACTTCCACCAAGACAAAATCGATTCCCCTCAGTAATCCATTGCGGATCTTGTTACTCTTGGGTGTTTGAGCACCCTAGATGGCTGAGGTCACCTCGAAGCCATATTCCATTGTGGTGAAGCTTCATGGTTTCGTTGGGAGCCTCCAATTAAGTTGTGGAGATAGACCCATCCTTGTTTGTAAAGGTTCGGTCGCCGCCTTCAAGGGTACAAATAGTGGAATCACGACATCTCGCATTGTGTGAGGGCATGAGGAGAATACAGTGGCCCTAGTGGCTTCTTGGGGAGCATTGTGCCTCCACACCGCTCCAACGGAGACGTACTTCCTCTCAAAGGGAAGGAACTTCGGTAACACATCCTCGTCTCCACTGGTTCCACTCTTGGTTATCTCTTACCTTTACTTGTGGAAGCTTTATTGTGTTAGTTCCTTGTGCTTGCTTGTGTGCTTGTATTTGTTGCATAATATAGGTTGCCAACGTAGTTGCACATCTAGACAGCTTATTTTGATGCTAAGTTTAATTTGGTCAAGAAAAGCTAAAAATTGTTAGTTGCCTATTCACCCCCCTCTAGTCAACCATATTGATAATTTCAATTGGTATCAGAGCCTCGTCTCTTTATTATGGACTTTACCGTCCAAAGAGTATGGGTGACAACGTAGTCGAGACGGAGGAGCACTCCGGTGGGAATCTGTCCTTGTCTATGTCCGATGGGGGACCGTCGGTCTCTCGTGAGGAGTTCAATGCGGCTTTGGACACATTGAAAACCTCAATGACGACCGAGGTCAAAGGCGTGTTCAAAGAATTTCTTGATGGTCTTAAATTATCCACCGCACCGTTGGAAGTGGCTCGTCCCACTAACAAGGTGACGGATGCTCTTCCCAAAAAGGGAGAAGCTAGTAGTGATCAAGTTCATGTGTCTAAGATCAGGAGTGGCATCTTTGCCCATGTTGAACCACCTATTAATTATGGAGGACCCGTTCCCTCCCCGCATCTAAATTCCGTTGGTCCTCCCCCTAAGTATGTGAAAAATGCTGATTTTGCCACTTGGACGTTTTGCTTTAAATGTCATTTAAATCATTGTTCTACTAATCTTTGGAGAATAATTGAGCAACGTTTCTACCCGCATGATCCATACAACTTAACTCCAAGAGAAGCCGTGGATCATCAATTCAACGAGTCCGTTCTTTCCATTCTTGAAGAAGCCATCCCTCCCGAAGATATTGCACATCTCTGACCCTTCTCCGTGGCCAAGGAAACATGGGAGCATGTTGTTTCCTTGTACAAGGGGAGCTCAAGCATTCAACGCTCAAACTATGAAGTTGTGCGAGATGAAGCCGATGAGTTTGCCATGGTCGAAGATGAAGAACCCCATGAACTTTATCGGAGATTAACCACTCTTGCGGTGTGACACCCCAAGACTAATGCACCAGGTGTCTTCCAGTGATTCGCTGCCATTGCCTTGTCATCTGCTTGCGTGTTGCATTTTGCCATGTCATCATGTGCATTGCATCTGCATAGTTTTCAAAACTTGCATCCGTTTGTAGTTTCCCCATCCTATCCATTGTCCGTTCTGAGCCCAGACACACTTGCACGCGCCCGCGGCACCTCCGAAACCTTGTTTTATAGGTGGTCGGAAAATGTTCCCGGAATGGGTTGAAACTTGGCGTGTGGCCTTATTATAGTGTAGAAAGACCGCCTGCCAAATTTCGTCGCATTCGGAGCTCGTTTGGTAGCGCAACCATTAAACATAGAGCGGCATCGTTGCCGGTATATACGTCAGACGTTTCGGTCTCCGAAACTACCGCCGGGTGATACGTCTCCAACGTATCTATAATTTTTGATTGGTCCATGTTATTATTTATGATGTTTTGGATGTTTAATGGGCTTTGTCATACACTTCTATATTATTTTTGGGACTAACCTACTAACCCAAAGACACAGTCTAGATTGCTGTTTCTGCCTCTTTCAGGGTTTTGCAGAAAAGGAATATCAAACGGAATGAAACCTTCGGGAGAGATATTTTTGGAGAAAATCACACACAGGAGACTTGAGAACCACAGAGTAGGGGCCACGAGGTGCCCACGAGGGTGGGGGCGCCCCCCCTGCCCAGGGTGCGCCCCCTGCCTCGTGGGTCCCTCGTGAGGCCCCCGATGTCCTCCTTCCTCATGTATAAGCCTACGTACCCCGAAACCATCAGAACAGGAGAGAAAACCCTAGTTCCACCGCCCTAACCTTCTGTTCCCGTGAGATCCCATCTTGGAGCCGGTTTCCGGAGCTCCGCCGGAGGGGGGATCCATCACGGAGTGCTTCTACATCATCATCATCTCCCTCACCATGAGTTGTGAGTAGTTTACCATAGACCTTCGGGTCCATAGCTAGTATCTAGATGGCTTCTTCTCTCTCTTTGGATCTCAATACAAAGTTCTCCTCAGTCTTCGAGGAGATCTATTCGATGTAATCTCTTTTTGTGGTGTGTTTGTTGAGATCCGATGAATTGTGGGTTTATGATCAAGATTATCTATGGGAAATATTTGGTTCTTTTTTGAACTCTTTATGTGTGCTCATAATATCCTTGCAAGTCTCTTCGAATTATTGGTTTGGTTTGGCCTACTAGATCTATAGTTCTTGCAATGGGAGAAGTGCTTGGCTTTGGGTTCAATCTTGCGGTGTCCTTTCCCAGTGACAGTAGGGGCATCAAGGCACATATTGTATTGTTGCCATCGAGGATAAAAAGATGGGGTTTATATCATATTGCTTGAGTTTATCCCTCTACATCATGTCATCTTGCTTAAGGCGTTACTCTGTTCTTATGAACTCAATACACTAGATGCATGCTGGATAACGGTCTATGTGTGGAGTAATACTAGTAGATGCAGGCAGGAGTCGGTCTACTTGTCTTGGACGTGATGCCTATATACAATGATCATGCCTAGATAGTCTCATAATTATTCGCTTTTCTATCAATTGCTCGACAGTAATTTGTTTACCCGCCGTAGAATATCGCTATCATGAGAGAAGCCACTAGAGAACACTATGGCCCCCGGGTCTATTCTCAACATATCAATCTACATCTACTTTACTTTTTCCGCTTTTACTTTATGTTATTATAAACTAAAATACCAAAAATATTGTAATGCCAAGGATGGGACTATATCTCCTACGTGTCGAGGCACGACTTAGAGACATAACCCCATGCTGGAATGATCGCAAGTCTGGTATCTTTGCACAACTCATGTAAAATATGGGGATGGAAAACTTAAAATAGTTGGCTTACACTCGCCACGTCACACAAATACAATACATGTCTCAATCATCATACAATGGAACATCACAGCCCTCTAAGGGTAAAATCCAAATGGCAAGATACCAAACATAATATAAATCCACAGGTCGGATCGAATCCTAGTAGAAGTCTCCACTACTGATCATCAGGATAACGGACATAGTATCGACTACGCTCCTCGTCATACTCCCAGTCTAGCTCGGTGCCATCACCTGGATAGCTCACCACTGGACCTGCATCTGGTCTGGTGAAGTAACTGTGAGCCACAGAGGACTCAGCAATCCCGTTCCCGGGTAACAAGACTATTTAAACCTTGGGAGAGGATAAGGCTGAAGAAAAGAATAAGTGTCTGCAGCAGCAACTAGCACTAGCTTACGTGAAAGAGTTCGAGAAGAGAAGTGCCTCGGTCGAGAGATGATCACGAAGTGATCCTAGCTACAGCTCAACAAACATAACCCCACCGTGTTCAACTCCCGAATCCCTATTCGGAAATTGACAGTCACGGTACACACACTGGTAGTGTATTAGAATAGTGTGTCAAGTTATCTACAACCGGATATTAACAAGCTCCCATCTGCCACATAACCGCGGGCACGACTTTCGAAAGTTCATAACCCTGCAGGGGTGTTCCAACTTGGCCCATGACAAGCCCACGATCCGCGGAGTCGCAACTCCAAGGTGGGAAGACCCGAGTATTCTCGGAATCCCGTGCTCAAGATACTCCGAACTAAGGTAAGGCTAATCCAGTAAATCCTCCCGGCGTGCCGACACCCTGATAGTAGCCGCGCGTATCTCGTCTCAGGCCACGACCGGATGAGTAGTACATACAGATACCGAAGATCCCAGCGAACTGGGTGGTATCCGCAAGTGGCTCTAGTTTGGACCAACACTCAAGTCGAGCACTGGCCCAGGGGGTTGAATTAATTAAGCCTCGGGTTAATTACTCCCTCGGTAAGTTTTAGTTGTTTAGGCGAATAGTACCAATGTTGGGACTTGCTGGAAAAGACTTAGCACTTAGCGGTTTATCGAGGGGGTCCCATACACCCCAACCGTGTTAGGAACGCATAATCAAGGAGCATAACACCGGTTTAAACGGTTCCTAACGGCATGAGTGGAACAAATCACCAAGCAAAAGGCTTAGCCTTCCACCCTTGCCAATATATAGACGATTTCATTTAAAAGCATTTATATAGTGTGATATAACCCAACAAACTTCAACATGAAGCAAGCATCTTCGATCTTCACCTGCAACTAGCAATGCTATAAGAGGGGCTGAGCGAAGCGTACTTAGCCAAGCAACGGTTTGCATAGGTAGGGTGGTTAAATAGGTGCATGGTTACAAGTAGGAGGCTGACATGAAAGACATGGGCATCGAGGCAAAACTATAGAGCGTTACTCTAGCAATAGGCAAAGATAGTAATGTTATCGGGGTTCGGTCATCTTGCCTGAAGAGTAGTCGTTCGGATCGTAAGAAGGGTCCTCGTGCTCAACCTCGTTGGTTACCTCGTGCTCGTGCTCGTACTCGGTCTCAGCTTCCAGCTCTAAACAATACAATCACACAAGGCACGAATCAACAAGATGCAATGCGCACACCAAAATGAATGATGCATGATGGATGCGCTAAGGGAGCACACGGAGCACGGAAAATAGCACTCAAGCAAAACACTTCAAAACATGATAACAATAGGAGATTATGAATCTACACGGAAAATCAATAGAGTTTCATATAAGACTTGCTGAAATCGGAGCTACGGGCTAAAAGTTATGCCCGAAACAAGAAATAGGCGAAAGCTGAAAATTACAGCAACATAGCAACTTCGGAGCACTAGAAAAATAAGCTACAGCACTCAAACAACATGGAAAAGAGCATGAACATAAACTAGACATATCCTACAGCACATAAGTCCAAAGGTGCACCCCCAAAGGAGCCACGGATCAATAGCAACAAGCTTGGACATATTGAACTTGACAACAAAATCCTGACAACAGAATTTTATTGAAACTTTGGAGCGAAAGTTAAACATGCTATAGCCACTTAAATAAGCATGTGAGAACATGAATGGAAAGCCAACAATATATACTACCAGGAACCATCAAGATCCACCCCAAAACTATCATGGTTTGTCCTAGAGCAGCACGCAAACATGGCATCGGAAAATAACAGATTACAGACTTAGTGAAAATCCACTAAGTGTTAAAACAGCAGTTTCATCATGGCATCTTCAAGAGCAAGTTTAAGTCACCTCGAAACTAAACATGGCAAGTAGTAAGCACCACATCAAAGCACACATGATGGTGATTCCGAAACACACAAGCATGCATCATGGAGATAAACACAACGATAGCAATGAGCTCAACAAGATGGCATTTCCTAACAAGTGAAACAACATCACAGCCACATGGTACTTTGCAACGAAGATATACATGGCAAGAATAAATCTATCATGCAACCTAACACAAGCAACATGTAGAGCATGGCAAGACGAACACGTGGACATGTCATTTGCATCATTCGGATAAACGAGCTAAAAGATATCACTATGCAAAGATGGCATAAAACAACACAAAGCAGCAGTTTATAACGGGATGCACTCTTGCAACAGAAAAATAAGCACCTAGATAATCTCAAACATGCATGGCACAAAGGAATGAATCGTAGTGCTAGTCACCACGAACGTCTGGACATGTCATTTGCGCAAAACGGAGCTACACACAAATAGTTATCGCAGTTCTAATATTGCATCAGACAGATAAACATCTCAGGGACTTGGAAGAATTCGGGGCTACCTCCCGGTCATCAAAGTCAACAGCGGGCTGACGGACGCGGATCGGGCCGGTGGAGGCGGATCGAGCCCGGGGTGGAGCGGATCCTCGCGGATCGGGCCCGTTGCAGGCCGGCCCGAGTGGAACAAGGGAGATCCGGCACGGGCGAAGGAGGTCAACGGCCCAGCCGGGCCTAGGGGAGGCGCTGGCCTCGCCTGGCGCTTGGGCCGCGGGATCGGGGCCCGGATGGAGGCCGGCTTGGCGAGGTGGCGGCCCGGGAGGATGGCGGCGGCGCGGGCCCGCGCTGGAGGGACGGCCTGGAGGCGTCGCGGTGGCCTCGGTCGAGTCGGGCCGAGTCGAGCCGCCTGGCTCGGGGCCCAGGAGGGCGATGCGGCTGGCGAGGAGGCTCCCCAGCTGGGCCTGGCTGGCGGGGAGGCGAGGGGAGGAAGGCCCAGGGAGGGGCGCGGCCTCGGCTGCCGATCGGGATCGATCGGATCTGGTCGTCCTTCGACCGAAACTGGCGGCGCGGTGGCTGCTTCGAAGCTGAGGAAGAGGTGGGCGCCGGCGGCTTGGGGCCCCAGGCGGCGGGATCCGGCGGGACCAGCTGGAGGCGGTGGCGGTGGTGGGGACGAGGTGGCGGCGGTGGTGAGGTGAGAGGAGACCGGAGATGAGTTTTCCGGCGAGATTTCCGGCGAACACCGGCGAACTCTCCGGCGAGCTCCGGTGAGGTGGCTGTAGGTGGAAGAATAAGATGGAAGGGGAGCTAGGGTTTCCTTGTTTAGGGGCACAAATTTGGGGGAGTGGACAAATATATAGGCACAAGGAGCTAGGGTTGCCCAAATGGAGTGCGGTTTTCGGCCACCGGATCAGATTTGGATGGCCTAGATGATAGAAGTGGCTAGGAGTGGTTGGTGGGCTGTTGGAGGGGTGTCTTGGGCCTCAAAGTGGAGGCACTTTGAGCCCACACGAATAACTGTTGGGGGAGCAAACGGACTCCAAACGCGGCGAGATTTGACAGGCGGGTTACACACAACAAAACAACAACACACGACAAGTCTCACGCCAAACCGGTAACGTTACACGGCCACACACCAAGTAGGCCTACGGGACGCCACGGACACGTGAGGGAGCTCCGGAACGCGAAACGGACAACGGGAAGGAACGCGTGGAACCGGATGCAACCGACAACACAAATGCAATGCGATGCACATGACTATATGATATGAATGAATGCCACACACACACACAACAAAACGACGAAAACCCAAAAGACAAAGAACCCGAAATGGAAAAGATGAAGCTGGAGATATATTATATGCCCAAAAGGGAAAATATTACATCCAGGGCATTACAAACTCTCCTCTACTACAAAAAGATCTCGTCCCGAGATCTAGGACTGGAAAAAGGAAGGGTACTCGGAACGAAGATGATCTTCTCGTTCCCACATAGCTTCTCGGTCGATGTGATGTGACCACTTGACTTTCAAGAATTTGATGGACTTGTTGCGGGTCTTGCGTTCGGTTTCTTCGACAATAGCAACGGGGTGCTCTCGGTAGGACAAGTCTTGTTGAAGATCAATCTCTTCAAACGGAATCATGCGTTCAGGTGCCTTGAAGCATTTGCGGAGTTGAGACACATGGAACACATCATGAACATTGGCGAAGTTGGTAGGGAGCTCAAGTTGATAGGCTAGATCGCCTCTTTTACCAAGAATCTTGAAAGGCCCGACGTATCTAGGAGCAAGCTTTCCTTTGATACCGAATCTTTGGGTGCCTTTCATCGGAGAAACACGGAGATAGACATGATCACCAATGTTGAAGGCCAAATCACGATGCTTGCCTTCATAGAAGCTCTTCTGACGCGACTGAGCGGCCTTGAGATTCTCACGTATGACTTTGCACATCTCTTCGGCTTCTGAGATCAAGTCATTGCCAAGAAGTTGACGTTCGCCTGTTTCAGACCAGTTGAGAGGGGTACGACACTTTCTGCCATAGAGGATTTCAAACGGAGCTTTGCCGGCACTTGCTTGAAAGCTGTTGTTGTAAGAGAACTCGGCAAATGGAAGGCAGTCTTCCCATTTCATGCCAAAAGATATGACACAGGCTCTGAGCATGTTTTCTAGAATCTGATTCACTCGCTCGACTTGACCACTAGTCTGAGGGTGAAAAGCAGTGCTGAACCTGATCTTAGTGCCCATGCGGACTGAAAGGAGTCCCAGAACTTTGAAGTGAACAAACTTCCATGGTCTGAGGAGATAACTTGAGGAATGCCATGTAAGGACACAATTCTGGAAGTGTACAGCTCTGCCAATTGAGCTGCATTGATGGATTCTTTGACTGGAAGGAAGTGAGCGACTTTGGTAAGCTTGTCAATCACCACGAAGATAGAATCATTCCCTCTCTTGGACTTAGGAAAACCAGTGACGAAATCCATTTCAATGTGGTCGAACTTCCATTCGGGAATAGGGAGAGGTTGGAGAAGACCGGCTGGACGTTGATGTTCTGCTTTCACTCTCCTGCAAACATCACATTCGTTCACGAATTGGGCAATCTCCCTTTTCATGCGTATCCACCAGTAAGATTGCTTGAGGTCTTGGTACATCTTGGAGCTGCCAGGATGAATGGAAAGGAGAGAATCATGTGCTTCTTCCATTATGAGCTTTCTGAGATCACCTTTGGGAACAACGAGTCTGTCCTCGAAGAACAAGGTATCTCTCTCATCAACACGAAAGCACTTGTATTTAGGAGTGCCCTTTGCAATACCATGTTTCACCTTCTGCACCATGACATCACTGAGTTGGGCCTCACGGACCTGATCTTCCAAGGTAGGAGCAACTTGAAGATTTGCAAGAAAACCATGCGGAACAACTTGAAGGTTGAGTTTCCTGAATGCTTCACAAAGCTCAGGCTGGAACGGCTTGATAAGAAGGCTGTTGCAATATGCCTTTCTGCTCAAAGCATCTGCAATCACATTTGCCTTGCCAGGAGTGTATTCAATGCTGGGATTATACTCTTGGATCATTTCAACCCAACGAGTCTGGCGGAGGTTCAGATTCGGCTGTGTGAAGATGTACTTCAAGCTCTTGTGATCAGTGAAGATGTCGACTTATCTGCCCAACAACAGATGTCTCCACGTAATCAGAGCATGTACCACAGCTGCTAGCTCGAGATCATGTGTGGGATAGTTCTTCTCACTTGGCTTGAGCTGACGAGAAGTATATGCCACAATTCTCTTGTCTTGCATAAGCACACCACCAAGACCCTGAAGAGAAGCATCACAGAATACTTCATAGGGCTTGGATTCATCTGGAGGAGTCAGAACTGGAGCAGAGACGAGCTTTTCTTTGAGAGTTTTGAATGCCACTTCACACTCTGGAGACCAAAAGTATTTGACATTCTTCTGAAGCAAGTTGGAGAGAGGCCTGGCAATCTTGGAGAAGTTCTCAAAGAACCTTCTGCAATAGCTGGCAAGACCCAGAAAACTGCGGAGTTGCTTGACGTTCTGAGGAGCTTCCCAGTTGACAATTGCTTCAACTTTCTCGGGATTTACCGCAATACCGTCAGCTGAGATGATATGGCCCAGGTAGAAAACCTTATCAAGCCAAAACTCGCACTTGGAGAACTTGGCATAGAACTTATGCTCACGGAGTCGATCAAGAACCAGACGTAAGTGCTTTTCGTGATCTTCTTCATTCTTGGAAAACACCAGAATATCATCTAGATACACAAGCACAAACTCGCCAGTATAGGGGTTGAAGATGTAATGCATCATCCTCGAGAAGGTAGGAGGAGCATTGGCGAGACCAAAGGACATGACGGTATACTCGTATGAGCCGTAGCTCGTTCTGAAGGCTGTCTTGGGAATGTCTTTCTCGCGAATGCGAATTTGATGATAGCCCATTCGGAGATCGAGCTTAGAGAACACTTTAGCTCCCTTGAGCTGCTCGAAGAGTTCATTGGTGTTGGGGAGCGGATACTTGTTCTTTATTGTCTTCTTGTTCAATGGTCGGTAATCAACACAGAGACGCTCCGTGCCATCCTTCTTCTTGACAAATAAGACACCACAGCCCCAAGGAGACGTACTAGGCCTTATGAGACCCATACTTTCCTGTTTATCAAGCTGCTTCTTCAATTCCTTCAATTCATCCGGAGAGAGCTTGTACGGACGCCGGCATGCTGGCTCAGTACCCGGCTCGAGTTCAATGACAAATTCCACCTGACGGTGTGGAGGCATGCCTGGAAGTTCTTCAGGAAAGACGTCTTGATATTCGTTCACCACCGGAATTTGAGATATGGCATTAATTTCGCCCTTATCATTGAGAGAGAAAAGCCTGATAGTGTTATCCCTGGAGGCAAAGATAATCACATCTTCATCATGATGAGTCATCTTGACTTCCTTCTGTGCACAATCAATGTGAGCATCATGTTGAGAAAGCCAATCCATCCCGAGGATGAGGTCGATGTCAGAATTACCAAGAACCACCGGATTAGCCAGAAATCGATAATCATCCATGCGAATAGATACATCCAGAACATGAACCCGAGAGGACATTTGCAAACCAGGAGAAATAATGCTCAACGGCTTCGGCATCACTTGAGTGACGAATTCATGCTTGGCAACAAAAGGTCTTGAAATGAAGGACAATGAAGCACCCGAATCAAACAACACTTTAGCAGGTATAGAGTTAACTGGAAGGTTACCCAAAATGACATCAGAAGAATTCTCCGCTTCAGCTGCACTCATCAGATTCACCCTTGCAGACTTTGGATTATGCTTAACAATAGCTGAACTGATAGGAGGAGGAGGAAGGCGCTTCGGGTTCGGACATCTGTTGGCATAATGACCCTTATGGCCACACTTGTTTCACACCACTTCTGAGAGAGGACGGAAATGAGAACCACTTGACTTGGAGCCTTGAGAATGAAACTGGTTCTTCGACTGGTTGCTCGGGTTGGGTGGGTGGGAGAAGCCACAGCCACCTGAGTTCTTGTTGCTGTTGGAGTTGTTGTAAGGAGCTCGAATCACTTGAGGAGGAGGAAGCCAAAATTTCTGCTGCTTCGCAGCCAACTGAGACGATGAGGAAGAGTGAACGACATCTCGAATTCTCTTTTTAGAAGCCTCCATCTTTAGCTGAGCTGCCTCTTGTTCCAAAGCCATGTTATAGAATTTGTCGAATTCATCGGGCTCGAACAAGGTGAGAGCAAGTTGAAGTTCATCTTTGAGACCTCCACGGAACTGGTAGATTTTGCTCTTGGCATCAGGAATGTCTTGCTTAGCATAGCAGGCGAGGTTTTGGAACTTGACATTATACTGGTAGACTGTCATAGAGCCCTGCTTCTGGTTGCGGAATTGCTCACGCATACCCTCGATGACACTTGTTGGAATATGGTGAGAGCGAAAGTCCTTGCAGAAATCCTCCCAAGAGATCACACGACCTGGCCTGGAGTCTTTGTACTGCTGCCACCAGTCAGCTTCTTGGTCTTTGAGTTGGAAGGCTGCAAACTTCACATAGTCCTCTTCCTTCACGTTACTGCACTCAAAATGCTTCTTTATGTCGGTTAACCAATCTTCAGCATCAAGAGGGTCGACACAGTAACTGAAAGCTTTAGGATTATTGGCCAAGAACTGGTTGAGAGTAGCATGGTGCTGCTGGTTGAAGAAGTTGCCTTGATTCCCTGGAACACCCTGATTAGCTTGATTAGCTTGCATCTGCTGCATCATCTGCATCAACATCTGAGTGTTCTGAGTTGTAGTCTGCATAATCGCTCTCGAAGCCTCAGACGGAGGAGGAGGGGAAGGAGGACGATCTGGGACCTCTTCCGCCTCTGGGTTAGCGTTGGGAACTTTTTTCGGAGCCGTCCTGAAAGAGATGACCACAAATCAGTAATTGATTGACAGAAGGTATAAGCTGAATCAATGGAATGAATTGCAACAAGTCTTCACAATAATCATTCGAGCAATAGGAACAAATGAAATCATTCGAACAAGAGGAACGAATGAAATTCTCAGTTAAATGATAACATCAATCTTCACGAGAAGCCACATAGGGGGACAAAAGGTAAAATAAGAAAACAACAAGGTACAGACGGAAACAAACACAAGATAGGAGCTTCGTTCTAACATCTTTGTGCTGAAAGCATATGAACACATTACGAAAGGGTTTTGCAATCCCCATATCAGCATAGCCAAGGACCCTTTAAGATGCAACTCCCGATCGGAACATCGGTCATAATACCACTTCACTCAATGTAGAACCCCGAACTCGCTAACCTGCATTCGTTGGAAGAATGCCTACGATCTACTGGATAGACCCACCTATTAATTTCCGAAAGATTCCAGTTATGCAATCAGGTGTTGGGGATACAGGGGAAGCACCGCGCAATCAACTCTAAACCTACATCCAGCTGTATCCATCCTTCAACACATAACCAGTCTTTCTCGGAAACTGTTTACCTCGGACCTTCAAAAAGCATCCACTATAACAAGCTATGGCAATACTCCCGAACTACCTCCCCAGTACTGGGTGATGTCGGGGTTATCTTGCCACTAACCGTATAGGAAAGATTTTCGATGTCGGCCGTCTTAAGTATTTAGTACTACCGCGATATGCTTGTGACGATAATACCCCAAAGCTCAACTCCCCGGGACACTGCCACAACCCCTAATGTCAGGAAGCATCGAGAACAATATTCTCGTCACAAGAACATCGAAACAATCCCAGAATACTCGCGAGATTCCTATAAAAAAAATTTGGTGCAATTTTTGAAAGTAGAAGAGGGAAGAGTAGACGTCAGGAGTCCTCACCAGAGAGAAAGGTGATGAGAAGCAAAGAAATCCTACTCTCCGATATAATATAGGACTCAAAATGTTTTCAGTGTGTGCCTAGACTCGACCGTCAACGATTCGATCAATCAGTGGGGGCTCCTAGGTCGGAGAAGGCTCTGAATACCAACTTGTAATGCCCAGGATGGGACTATATCTCCTACGTGTCGAGGCACGACTTAGAGACATAACCCCATGCTGGAATGATCGCAAGTCTGGTATCTTTGCACAACTCATGTAAAATATGGGGATGGAAAATATAAAATAGTTGGCTTACACTCGCCACGTCACACAAATAAAATACATGTCTCAATCATCATACAATGGAACATCACAGCCCTCTAAGGGTAAAATCCAAATGGCAAGATACCAAACATAATATAAATCCACAGGTCGGATCGAATCCTAGTAGAAGTCTCCACTACTGATCATCAGGATAACGGACATAGTATCGACTACGCTCCTCGTCATACTCCCAGTCTAGCTCGGTGCCATCACCTGGATAGCTCACCACTGGACCTGCATCTGGTGTGGTGAAGTAACTGTGAGCCACAGAGGACTCAGCAATCCCGTTCCCGGGTAACAAGACTATTTAAACCTTGGGAGAGGATAAGGCTGAAGAAAAGAATAAGTGTCTGCAGCAGCAACTAGCACTAGCTTACGTGAAAGAGTGCGAGAAGAGAAGTGCCTCGGTCGAGAGATGATCACGAAGTGATCCTAGCTACAGCTCAACAAACATAACCCCACCGTGTTCAACTCCCGAATCCCTATTCGGAAATTGACAGTCACGGTACACACGCTGGTAGTGTATTAGAATAGTGTGTCAAGTTATCTACAACCGGATATTAACAAGCTCCCATCTGCCACATAACCGCGGGCACGGCTTTCGAAAGTTCATAACCCTGCAGGGGTGTTCCAACTTGGCCCATGACAAGCCCACGATCCGCGGAGTCACAACTCCAAGGTGGGAAGACCCGAGTATTCTCGGAATCTCGTGCTCAAGATACTCCGAACTAAGGTAAGGCTAATCCAGCAAATCCTCCCGGCGTGCCGACACCCTGATAGTAGCCGCGCGTATCTCGTCTCAGGCCACGACCGGATGAGAAGTACGTACAGATACCGAAGATCCCAGCGAACTAGGTGGTATCCGCAAGTGGCTCTAGTTTGGACCAACACTCAAGTCGAGCACTGGCCCAGGGGGTTGAATTAATTAAGCCTCGGGTTAATTACTCCCTCGGTAAGTTTTAGTTGTTTAGGCGAATAGTACCAATGTTGGGACTTGCTGGAAAAGACTTAGCACTTAGCGGTTTATCGAGGGGGTCCCATACACCCCAACCGTGTTAGGAACACATAATCAAGGAGCATAACACCAGTTTAAACGGTTCCTAACGGCATGAGTGGAACAAATCACCAAGCAAAAGGCTTAGCCTTCCACCCTTGCCAATATATAGATGATTTCATTTAAAAGCATTTATATAGTGTGATATAACCCAACAAACTTCAACATGAAGCAAGCATCTTCGATCTTCACCTGCAACTAGCAATGCTATAAGAGGGGCTGAGCGAAGCGTACTTAGCCAAGCAACGGTTTGCATAGGTAGGGTGGTTAAATAGGTGCATGGTTACAAGTAGGAGGCTGACATGAAAGACATGGGCATCGAGGCAAAACTATAGAGCGTTACTCTAGCAATAGGCAAAGATAGTAATGTTATCGGGGTTCGGTCATCTTGCCTGAAGAGTAGTCGTTCGGATCGTAAGAAGGGCCCTCGTGCTCAACCTCGTGCTCATACTCGTACTCGGTCTCAGCTTCCGGCTCTAAACAATACAATCACACAAGGCACGGATCAACAAGATGCAATGCGCACACCAAAATGATGGATGCATGATGGTTGCGCTAAGGGAGCACACGGAGCACGGAAAATAGCACTCAAGCAAAACACTTCAAAACATGATAACAATAGGAGATTAGGAATCTACACAGAAAATCAATCAAGTTTCATATAAGACTTGCTGAAATCGGAGCTACGGGCTAAAAGTTATGCCCGAAACAAGAAATAGGCGAAAGCTGAAAATTACAGCAACATAGCAACTTCGGAGCACTAGAAAAATAAGCTACAACACTCAAACAACATGGAAAAGAGCATGAACATAAACTAGACATATCCTACAGCACATAAGTCCAAAGGTGCACCCACAAAGGAGCCACGGATCAATAGCAACAAGCTTGGACATATTGAACTTGACAACAAAATCCGGACAGCAAAATTTTATTGAAACTTTGGAGCGAAAGTTAAACATGCTACAGCCACTTAAATAAGCATGTGAGAACATGAATGGAAAGCCAACAATATATACTACCAGGAACCATCAAGATCCACCCCAAAACTTTCATGGTTTGTCCTAGAGCAGCATGCAAACATGGCATCGGAGAATAACAGATTACAGACTTAGTGAAAATCCACTAAGTGTTAAAACAGCAGTTTCATCATGGCATCTTCAAGAGCAAGTTTAAGTCACCTCGAAACTAAACATGGCAAGTAGTAAGCACCACATCAAAGCACACATGATGGTGATTCCGAAACACACAAGCATGCATCATGGAGATAAACACAACGATAGCAATGAGCTCAACAAGATGGCATTTCCTAACAAGTGAAACAACATCACAACCACATGGTACTTTGCAACGAAGATATACATGGCAAGAATAAATCTATCATGCAACCTAACACAAGCAACATGTAGAGCATGGCAAGACGAAAACGTGGACATGTCATTTGCATCATTCGGATAAACGAGCTAAAAGATATCACTATGCAAAGATGGCATAAAACAACACATAGCAACAGTTTATAATGGGATGCACTCTTGCAACAGAAAAATAAGCACCTAGATGATCTCAAACATGCATGGCACAAAGGAATGAATCGTAGTGCTAGTCACCACGAACGTCTGGACATGTCATTTGCGCAAAACGGAGCTACACACAAAAAGTTATCGCAGTTCTAATATTGCATTAGACAGATAAACATCTCAGGGACTTGGAAGAATTCGGGGCTACCTCGCGGTCAACAAAGTCAACAGCGGGCTGACGGACGCGGATCGGGCCGGTGGAGGCGGATCGAGCCCGGGGTGGAGCGGATCCTCGCGGATCGGGCCCGTTGCAGGCCGGCCCGAGTGGAACAAGGGAGATCCGGCACGGGCGAAGGAGGTCAACGGCCCAGCCGGGCCTAGGGGAGGCGCTGGCCTCGCCTGGCGCTTGGGCCGCGGGATCGGGGCCCGGATGGAGGCCGGCTTGGCGAGGTGGTGGCCCGGGAGGATGGCGGCAGCGCGGGCCCGCGCTGGAGGGACGGCCTGGAGGCGTCGCGGTGGCCTCGGTCGAGTCGGGCCGAGTCGAGCCGCCTGGCTCGGGGCCCAGGAGGGCGATGCGGCTGGCGAGGAGGCTCCCCAGCTGGGCCTGGCTGGCGGGGAGGCGAGCGGAGGGAGGCCCAGGGAGGGGCGCGGCCTCGGCTGCCGATCGGGATCGATCGGATCTGGTCGTCCTTCGACCGAAACTGGCGGCGCGGTGGCTGCTTCGAAGCTGAGGAAGAGGTGGGCGCCAGCGGCTTGGGGCCCCAGGCGGCGGGATCCGGCGGGACCAGCTGGAGGCGGTGGCGGTGGTGAGGTGGCTCCGGTGGGGACGAGGTGGCGGCGGTGGTGAGGTGAGAGGAGACCGGAGATGAGTTTTCCGGCGAGATTTCCGGCAAACTCCGGCGAACTCTCCGGCGAGCTCCGGTGAGGTGGCTGTAGGTGGAAGAAGAAGATGGAAGGGGAGCTAGGGTTTCCTTGTTTTGGGGCACAAATTTGGGGGAGTGGACAAATATATAGGCACAAGGAGCTAGGGTTGCCCAAATGGAGTGCGGTTTTCGGCCACCGGATCAGATTTGGATGGCCTAGATGATAGAAGTGGCTAGGAGTGGTTGGTGGGCTGTTGGAGGGGTGTCTTGGGCCTCAAAGTGGAGGCACTTTGAGCCCACACGAATAACTGTTGGGGGAGCAAACGGACTCCAAACGCGACGAGATTTGACAGGCGGGTTACACACAACAAAACAACAACACACGACAAGTCTCACGCCAAACCGGTAACGTTACACGGCCACACACCAAGTAGGCCTACGGGACGCCACGGACACGTGAGGGAGCTCCGGAACGCGAAACGGACAACGGGAAGGAACGCGTGGAACCGGATGCAACCGAAAATACAAATGCAATGCGATGCACATGACTATATGATATGAATGAATGCCACACACGCACACAACAAAACGACGAAAACCCAAAAGACAAAGAACCCGGAATGGAATAGATGAAGCTGGAGATATATTATATGCCCAATAGGGAAAGTATTACATCCGGGGCATTACAAATATAAATTATCATCTCTATCAGATCTCACTTTCAGAAGTGACCGTAAAGGTATTGACAACCCCGTATCGCGTTGGCTGCGAAGTTCTTATTTGTTTGTGCAGGTGCGAGGGACTCGCACGTGGTCTCCTACTAGATTGATACCTTGGTTCTCAAAAATTGAGGGAAATACTTACGCTACTGTGCTGCATCTCCCTTTCCTCTTTGAGGGAATACAATGCAAGCTCGAGAAGTAGCAAGAAGAATTTCTGGCGCCGTTGCCGGGGAGGCTTACGCAAAAGTCATATACCAAGTACCTATCACAAACCCTTATCCTTCGCATTACATTTTTTGCCTCTCGTTTTCCTCTCCCCCACTTCACCCTTGCCGTTTTATTTGCCCTTCTTCTACTGTGTGTTTATCGTTCGCTTGCTTCTTGTTTGCTTGTGTGTGTTGGATTGCTTGCTTGTCACTATGGCTCAGAACAATAGCAAATTGTGTGACTTCTCCAATACCAACAACAATGATTTTATTAGCACTCCGATTGCTCCTATTACCGATGCTGAATCTTGTGAGATCAATACTACTTTGTTGAATCTTGTCATGAAAGATCAATTCTCCGGCCTTCCTAGTGAAGATGGCGCTACCCATCTAAACAACTATGTTGATTTGTGTGATATGGAAAAGAAAAGGGATACGGATAACGATATTGGTAAATTGAAGTTATTTCTGTTTTCACTTAGAGATCGTGCTAAAACTTGGTTTTCCTCTTTGCCTAGAAATATTATTGATTCGTGGAATAAGTGCAAAGATGCTTTTATCTCTAAGTATTTCCCTCCTGCTAAGATCATCTCTCTTAGAAACGATATTATGAACTTTAAGCAACTAGATCATGAGCATGTTGCACAAGCTTGGGAGAGAATGAAACTAATGATACGTAATTGCCCTACACATGGTTTAAACTTATGGATGATTATTCATAACTTTTATGCTGGCTTGAATTTTTCTTCTAGAAATCTTTTAGATTCGGCCGCAGGAGGCACTTTCATGGAAACTACCTTGGGAGAAGCTCCCAAACTCCTAGATAATATTATGGTCAATTATTCTCAATGGCACACTCAAAGATCTGCTAGTAAAAAAGTGCATGCTATTGAAGAAATTAGTGTTTTGAGTGGAAAGATGGATGAACTTATGAAATTATTTGCTGCTAAGAGTGCTTCTTCTGATCCTAATGATATGCCTTTGTCCAGTTTGATTGAAAATAACAATGAATCTTTGGATGTGAATTTTGTTGGTAGGAAATAATTTTGGTAACAATGCTTATAGAGGGAATTTTAATCCTAGGCCTTTTCCTAGTAATTCCTCTAATAATTATGGTAATTCCTACAACAACTCTTATGGAAAGATGCCTTCTGAATTTGAAACTAGTGCTAAGGAGTTTATGATCTCGCAAAAGAATTTCAATGCTATGCTTGAAGAGAAATTCCTTAAGATTGATGAATTGGCTAGAAGTGTGGATAGAATTACTCTTGATGTTGATTCTTTGAGACTTAGATCTATCCCACCTAAGCATGATATCAATGAGTCTCTCAAAGCCATGAGAATTTCCATTGATGAATGCAAAGAAAGAACCGCTAGGATGCGTGCTAAAAGAGAAGATTATATTGAAGTGAGTTCTTCTAGTTATCATGAAAATAAAGATGAAGATCTGAAAGTTATTGATGTGTATCCTATTAGATCCTTTTTTTCTAGTATAAATCTTGATGAATATGGGATTGGAGATGATTCTGCTTTAAGGTGTCCCAATGATTCAGAGTTTTTAGATCTTGATGCTAAAATTGTTAAAAGTGGGAGTGAAGAGATTAAAACTTTGCATAGTGATGAACCCACTACTTTGGATTTCAAGGGATTCAATTATGATAATTGCTCTTTGATTGATTGTATTTCCTTGTTGCAATCCGTACTAACTTCTCCGCATGCTTATAGTCAAAATAAAGCTTTCACCAAACACATAGTTGATGCTTTGATGCAATCTTATGAAGAAAAACTTGAGTTGGAAGTTTCTATGCATAGAAAGCTTTATGATGAATGGGAACCTACTATTAAAATAAAAATTAAAGATCATGAATGCTATGCTTTTTGTGATTTGGGTGCAAGTGTCTCCACTATACCAAAAACTTTGTGTGATTGGCTAGGGTTCCATGAGCTTGATACTTGTTCTTTAAATTTGCATCTTGCGGATTCCACTATTAAGAAACCTATGGGAAGATTAATGATGTTCTTATTGTTGCCAATAGTAATTATGTGCCCGTAGATTTCATTGTTCTTGATATAGATTGCAATCCTTCATGTCCTATTATTCTTGGTAGACCTTTCCTTAGAACAATTGGTGCAATTATTGATATGAAGGAAGGAAATATTAGATTCCAATTTCCGTTAAGGAAGGGCATGGAACACTTTCCTAGAAATAAATCAAATTACCATATGAATCTATTATGAGAGCCACTTATGGATTGCCTTCCAAAGATGGCAATACCAAGATTTATCCTTGTATCGTGCCTAGCTAGGGGCGTAAAATGATAGCGCTTGTTGGGAGGCAACTCAATTTTATATTTTTTGTTTTTGCTGCTGTTAGGGAATAAATATTGCATCTAGCTTCTGTTTAGATGTAGTTTCATGTTTTGTTTAGTGTTTGTGCCAAGTAGAACCTTTGGGAAGACTTGTGTGAAGTTTATATGATCTTGCTGTGAAAAACATAATCGTTAGAGCTCACGAGAATGGTCATCAGATTTTACTGGAGCGTTCTATTTAGTTGATTCTTTTAGAAGATCATTAATAGACAAATTCCTCACGTTTACCAATTTAGTTTGAATTTTTTGGAGTTACAGAAGTATGCGAAACCTGCAGATTACTACAGACTGTTCTGTTTTTGACAGATTCTGTTTTTCGTGTGTTGTTTGCTTATTTCAATGCATCTATGAGTAATATTGGGAAGTATGAACCATAGAGAATTTGGAATACAGTAGGTTTAACACCAATATACACAAATAATGAATTCATTGCAGTACCTTTGAGTAGTGGTTTCCTTTCTTATACTAACGGAGCTCGCGAGATTTTTGTCTAAGTTTTGTGTTGTGATGTTTTCAAGTTTTGAGTATTGCTTTGATGGACTATGGGACAAAGAGTAGCAAGGGCCTAAGATTGGGGATGCCCATGGCACCCCAAGTAATATTCAAGGACACCCAAAAGCCTAAGCTTGGGGATGCCCCGGGAAGGCATCCCCTCTTTCGTCTTCATCCATCGGTAACTATACTTGGAGCTATATTTTTATTCACCACATGAGATTTGTTTTGCTTGGAGCGTCTTGTATAATTTGAGTATTTGCTTGTTAGTTTGCCAAAATTATCCTTGCTGGACACACCTATTTTAGAGAGTTAAACATGGCCTAGGAATTTATAGAACACTCTATGTGCTTCACTTATATCTTTTGAGTTGAATAGTTTTTGCTCTAGTGCTTCACTTATATCTTTTAGAGCACGGTGGTGATAATATTTTGAAGAAATAGATGAACTCTCATGCTTCACTTATATACATTTGAGAGTCTATTAAAACAGCATGGTAATGTGTTTAGGCTAAAAAACTAGTCTTCACATGATAGACATCCAACATCAATGTAGTAAAAACTTTCACATTAAGTGCATTGAATATGATGAGATGTTGGATGCTTGATAATTGTTTTGAGATATGAGGATAGTGATATTAGAGTCATGCTAGTGGAGTTATTATGAAATTGAGAAATACTTGTGTTAAGGTTAGTGATTCCCGTAGCATGCACGTATGGTGAACCGCTATGTGACGAAGTTAGAGCATGAGGTATTTGTAAAGTGCCAACCTTTGCGTGGAGGTCGGGGGCGCGCGATGGTTAACTCCTACCAACCTCCCCCCTAGGAGCATGCGTTGATTTCTTTGTTTTTATGACTCGTAGATTTTTGCAATAAGTATATGAGTTCTTATGACCAATGTTGAGTCCATGGATTATACGCACTCTCACCCTTCCACCATTGCTAGCCTCTCTTGTACCGCGCAACTTTCGCCGGTACCATACACCCACTATATATCCTTCCTAAAAAAACAACCACCATATTATTCCTCAAAACAGCCACCATACCTACCTATCATGGCATTTCCATAGCCATTCCGAGATATATTGCCATGCAACATTCCACCGTTCCGTTCATATGACATGCTTCATATTGTCATATTGCCATGCATGATCATGTAGTTGACATCGTATTTGTGGCAAGGCCACCATGCATAATTTTTCATACATGTCACTCTTGTTTCATTGCACATCCCGGTACACCGCCGAAGGCATTCATATAGAGTCATACTTTGTTGTAGTATCGAGTTGTAATATCAAGTTGTAATGAAAGTGTGATGATCATCATTATTGGAGCATTGTCCCATGGGAGGAAAGGCTAAATCAATAAAGCCCCTCCACAAAAAAAGAAAAAAAAAAGAAAGGCCAAAGAAAAAAGAAAGGCCCAAAAAAATAAGAAAAAGAAAAAGGGACAATTGCTACTATCTTTTTTTCCACACTTGTGCTTCAAAGTAGCACCATGTTCTTCATTGCAGAGAGTCTCATGCTTAGTCACTTTATATACTAAGTGGGAATTTTCATTATAGAACTTGGCTTGTATATTCCAACGACGGGCTTCCTCAAATGCCCTAGGTCTTCGTGAGCAAGCAAGTTGGATGCACACCCACTAGTTTCTTTTGTTGAGCTTTCATACATATTTAGCTCTAGTGCATCCGTTGCATGGCAATCCCTACTCACTCACATTGATATCTATTGATGGGCATCTCCATAGCCCGTTGATACACCTAGTTGATGTGAGACTATCTCCCTCCTTTTTGTGTTCTCCACAACCACCACTCTATTCCACATAGTGCTATGTCCATGGCTCACGCTCATATATTGCGTGGAAGTTGAAAGGTTTGAAAGAATAGAGTATGAAAACTAGTGCTTGGCTGAAATCGGGGTTGTGCATGATATGAATATTTTGTGTGATGAAGAGGGAGCATAGCCAGACTATATGATTTTGTAGGGATAACTTTCTTTAGACATAGTATTTTGAGAAGACATGATTGCTTTGTTAGTATGCTTGAAGTATTATTATTTGTTGTGTCAATATAGACTTTTATCAAGAATCTTTCAGATCTGAACGTTCATGCCACAATTAAGAGAATTACATTGAAAAACTATGTTGGTTAGTATTCCTGTCACTCCCTGCATTTTGCAACATGTCATTTGCATCAATGAAGCATGAAAAATTGGACCAGCAATTTTTTTTGGCATCATTTGGCTTTTATTTGGAATTGAGTTTTTCTTCATATGTTTTTCATGTGCTCATTAAAGTCAACTATTACCTCTTGTAGAATTCATCTCCATACCCAAAACTTCTGCACAATGATCATGCCAAGTGTTATATAGCAGTATAGTATTTTCTTATAAAATTAATTTGGCCAAAATGTATTTTCAAAATTTAGTATTCCAAATACCCCTGAATTGAGGTTTGCACTGCAAGTGCTTTATTTAGGGTGAGAAAATTATTTCAAAAAGTTATTTGAGACCTAGTAGTCATAGGACTCCTAGAAACCACAAAAGTATAATTTTAAAAGTTATTTTCCTATTTTATTTAAAAGCTTTTTCTTAAGGCCAGAAATGGTCTTTAATAGGGAAAAATTATTTAAGTATTTCAAAAATATTTGCCAAAATTCAGAGAGACTCATAGGACATATATTGTCCATATATAAGAGTTTCAACACTTGGTCATGTTCAAAATAATGGGCTAATCCCTCCAAAACCCTTTCTGGATATTTCAAGCTTTTGAAATATTTACAAAGGAAATATTCTCCAAAAATTCCAAGGAAATTCTATCATTTCATATATGACATATTTGAAGATCTTGCCAAGCCCCATGCCTTGGGAAGCAAGATAACATCCTCAAAACCCTTCATAACCATTCTGTCCATATTTGAAGTTTGAGCAACTTTACATTGCCAAACTTATCCAAATGCCCTCAAACTTGGTGCACATGCTAGAAAGGCCTAATAAGGCATCTAGACCAAGTGGCACAAGATTTGGAGTAGGGTAACTTGATCAGAATACCCCAAAACCCTTTCTGTTCAAATGCAAATTTGAACAACTTTACATTATCAACTTTTTATCTGGAGCTTCAAACTTTGTGGGCATGATCAATACCCCAAATGGTGAAACTACACCAAGTGGTGCATCAAGGGGAGATGATTAGCTTGACTTAAACAAGATGAAGCCATTTCTGTTGATTTCTAGGGTTCACCAAAGTTACATTGGCTAGTTTCTTCAAATGAGCCCAAATTTGGTGAAACACCCTATTTTCTTATGTCATTCAATCCTATTAAGTGTCATGGCAAGTGGAGATCATTTGCTTGACCAAAACATGATCAAACACCTTCTGCTATTTTACCAAAACTACCATCTTGACCCCTTTTACTATTTACTTTTGCCTCAACTTTCTACCACAGCTTCATCTAGTTACAATATACCTCCAGTAACTCCCCCATGTCCACAGCTCCATGATTGAGGGGTGAAAACCTCAATTCACCTTGCTGGACAACAAATTTCTACCTAGTTACCAGCTTCACTCCTCTCTCACTGCACCTCCAGAGCATCCAAGGCCACACCCGAGCTTTTTACCATGTGCTGGAGCCCCCAGACACGGCGGACACGCCCAGAGGGCCAATGGCATGCCAGGGCATGCAATTAGCACGCTCCAGAGCGCGCTAAAGTGCGCACCCGCACTGTAGCTTCGCCCAATCCAGCGCCGCCGACCACCTCATGCTTCCCCCTCGCGCCAAACGATGCACCTCGACGTCTGCGACCCTCCCCGGCGCTGTCCCCCTCCTCCCTCTCCCTCCAGTGGCCGCCCTCGCACGCGCGCTGGCCGCCCGCAAGCTCCACTCGTCGGCCTCACACGCGCGCGCCGTCTGGAGCCTTCCCCGCTCCTCCTCTCCCCTCTACTAGGCGTGGACCTCATCCACGAGCATCCCCGACTCGAATGCAAGCGCCTGCATGGCCTCTGGCCTCGCCCGTGACCTCGCCGGCGCACGAGTCCACGGTGGACCGTGGGCTCGTCTATATAAGCACGCCCGAGCCCCTCCAACAGCACTCAACTCCTCCTCGCACCCCCAGTAGCACTCCAGCACCACCCACTCATCCCTAGAGAGCCTCAGTGCTCGGGATCGACTGGAGCTCCGCCGCGTCGGGCAACCGGGGATCTCGCAGTACAACCCCTCTCAGCCCCAACTTTTGCTCGATCTAGCACCGCCGTACCTCACTTATGCATTCCCCTCTCTTTTCCCCCTCTGCAGCTGCCCGAATCGACTGGAGCAGCGACCTCTCGACGACCCTCCGCTGCGTGTCCTCGCCGCCGGGGAACCAGACCTCTCCGGCGGGCCGCACCACCACCACTGGAACGGCGAGTCACTGCTGAGCCCGTTCCTGCCCTCCGTTTGCCCCGCCGTGCCCGGAATCGCCGCCGGTGAGCTCGCCGTCGCTCTGACCGGAAGGTTGAAGATGACATGCGGGCCCCGCCTGTCATCCTCACCTCTCTCTCTCTCCCCCCGCTGCCACTGACCGCCGGGCCCCGCCCGTCAGGTTTGAAAACCTGGCGCGCGCGCGCTGGCGCCGTGCGATGGGCTAATTGCCCTGGGCCGTGCACTGTGGCCGTTCTGGCCTAGTGACACAGTGCCTTTTCTCTTTTTCCTTTTCTATAAAATTTCAAATAATTTTACAGAAATAAATAATTGTCCAAATGAATTAATTCCAACTCCTAAAATCTTGTAAAAATCCAACCTATTTAATGGTGTCACTTTCACACATGTCCATGAAACTTTTCTGTTCTGTTCAAAATTAAATTCAAATTTGAGCATTAAAACTCATGTTCAAAAATCCTTAGATTCCATTCTGTCACTCCAAAACTCCAACTATGAATTTTTGCCATCTTAGTTTTCCCTCTAGTATTTATCAAAAATAAGTTGACATTTTTCTGAGCACTTTGATTTTTCTGTTTTCATTGTGGTCTTATTTTCCCGTTGTTATTTGTGATGATTAGATCCCGTATTTGACGAAGTTGCTGAGGAAGAAGGTGGAGAAGGATTTGAAGACTTTGAAGACCAACCCAATCCAGGCAAGCAGCCCTTTGACCATGATACACTTGTGTTCTTCGGAACCCGTTTGTTTCCGATTGCATGATGATAAGAGTTATGGTAGTGACCTAGTTGAAACCACCATATGATGCATGTTTCACTCATGATCTTGCTATGTGCTAGATGTCATGCAAATGGTTAGTAGTGATGCTTAGTGATGCATGTGTGCCATGAAACCTTCGAGGTTGAAATCTTTTCATAAACCCCATCGGATGCCCCTAATGCCCGAGGGTGATGTTGAGTTAGGTCATCACTTGAGGAAGAAGTGATGTGCCGGTAAAGATCTTGTGCATGGGTGAAATGATGGATTAGATTTATGTGTGACTACCGTCCCAACCAAACATGTGCAACCACTCTACCCCTTATGGGACGGGGCTTTATTGATTACTTAGGCCGATACTAGCATGGTGCCCGCATTACTAGTGACAGGAAGACTTGAGGTCTTTCCCGGGACGGGGTCTTGCTTGGATAGACGACCATGACTATTTTTACAGGGCACCGGACACACCGTTGGTCCCTTCGGGTACGCGTGACATTGAAATTAGGGCAAGTCCCATGATCTATTGTTTGTACTCGAGGGCCGTGTACCAACGAGTGGACTCTATGTTAGTGTCGTCTAAGGAAAGATAATGACCGGGTGCTTCCCCCGAGTACTTGAGGTACTGCGGGATCGTGGGTGACACGAAAGCTTCCCGGATCTTGTGGGTAAAGTGCGCAACCTCTGCAGAGTGTAAAACTATTCGAATAGCCGAGTCCACGGTCATGGACAGTTGGGTGGTGCTACTTAAACTATGTCCAGGATTTTACTACATCGGTGAAAGTATGGGTGTGTGATGAGTCAAGGTGGTGTCTTGACTCTATGAGATGAATCATATTCATGTTGATATCGGTAACCTGTCTTCGAGGTTACGTGAGTTTATTGATGCATTCACTTGATGGTAGAATATTTGTTCCAGCTCATAGCTAGATTGCTCATTGTTGTTCAATTGCATTGTTACTTTGAACCAAATCATGGGTTGCTTGCGAGTACATTCAAAGTACTCATTGGCTTGCCACTGGTTATTTAATTGGCCAGGCATGGAGGAACATGAATATGAAGAAGAGTTCTATGGAGACGAACATGCAAACTAGGACGCTATCCCAGTCAGAATGCCTGTAGGGTTAAGGCAGATGGCATGGGTTCTACTTATCATCGAAGACTTCCGCTATTTGAGCTATTCAGCCCTTGAGGCTTTATCTATGTAAGACTTGGCCATAATGGCCATAATTTCTGTAAGACGGTATGTATGGATGTAAGACTCTTGTTATTCAGCTGCTGTGTGTTCAGTGAGCATTGATCTCTGGGATCACTGTACACGTGCATTCGGTGATCTCGACACTTAAGTCGGGGTCCCCACAGAGCTGGTATCAGAGCCATCCTGACTGTAGGAAGCCTTAGTTAGCATGAGCGTTAGTTAGATGAGGCCCCCTTTTCAAAAAAAAACTTCTGAACCTCTCTTCTTTTCTAAACCTTACAAACCTAAGATTTCATCAGCTTATTAACCTCTCCTATTCAACCTTTGTAGATGGCCGCTGTACCTGAAGAGCACCTGACCACTGGGTTTACCTTGCTTCTCGAGGACAGCCTCCAGGAGTGCCAGTTCCACCGAGCACCCATCCTCACCTACCTTGAGCATTGGGTTAGCGACACTGAGGTGGAGTACCATGTGGAAGTGATCGTGAAGGCAAACGATCCTCCCACAAGTTGGTTCTTTGAGGGACCCCAGATGGCAACACTACCTCTCGCTGTCGAGGCGGCTGCACTCAAGGCGCTAACCCGTCTCCGCGAGCTTCTTCCGGAGATGGCAGCCAAGATGACAACCCGCTTCTTACCTTACCGGAAGGAAGGTGAAGATGAAAGCAGCGCACTAGCCCCTCCATTGAAGGAAGGACTCCCGCTTCGATTCCAGACCTACTTCAGTCTATGTGCCGACAGCTTGGCACAAGACTTGGCCTCGGAATCGATGAAGCTCCGAGAGGAACTTGACAAGACCAAGGCACTTCTTCGTCAAGCTCAAGAGAAGACAAATAGGATCAAGAAGGAAGGAGCACCTCCAGGACAGTCCACTATCGCGTACCGAGGCGGAAGGCCCTCCGGAGATGTATCTTCCAAGGATGAAGAACCACCTCGGCGACGCCGTATGACGGCAAGGGAATACCGCAAGCTTTTCTCTGCACCACCGACGAAGCATCGTCGTATCCAACTCCTCCACTCCCCCACACCCTCAAGTGACAAGGGGGCCCAGACAGATGAAGACAAGGAGGAAGACCCAGAAGAGCTAGAATACGTGACCGAGGATTCCGCCGCTTATGCATTATTCGCTACTCGGATATGCCAGTTCATGACCTCTACGGTAGGATAGGTCGTGTAACCCCTATGCGCAGTCGAGTCCTTGTATGGTTCATATGAAACCATCTAGTGTTTGCTTTTGTTGTGTTTGGATGTATGTCGTATTCTTCCTTCGGGAATATGTAAACGACTGCATCACCCATGTGGATTTTAATGAATGTGTTTTGGCCTTTCGGCCCTTGCATGATTTGATTAGTGTCACACCCACCCCCTTACTAGGCACCCATCTATCTTGCTTTACCTCTTCCAAGTCATGAGACCTTTTACCGCTCCAACATGATGCCTGTTGTAACTCGTACTGGTACCTCTACCCAGCATCCTGAAGCCGGAGCATCCGCTCAGTCAGAAGCAGGCCACGACCAAACCAACGACCAAGCTCTACCACCACCACCTCCTCCGAACATGGACATGGCTCAGCTTCTCCAAGCTTTCCGATAGGAACGCCAAGCCAACACCGCAGCCCTTCAGTTGATTGCTCAAGCTGTCACCAACAACCGCCAGCCGGCGGGGAATGGCAATGGACGTTCCACTTTGGCAGAGTTCAAGAAGCATGCACCGCCAACTTTCATCGAGACTGCTGAACCCCTGGATGCAGACGACTGGGTCCGCACCATTGAGGACTTGCTGGAACTAGTCGGATGCACCGAAGACCGCGAGAAGGTGGCTTATGCAGCCCACTGCCTTGGGGGGACTGCTAGAGCTTGGTGGGATGGATTCAAGGTCATGCATGCTGAACAAGACATCACTTGGGTCAACTTCAAGGCAGAATTCCGCAAAGCCCACATTCCTTCCAGAATCATGGCTATCAAAAAGCGTGAGTTCCGAGCCCTGAAGCAAGGAAGTGGCACTGTCAAGGAGTACATGCAGAAGTTCAGTGTTCTGTCTAGGTATGCCCCAGAAGATGTCGGCACTGATGCTGCAAAAAGGGAGCGCTTCATGGACGACCTCAATCAGACTCTGCAATACTCGCTTGTCGTGTGTGACTGCCCAACCTTCCCTGACCTGGTGAACAAAGCACTCATGCTTGAAGACAAGCGGCGTGCTCTGGAAGACACTTACAAGCGCAAGATGGTCAGCAAGGGAAGTTCCAGCAACCAGAATCCTTGTCCGTGGCAGTCAGCCCCGGCCAAGCCAACCTATCAGCAACCAAGAGCTCCTGCACCTCGCACCAACTATCAGCCTCAGCAGTGTGCCAACCCAAGGCCAGCTTTCAACCCCAATAATAGTGGTGGCAACAAGATCAACAATCCAAACCAAGTCACTTGCTTTGGATGTGGTCAGTCAGGACACATCTCAAGGGTATGCCCCAACAAGAAGCCTGATGCCCCGCGCTCCAATGCGCAGAACCGAGGACAAGGCCGCGGGATGCCACCAAGGAACCCAGCTCCTCGCAACCCGCCTAACCATGGGAAGGGGCGTGTGAATCACGTCACTGCTAAAGAAGCCCAGGAAGACCCGGACGTCGTGCTGGGTACGTTCCTTGTCAACTCAGCACCTGCAACTGTCTTGTTTGATTCTGGAGCAACGCATTCATTTGTCACTCAAAGATTTGCATTAAAAAGTGGCATGAGCCCTACACCCCTGAATAACCCTATGGTGATACAAACCCCCGGAGCAGAGATGAGAGCCAAGATAGGCTGTAAGGGAGTCAGTATTACCATTAACGGTGTAGATTTCCTAGCAGACCTCATCATCCTGAGATCACAAGGCTTGGATGTGATCCTAGGCATGAATTGGCTCAGCAAGCACCAAGGCTTGTTAGACTGTGCCAATCGGACAGTCACTGTGACCAATGACCAAGGAGTCGAAGTCAAGTTTGCTTCCAACTCCTCTTCCGCTCAAGCCGCTCAAGTCAACTGTCTATCTGAAGTTGGGCTAGAGCAAGTACCGGTGGTATGCGAGTATCCTGATGTCTTTCCGGATGAGCTACCGGGAATGCCTCCTGACCGTGACATTGAGTTCATCATCGAGCTCGTGCCCGGGGCAGGATGTTGGAGATATGCCCTAGAGGCAATAATAAAAGCATTATTATTATATCTCCTTATTCATGATAATTGTCTGTCATTCATGCTTGAATTGTATTGTACGGAAACAACGATACATGTGTGAATGCACAGATCACAATGAGTCCCTGGTAGGCCTCTAGTAGCCAGCTCGTTGATCAACAGATGGTCATGGTTTCCTGACCATGGACATGAGATGTCGGTGATGACGGGATCACATCATTAGGAGAATGATGTGATGGACAAGACCCAAACTTGAGCATAACACGAGATCGTATAGTTCGTAATGCATAAGCTTTTCGGTGTCAAGTATTTATTCCTTAGACCATGAGGTTGTACAACTCCCGGATACCGTAGGAGTGCTTTGGGTGTGCCAACCGTCACAACGTAACTGGGTGGCTATAAAGGTACGCATCGGGTATCTCCGAAAGTATCTGTTGAGTTGGTACGAACCGAGACTGGGATATTGTCACTCCGTATGACGGAGAGGTACCTCTGGGCCCACTCAGTAATACATCATCATAATGAGCTCAATGTGACTAAGTAGTTAGTCACGGGATGATGGATTACGGATCGAGTAAAGAGACTTGCCATAACGAGATTGAACAAGGTATCGGGAATACCGACGATCGAATCTCGGGCAAGTACCGTACCGATGGACAAAGGGAATAACATACGGGATTGAGTGAATCCTTGACACAGTGGTTCATCCGATGAAGATCATCGAGGAACACGTGGGAACCAACATGGGTATCCAGATCCCGCTGTTGGTTATTGACCGGAGAGTGGTCTCGGTCATGTCTACGTGTCTCCCGAACCCGTAGGGTCTACACACTTAAGGTTCGGTAACGCTAGGGTCGTAGAGATTAATGCACGTGGAAACCCGAAAGTTGTTCGGAGTCCCGGATGAGATCCCGGACGTCACGAGGAGTTCCGGAATGGTCCGGAGGTAAAGATTGATATATGGGAAGTCCAGTTTCGGCCAACGGGTGATCTCCGGGGGTCACCGGGAGCGTCCCGGGACCACCGGAGGGGCCCCGGGGGTCCACCGGGTGGGGCCACCCATCCCGGTGGGGCCCCTAGGCCACGAGGGGATGTGACCAGCCCTCTGGGCTGGCGCACCACCATAGGGGGCCCACCTCCCCTGCGCCTAGGGTTTCAACCCTAAAGGGGAGGGGGGCTCCACTTGCCTTGGGGGGCAAGGAACCCCCCCTTGGCCGCCGCCCCCCTTGCAGATTGGATCTGCAGGGGGTCCAGGCGCCCCCCCTGGCCCCTATATATATGTGGGGGGGGGAGAGGGCAGCCGCACCTGATCCCTGGCGCCTCTCCCCCTCCCGTCACACCCCATACTCCCAACGCAGGGCAGCCCGGCGAAGCCCTGCTGCGACATCCACTGCATCCGTCATCACGCCGTCGTGCTGCTGGATCTCTGACGACTTCTCCTCCCCCCTTGCTGGATCAAGAAGGAGGTGACGTTGCTGCACCGTACGTGTGTTGAACGCGGAGGTGCCGTCCGTTCGGCGCTAGATCATCGGTGACGAAGAACTTGAAGAGTACGACTACTTCATCCTTGCTTCGTTGAAAGCTTCCGCACGCAATCTTCATAACGGTATGTAGATGCACTCTCAGTTGCTCGTTGCTAGATGTCTCCATAGATGGATCTTGGTGAAGACGTAGAAATTTTTTGATTTATGCTACGTTCCCCAACAGTGGCATCTGAGCCTAGGTTTTATGCGTAGCATCTTGGCACGAGTAGAACACAAAGCAGTTGTGGGCGTATGATCTTGTTCAACTTTCTTACCGTTACTAGTCAATCTTGATTCGGCGGTATTGTGGGATGAAGCGGCCCAGACCGACCTTACACGTACGCTTACGTGAGACAGGTTCCACCGACAGACATGCACTAGATGCATAAGGTGGCTGGCGGGTGTCTGTCTCTCCTACTTTAGTCGGATCGGATTCGATGAAAAGGGTCCTTATGAAGGGTAAATAGAAGTTGACAAATCACGTTGTGGTTTTGGCGTAGGTAAGAAACGTTCTTGCTAGAAATCCTATAGAAGCCACGTAAAACTTGCAACAACAATTAGAGGACATCTAACTTGTTTTTGCAGCATGTGTTTTGTGACGTGGTATGGCCAAGAACGAAGATGTGATGAATGATATATGTGATGTATGAGATTGATCATGTTTTTGTAATAGGGAATCACGACTTGCATGTCGATGAACTTGACAACCGGCAGGAGCCATAGGAGTTGTCTTAATTATTGTATGACCTGCGTGTCACTGAATAACGCCATGTAATTACTTTACTTCATTGCTAAACGTTAGCTATAGTAGTAGAAGTAATAGTTGGCGTGACGACTTCTTCAAGACACGATGATGGAGATCATGATGATGAAGATCATGGTGTCAAGCCGGTGACAAGATGATCATGGTGCCCCGAAGATGGAGATCCAAGGAGCAAGATGATATTGGCCATATCATGTCACTATAATTGATTGCATGTGATGTTTATCATGTTTTTGCATCTTGTTTACTTAGAACGATGGTAGTAAATAAGATGATCTCTCACTAAAATTTCAAGTAATGTGTTTCCCCTAACTGTGCACCGTTGCTAAAGCTCGTTGTTCCGAAGCACCACGTGATGATCGGGTGTGATAGGTTCTAACGTTCACATACAACGGGTGTAAGACAGATTTACACACGCGATACACTTAGGGTTCACTTGACGAGCCTAGCATGTACAGACATGGCCTCGGAACACGGAAGACCGAAAGGTCGAACACGAGTCGTATAGAAGATACGATCAACATGAAGATGTTCACCGTTTTGACTAGTCCGTCTCACGTGATGATCGGACACGGACTACTCGATTCGGATCGTGTATCACTTAGATGACTAGAGAGATGTCATTCTGAGTGGGAGTTCATTAAAATTTGATTAAGATGAACTTAATTATCATGAACTTAGTCTAAATTCTTTACAATATCTCTTGTAGATCAAATGGCCCACGCTCAGTTTTCCCTCAACTTCAACGCGTTCCTAGAGAAAACCAAGCTGACAGACGATGGTAGCAACTATACGGATTGGGTCCGTAACCTGAGGATTATCCTCATAGCTGCCAAGAGATCATATGTCCTAGAAGCACCGCTAGGTGATGCACCTGCTCCCGATGCTGACCAAGACGTTTTGAACGTCTGGCAGTCGCGTAGTGATGATTACTCCCTGGTTCAGTGCGGCATGCTTTACAGTTTAGAATCGGGGCTCCAAAAGCGTTTTGAGCACCATGGAGCATATGAGATGTTCGAAGAGCTGAAAATGGTTTTCCAAGCTCATGCCCGAGTCGAGAGATATGATGTCTCCGACGCATTCTACAGCTGTAAGATGGAGGAGAACAGTTCTGTCAGTGAGCACATCCTCAAGATTTCAGGATTGCACAACCGCTTGTCTCAGCTGGGAATGAATCTCCCAGATGAAGCGGTCGTTGACAGAATCCTCCAGTCGCTCCCACCAAGCTTCAAGAGCTTCGTGCTGAACTTCAATATGCAAGGGATGGAGAAGTCCATTCCCGAGGTGTATTCGATGCTGAAATCAGCGGAGGTTGACATCAAGAAAGAACATCAAGTGTTGATGGTCAATAAAACCACTAAGTTCAAGAAAGGCAAGGGTAAGAAGAACTTCAAGAAGGACGGCAAGCAAGTTGCCGCGCCTGGCAAGCCTGTTGCTGGGAAGAAGCCAAAGTATGGACCCAAGCCAGATACTGAGTACTTTTATTGCAAGGGAACGGGTCACTGGAAGCGGAACTGCCCCAAATACTTAACAGACAAGAAGGCCGGCAACGTCAAAGGTATATATGATATACATGTTATTGATGTGTACCTTACCAGCACTCGTAGTAGCTCCTGGGTATTCGATACCGGTGCAGTTGCTCACATTTGTAACTCAAAACAGGAGCTGCGGAATAAACGGAGACTGGCGAAGGATGAGGTGACGATGCGCGTCGGGAATGGTTCCAAGGTCGATGTGATCGCCGTCGGCACGCTACCTCTATATCTACCCTCGGGATTAGTTTTGAACCTGAATAATTGTTATTTAGTACCAGCTTTGAGCATGAACATTGTTTCTGGATCTCGTCTTATGCGAGATGGATATTCTTTCAAATCGGAGAATAATGGTTGTTCTATTTATTTGAGAGATATGTTTTATGGTCATGCCCCGCTGGTCAATGGTTTATTTTTGATGAATCTCGAACGTAGTAATACACATATTCATAGTGTAGATGCCAAAAGATGTAAAGTTGATAATGATAGTCCCACATACTTGTGGCATTGCCGCCTTGGTCATATTGGTGTCAAACGTATGAAGAAGCTCCATTCGGATGGACTTCTAGAGTCTCTTGATTATGAATCATTTGACACGTGCGAACCATGCCTCTTGGGCAAGATGACCAAGACTCCGTTCTCCGGAACAATGGAGCGAGCAACCAACTTGTTGGAAATCATACATACCGATGTGTGCGGTCCAATGAGTGTTGAGGCTCGCGGAGGCTACCGTTATGTTCTCACCCTCACGGATGACTTGAGTAGATATGGGTATATCTATTTGATGAAACACAAGTCTGAGACCTTTGAAAAGTTCAAGGAATTTCAGAATGAGGTTGAGAATCAACGTGACAGAAAAATAAAGTTCTTGCGATCGGATCGTGGGGGTGAATATTTGAGTCATGAATTTGGCACACACCTTAGAAGCTGTGGAATTGTTTCACAATTGACACCGCCCGGAACACCTCAACGTAACGGTGTGTCCGAACGTCGAAATCGTACTCTGTTGGACATGGTGCGATCTATGATGTCCCTTACCGATTTACCACTATCTTTTTGGGGTTATGCTTTAGAGACTGCCGCATTCACTTTAAATAGGGCTCCGTCGAAATCCGTTGAGACGACTCCGTATGAACTTTGGTTTGGCAAGAAACCGAAGCTGTCGTTTCTGAAAGTTTGGGGTTGCGATGCTTATGTCAAGAAACTTCAACCTGAAAAGCTCGAACCCAAATCGGAGAAATGCGTCTTCATAGAATACCCAAAGGAAACTATTGGGTACACCTTCTACCACAGATCCGAAGGCAAAGTCTTTGTTGCCAAGAATGGATACTTTCTGGAGAAAGAGTTTCTCTCGAAAGAATTGAGTGGGAGGAAAGTAGAACTTGATGAGGTGACAGTCACCACTCCTGTACCGGAAAGTAGCGCAGCGCGAGAAACTGTTCCTGAGGTGCCTGCACCGACAAGGGAGGAAGATAATGATAATGATCATGAAGATACAGATCAAGTTACTACTGAACTTCGAAGGTCCACAAGGGCACATTCCGCACCAGAGTGGTACGGCAACCCTGTACTGGAAATCATGTTGTTAGACAACGGTGAACCTTCGAACTATGAAGAAGCGATGGCGGGCCCAGATTCCAATAAATGGCTTGGAGCCATGAAATCCGAGATAGAATCCATGTATGAAAACAAAGTATGGACTTTGGTGGACTTGCCTGATGATAGGCACGCCATAGAAAATAAATGGATATTTAAGAAGAAGACAGACGCGGATGGTAATGTGACCATCTATAAAGCTCGGCTTGTCGCTAAGGGTTATCGACAAGTTCATGGGATTGACTACGACGAGACTTTCTCTCCCGTAGCGATGCTGAAGTCAGTCAGAATCATGTTAGCTATTGCCGCATTCTATGATTATGAGATATGGCAAATGGACGTCAAAACAGCATTCCTTAATGGCTTCCTCAAGGAAGAGTTGTATATGATGCAACCGGAAGGTTTTGTCGATCCAGAGAACTCTAACAAGGTATGCGAGCTCCAGCGCTCGATTTACGGGCTGGTGCAAGCATCTCGGAGTTGGAATATTCGCTTTGATGAGGTGATCAAAGCGTTTGGCTTTATACAGACTTATGGAGAAGCCTGTATTTACAAGAAAGTGAGTGGGAGCTCTGTAGCATTTCTCATATTATATGTGGATGACATATTGCTGATGGGAAATGATATAGAATTCTTGGAAAATGTAAAGGCCTACTTGAATAAAAGTTTTTCAATGAAGGACCTTGGAGAAGCTGCTTACATATTAGGCATCAAAATCTATAGAGATAGATCGAGACGCCTCATTGGTCTTTCACAAAGTACATACCTTGACAAAATATTGAAGAAGTTCAATATGGATCAGTCAAAGAAAGGATTCTTGCCTGTTTTGCAAGGTATGAGATTGTGTAAGACTCAATCGCCGACCACGGCAGAAGATAGAGAAAATATGAGTGTCATTCCCTATGCCTCGGCAATAGGTTCTATCATGTATGCCATGCTGTGCACCAGACCTGATGTGAACCTTGCCATAAGTTTGGTAGGGAGGTACCAAAGTGATCCCGGTACGGAACACTGGACAGCGGTCAAGAACATCCTGAAGTACCTGAAAAGGACTATGGATATGTTTCTCGTTTATGGAGGTGACGAAGAGCTCGTCGTAAAGGGTTACGTCGATGCTAGCTTCAACACAGATCTGGATGACTCTAAGTCACAAACCGGATACGTGTATATTTTGAATGGAGGGGCAGTCAGCTGGTGCAGTTGCAAGCAAAGCGTGGTGGCAGCATCTACATGTGAAGCAGAGTACATAGCTGCTTCTGAAGCAGCGCAGGAAGGAGTCTGGATGAAGGAGTTCATCACCGACCTAGGAGTCATTCCAAGCGCGTCAAGCCCGATGACTCTCTTCTGTGACAACACTGGTGCTATTGCTATTACCAAGGAGCCCAGGTTTCACAAGAAGACCAAGCACATCAAGCGCCGTTTCAACTCCATCCGGAATTATGTTCAGGATGGAGACATAGATATTTGTAAAGTGCATACGGATCTGAATGTAGCAGACCCGTTGACTAAACCTCTTTCACGAGCAAAACATGATCAACACCAGAACTCTATGGGTGTTCGATTCATCACAATGTAACTAGATTATTGACTCTAGT